>CM076579.1:1440008265-1440403266 GCA_034641835.2 Pinus albicaulis
GTACCTTTCGAGACCTTTTGTAGACTCCATAGCCCAATTGTCTATACCTCTCCTACTCTATCTGCTCTTCTTGACAACCTATCCAACTAAACAAACAACAAACAAACCCTAATCCTTATAGCTAGCCTAAAATCAAAACCCTAAAAGCTATCAAGTTACATCTTTCACACAAATATAGAGAGTGCCCTCTCTGAGTCTAGAAAGGCTAGGTCCTAGGACTCCAAATACTGGTTTGATGTTACCCTTGTACATTTGGTCTTGCCAATCTGACAAATTACGAGGACCTAACATAATGGCGATCACGGTGGGACTTCTGAGTCAGTGACAATCTAAGTATTCCTTAGGACCTCTAAAAACCCAAAAACATCCTTAGATTGGTATTCAATTATTGATGGTGGACAACAAGTAAGTCTTCAAAACACTTAGCATCCTCCACCTAGTGACACCACTGGTCTTCAGTAGCCCTTTTGACCCCACTATTCCTCATAGACTCGCCTGGGAATGCATTAATCATGCTTGTTGTTGTGGATTAGTCGCATGGGTGTACGAAAGCGCACAAGCTTAGAAAGTGTGGTCTACTCTCTAAACTATTGGTAACAGGCAGAAAGTGGGGGAGCTAAAAAGCATAAAACTTAATGGAAATAGTATGCTGAAGTATGCTCTGGTTAAACTAAAACTAAAAAAAAAAAAAAAACAAATACACAAAATCTATATAGAGAGTTCCAAACGATAATAATGCAAACGATGGCTTGATGGCCTCTTCTTATTAAACGTTCGAAATGGATAAGAAATTTTACCCACTTGCCAAAGGGCCCCTAGGAAATGGCTCTAGGTTCTAATGCAAGGATGTTTCCTTCTAAGCTCTGCCTCTGATGCAGTCTCACTCTCTCTCTGTTGTGGTCGACTAAGATGTTGGGTGGCCAACTATCGAGTCCTCTTTAGCTCCAGCTCCGGGCCACACATAATGTTGGTGTTGCTTGGGTGAATTTGGCCAGCATAACCTTGTGATCACCCTTTTTTCATCTCTTGGTGGTTTTATATAGCTAAGCTTCAAATCCTCCTTCCCTTCCTTGGTACATGATGGATGGTGACCCAAGGGAGAGGTGTGATTCCATTGTGTGCTCAAATATTCTTTTGTGTGCTCACATAATGTCTAAGGAGGCGCTGGTGGTTGTTCTTAGGCAGCTTTCACATAAGGAGTAACTTTCCTTTGCTTGTTGTTGTCCTAGAAAGTGACTTTTTTTCCATTTCCAGGAATTCTTGCTTATCGGGAAAAAAGGCATGCAGAAGGTGCTCTTCTCGAAGTATAAAGCACACATTTCAGCATTTATGACTAGTTCAAATCTGATTTTCTCAAAACCTTAGAAATTTTAAATACTTTTTTATTCCATAATGTATTCATGTCCTGTAAATCCTTGGGCTCGACATTAATTGATGTCGTCTTCTGTTGTATGATTTTCCAGTGTTAACAATGTTGAGGGTGGACAACAAAGTTGAAACCTTCCACCTGGTGACTCCACAACTCTCAATAGACCTAAATGCTCCACTGGTAGAGAAATTTAGATTGGTTTAAAAGATGCAGTGACCCATTCTGATTTACAAACGTGGATCTAGGGGTACAATGGAGGTATGCTCCGATGAACAGAGATCACATCCCTAGGTTTCCACACAAAATTCATCAAATAGATTGGTACAGAAACCTACCTATATTTCAAGATGAAAATTCTGATAACCCCTTGTTACATCTCATCAAATTTCATATACATGTATGGAGGTTAAAAGTTGAATGGCATGAGGACTGCCTCATGAAAATATCCATCGGGACATTAGAAGGTAAGGCAAGGGAATGGTATGAAGGCCTAGACCCTAGTAGTTTGTTTTCTTTAAAGGATTTCCACAAGGTATTTTATGAAAATTACAAAGAAAATTGTTCATCTTTATCATTAGCTGAAAATTGTTGTAATCAATCTGAAGACCTCATACAATACCTTGTAAACATTGATGAAGATTTGGGAAATCGGCATCCTGAAAGTCTATTAGAAGGGATGCATGCATTTCATACTCAAGTTAGTTGTCATGAAAACCAAGAAGAGTTGGTTGAGGATGAAATCAATCAGGAAACAAAGGAAGGTCCATAGGATCTCTCTGAAGGGACAAGTGATGTTTCACCATCTCCTCTAGGTGAGGCTCAAGAAGACATACAGCCTCAGAGTTAGCCTTCACAAGAAAAAGAGAACTATTGTAGTTCTATCCAAAGAAAGAGAAAGATGCCTCCTCTTTTAATTGAAGAGGAAATAAATCAGATTCTAAACATGCAGCCAGCCTCTAAACCTTCATATGAATAGTACATTTCTATTTATTCTCATGCTAATCCCATCTACCACAGATCAGAAAATGGATTTGTAGATCAATTTGAAGAAAAAAATATGATAATCCAATATGTTTGATTGGTGACATTACTTATATTGACGATTTTTCAAATTTTTATCAGTATGATGATGGTTATGTTCCCCAAATAGAAGCTAATATTGCAGAGAAATTAGCTGTTGGTTTGTGGGAGGAAAATCAACATCATCAACTTGAAAAAAGTAATCAACCAATACATATCAACTATGACAGTGATGGGGAAAGTCACGAAAATTTGGAAGTAAGTGAAGCATATATGTCTCTTTGTTCTACTTCATTTCCATCCATCAGAAACAATTTTCATGTGATTGGAAATCAACAGTCTTTTAGTTTCGATGTTGAGGTCCGGGAAGACAATGAACTTCTTGAGCAAGTTGTTAATGAGAAGCCTTTTCCTGAAATGGTTGAGGAAATCATTGGTGACATAGAATCTGTTAGGGTCCTATAATAATAGGGTTCATAAAATTTTGAATTGACTTTGATAAATTCTTGTAAATATGTACATACCTTGCTTTCTGCAAGTTGTTTTCCTATATTTTGAAAAAATGAAAAATAATCAAAAATAAAAAAGAGGGTAAACAGTCCTAAAAGAAAGATCAAAGGACTTAGAAAAATATAAACCCCAAAAGAAAATAAATAAACCTAAAAGTGAGCAAGTCCAAATGCCACTACTTTACTTTTACTGCAAAGAATAATTATTATGAGCAGAGTGTCAATAAATGCCATAATCCATGATCAGTTAAATAGTTTAATCTTAACTTTTCATGTTTCAATTTCATGTTTTAGATAGAGAATAAACATTTTTCAAATAGTTTAAACTTGACAAATCAGTATATAGGTAGAAAATAATGAGGAGCTCAACAGTTTAATCTGATCCCTCGGATGAAATAAGGTAGATTTAGATTAGTTTTATGCTTTGAAAGGAAATGTTTTAAGGTGGCAAGCCTAAATGCACCTGTAAAATGAAGAAAAATGTTAGAAATAAAATTTGGGTAGGTAGAAAGAAGTGGAGAAATCATATAAATAATACATCATCAGGAAAAATCACTAATTTCCCCTCCCCCAGGAGTATTCAGTATTCTAAGCTATCAGTCAAACATGCTCAGAGCATTTCTTTGACTTTTGTTGAGACCGGACCCAAGTCTCTATGACGAGTACCCTTACCATCATTTACCCTTCATTCATGTACTAAAACCCCTTTTTCCTAAGTAAAAACACATTCTTGCTTAGTAAAATTGTAACCCTAGAGTAATTAACTTCATCCCTTCATAAGGATTCATAAAAACCCACAAAATCACATTTATCCTAAGTATTATTGAAAGAAATATAAAGATGAGCAATGCTTCATTTTGTACTATACTTAGAGATCATGTGTATTTTCTTTTACACTACCCTTTCATATTAACCTTTAACATATTTTATTAAATCCCTAAGAAGTACCATCCCTTACTTATTAATTTCATTATATCTAAATACCCCAAAAACCCCACTATTATAAACTTTTGACCAAAGTCTATTACCCCATGTGTGTAAATGAAAAACCCAAAATATAAAGCCCTTTCGTCTAAAAGATTATCATTATTCTAATGTATCCTGCCCCTATAGTTTTTAAACTATTGAAAAAGGTTGAAAACTATATAAATACAAAATATAATCCTCCCCACATATGTTTATTAGAACATCTCACAAATGTTTTAAAAATCATATTACTACCCTCGCTTATAACCATATCGCTGTGTATAAATAAACCCATATATATATATGTTTTAAACCTTTAAGCCTCAACCATATCATAAAGGTTTAAACAACCCTTCCTCTTATATAATTAAAGCCTGGTCCCACCTTTCCGCTCCAATTCAACTCTCAACACGATCGTGATCGCCCCAATGCAAAAGCCACGCGAAATGGGTGGTTTCCCGTCGACCCTTCCCCTCCATGTGGCTTCTCATCATTGGATCGCGTCGGTTTTGATTAAAACCATTTACCGCTAAAACTCTGCACGATAACCACCGGTTTTCCATTCTTTGAATTTCTAAAACCACCTTCCCGCCTGATCGTGACTATCATTCAATGTTGATCAATGAAAATTCATACATTTTAATAAAATGTTGGTAAATGCGTTAATTCATTTATCTGGCGCGTTTAACCATTTTTTTTGCCTTCCCAACTGTATAAACCTGTGCAAGCCCCTGATACCCATTTTTATGCCCAGAAACTTTGAATTCACCACAAGAAACCTGTAAAAAACTGCTGAGGAGCCGCACCTACTCCAGTTCAACCACTGATATCCATCAATTCGATCAGAAACTTAAGAAACCATGTTAAAGCCGATACCTGCATATAAACAGGTATTCTTCTGAGTTTCAAACTAGTAATTAAATTGAAAAACCCTCTTAAAAGAAAGCAGAATCATTTCAAAGTTAGGAAATTGAGTAATCAAATTGCCCAAAAGTCCCAAAAACAAGCCAAACTCTGGAAAAAACTTTCCCAGGAACCCTAGTTATCTTCTACGCGGTATTTTCAGAGAAATTTATTAGTTTTTCACAGTTATTGGTCAATTTCAAGCTCTAAAAGGCCAGAAATCCTTTGTAGGTGCCCTAATCTTCTATAAAACCTTTTCAACGGATTTTTTAGCCCATTTTGCAGTAAAAAAACTCAGAAAACCTCAGTTTTCTATTTGATACCAATTTTAAAAGCCTCAGAAATTATTTGAGAAAACTAATTGAGCATAAAATCCAAAAATATATTCCATTTTGTTAAATTTTCCCAATCAAACCTTTGTTATAGTAAAATTGCCTCTCCAAATAGTTTAAACTTGCATAAGCCAATCAAAATGCCTAAAAACAGAGTGTAAACAAGCCTGAAGGTTCTAAAACTCCTAAACCTACTCCTTCCATGACTCCAAATACTGCAATTGTAGTCAACCCATTACAACCCCCAGTTGTTGATATTGAGCATATTCCCTTAGCTGATATTGATTACAAAATAGCTGATCCTATAATTGAATTCAATCTGTTAGATATCCACAACTGGTGTTTTGAAAAATATTTAGATGATCATGAAGAAGATCATATTTGGGAATCCAATTTAGCCAAATATGTAGTTTCCCTGACTCACCCTTGTTAAGAAATTATCAGACTATGCCACCAGTACTACATTCCTGAACAAAGAGCTATTGTGAATGCAAATAAAGAGGTCCTTTTTACCATTACTGCAGAGTCAATAAACCAAATGTTTCAACTTCAACTAGACCCCCAAGCAGTCCCATTGTCTGTTGAAGCCCTCACTAAGCTATATATTTCCTTAGACTTTCCTAAAAGGTTTATGATTTTCCAGAATTTCATGCCTCTATGTGTTGAAATTCCCAAATTAAACCCTCCATATTCAACTGCCAAGTTCCCTGAAGGTTCAAGGCATGTAATTTCCATGCTTTCCTTCATACTTGGGTATATCACTAATGAGCATACTGATGAGTCTATCTTGGGATTTTTGTCCACCTTTTCTCCAGGTCAACTGCCCTCAGTTATATTTGACTATGTTGGTTTCATTGCTGATAGTATTCACTATCAACTGACTAATTTTTAGCTGGAAGGAGTATTTAGATATACCTCCTATCTTTTCCACTTGTTTCTATTCTTTCAATCAATTTCACTTCAAAAGTTGGATATAGAAGGAAAACCCCTATCAGTTATCTTTTGGACATCTATACTCAGAAAAGAAGGCATAAAATTCAATTATTCAGAGTTTGTAGAGTTTTTTTTACATCCATTGATCACCATCTGGAAAAAAATAGAACAACCTAGAATCAGTGAGAAAATGAAGAGAATATTGCAGCTATCAAAGAAGAGAAAAGTGGGTGATTGGTATTTATATGATAAATTCACTGAAATCAGAGTTTTTGGTTCTAACTTGTTGCCTTACAAGTTACCTAAGCATCCATCAATGAGGATCTTTGCCTTAGAGTACATTAGGAAAATCCTAAATTCAAATTCAATTAATTTTATGGCAGCCAAAAAGAAGACCCAATTTAAACTCAAAAATCAAATTGGGCCCTTCATATGTAATCACAAAGATGCAGAAAAGGAAGCAACAAGTCAACTACTGGAATATAAATTAGAAGAAAGCTTTCCATGGAATTATGATCCACAATGGATCTTAAGTAAACTAAGGGTAAAATGTAAATTGACACCCTTTATCCATGAGTCAAAGCCAGAAATAGAGAAGTTTGTTAATCAAATTGAGTGGGTTGAAAACACTTTAACAGAGGCAGTTAACCAAAGGAATACTAGTCACACTTTGGAAATTGCCAAACAGCAAGATACATCCACTAAGAGAATCAAAGAAGAAGGAGCTTATACTACAGAGAATACAACAGAAACAAAGTTTAAGATCATTTACAATAAGAGGCCAAAACTTGATACAGCAGCTAAAGGTAATGTAGCAATAGATGTTGAAGAAACAGAGACCTTGAATACCAACACTGCACAGGCAGAGACCAATGTAGCCTCTGTAATCATTAGTGAGCCAAATCAGAATGAAGAACAATTGAATAATGAAGATGCATAGATAATGGAAAGGCAACAAAGTATGGAGGCTTCTTCCTCACATTCAGCTGAGGAGAAGGATTTAGATATTAAGGAAAAATACAAGCAAATCAAATTGAAGAATGAGGAAATCAAAACTGAAATATATTTTCAATTTTTGAAGCAAAAGCCAGGTAATAAAAACATATTCTTATCAGCATTTGATTATTCAACTAAAAAATTTATTATGTTAATAATACAACCCACAGTATCAGTGCCAAAGACAGTTTCTGACTATAAAAAATTTGATATGGAAGTAATTACAAGCAAAATCCATGAATTGGATCAGATTGAGTTTCATAGGCAAACCTCAGAGATGCTCTATTCCACAGTTACAGAAAATGCTATGAGTGCTAATAGGCTTCAAAATACCATCTCTACTATGTAGGACCAAATGAAGATGGATAAAGATTCATTATATGCAAAGGATATAAGGATAAAGGCCTTAGAAGATTTAGTATTATAGGTAGGATATGATCCTACAAACATCAAAGCAGCAGAAGCATTAGTTAAAAAGAAAAATGAGGACATAGCTGCCTTGAGGAAACAGCTCAAGCTTCCTCAAGGTGAGCATCCTCAGACAAAGGAAGTTTTACAGGATCAAAAGGAAAAATATGAAATGATGAGTTTGATACTTCAACTGACAGCTCAAATTAAGGAAGTGGAAGTACAAATGGACCAACTTGTCCAAGAAAAGGAGACAGTTAAAGAACTTGTTAGACTACTATACCAATAGGTGTCATTTTTCATGATTGACTTGTTGAACTATGCAATATGTTCAAACCTTTTTCTTGTTGCAAAGGTGTTCCATATTCTTAAAAAATCAAAAAATTTAAAAAATGTAAAGAGGGTATGCCCTAAAATAAAAATCAAAGAGTGAAAGAATAAAATTGGCCAAAAAAGTGAAAGAAAATGAACCCCACCAAAAGAAAGGCCAAGGAAAGTGTGCAAGTCTAAATGCCACTACTATTTCATTGTCTGTAATAAGCAATTGTGTGCAGCTTGTCAAACTTTTGCCACAATTTATGAAGAGTCAAACTCTTTAAACTTGACTCATTCAGTTTTTAATTTCATGTTGTAGAATAGAGAATAAATATCTGGCCAAATAGTTTAATCTTGGTAGATAAGTAGATAGGTAGAGTTAATAAAAGGTGCTCAATAGTTTAATTTGAGCCCTTGGATGTAATAAGC
Source organism: Pinus albicaulis (assembly GCA_034641835.2). Classification (NCBI taxonomy): domain Eukaryota; kingdom Viridiplantae; phylum Streptophyta; class Pinopsida; order Pinales; family Pinaceae; genus Pinus; species Pinus albicaulis. The sequence goes on from CM076579.1 coordinate 1,440,016,446, forward strand.
GTAGACTTAGATAGGTTTGCCATGTAAAAGAAAAAGAAGATTGATAAGGGTTTTCCAGTCTAAGTGCACCCTAATAAAGAAAAAATGGTAGGGTAAAGTAGGTAGGGTAGGTAGATGTTGTTGCAAGAATTACATGTGATGAATGATGGTTCTAAATATGTTCAATTCTACTTTCATCACAAGTGCAAAGGCAAATACTACATTGGAAAAAATTCACAACAAAGCAAAGTCAAGATTATTAACTTCCCCTTCATTTTTCCCCTGAAGAATTCACTAATTTACCTAAGCACTAAAGTGTTTGAAGATTAAAAAGGCTCAAGGAATTTCCTTGACTTTTGGAGGGACCGGACCCTCGGCCCAATAATTGGAAAAAACCTAAGTACTTAAAATCATTCATCATCACACTCATTCATTTCCTAAAAGTCTTTTCCTAAGTAAAATCCCATTTTACTTAGGAAAATCATGCCATATTTCATAAAAAACCCTCAAAATTACTTGTTATTCTAAGCCTAAGTGTTGAAGTGGTTATAATGCAATTTGCTTCAGAAATCTTCACTTTCCTAGTTGTGTAAAGTATTTTGAGTATACATTTTCCCCTTGTCATGTTAACTCTAATTTATATATTAACTCCTTATAAAAATCCCATTCTCCTATTATGTATAACTCCTTTGAATATAATATCCCCAAAACCCATGTATTACAACTTTAGCCAAAAGTACTTAATTCCCACTTATTCAAATAAAAAACCCACATTAGAATCCCTTTTGGCTAAATATATCTATATAATTATTCCGCCCCCTATAGTAAATAAATCGCATTGATTTAATTGCTATATAAATAAAAATATGAAAAAACGTTTAAACATATTATATATATGTTTAAAAATAAAAATAAAATAATTCCCAGCCATCCACCGTACCAGGGATTAATTAATCCACACGATTAATTAATAACCGACCCCAGCCAATCGAATTCCACCCGATGGGTTTAATTAACAGTTAATTACGTTGGGCCCGCGCCGTTAATTCCCCGCCATCTTCCTGTCCCGTTAGCCATCCGATCGCCCCGTCAAAGATCTACGGCCCTCATCCATTTCGCTGGCCATCCGCGTACGAAAGATAACGCGAGATGGCCAAGCGGTTTTCAAACAGTGTCATGCTACGTGTCAGTCGTTGTATCGCATCGCTCCCCTTCCGCCTAAAACCGCCTTCCCTCATAAGCGGTGCGATAGAAACCGCTTACCACCTTTCCGCTCGTGACATATCCACTGTACCATGCTGACGTCATCCAATATAATAATAAAAAATTCTGCCACCCATTGACTTTGTGAATAAAACAAAATAAGCCCGCGTTTTTCATTTTTCCATTCGCAGAGAACGACTACACCTCCATGCACATAAATTCAAAATTTTCATAGCTGAAGACCACCAACCTTTGTCTCGTCTAAGAAAATTGCAGTCAAGAATTCGAGAAATCATTCGCCTTATCCAGTACCTGTTCAAATCACTATTATCTCCAAAAAACAGGTATTTACCCTAAATCCTCACTCTACTCTGTAAGAAACTCGATTTTCCTTTTTTCTTTCACTAAAACTGAGTTAAAATTGATTGCTAATCCATTCCTTAATCCCGAGAACTGTAATTGAATTCCCAATCTGCCATTGCACCTGTTTTTCCCGTCAAAACTCAAATTTCCATTTTTGAATCCACAAGAACCAAAAATGGAAGTTCCTGTGGTTTTAAAACGTAGCACCTCTAAATGCTCCTCATAAAGACTTGGATTATTTACCTTTGGCCGACATGGATTTTCAAATTAAAGACCTGGGTCTCAGTGATAATCCCCTTCGAGTATTTTGTCGCTGCAGAGACAATTATTTGAATGGTTCTGACATAATTGGACTCTGGGAATCCAATATGCCCATGTACCTTCTCCCAACAGTCCGTATTTTTCCTGAAATTATCCATCTTTTCCATGCCAACTATGATCCTAATCAAAGAGCAGTCTTTTCCCCAAGTCAAGATGTCCTCTTCCCAATAACGGCTCAATCCATAAATGAGATGCTACATTTCCAACCTGGTCAAGCCCTCACTCCTCTACACATGGCTGAATTACTTGAGAAGTCTACCCAATTGTCCCATGAAGAGTTAAACCGTCTTTGTCAGAATTTTATGCTGCCACAGCATCAGCCTAAAGGCCCTCCCCCTTATGGCCACACCTATTTTACTGATGAGAGCAGACTTATTTTAAACATGATATCTTCAATAATGGGTTTTAATACTAGTGAGTATGTTGACCAATTGACCCTAGTATTATTGTCTATTTTTACCCCTGGACAGCCTCCCGCTGTTAAGTATGACTTTGCATCATATATTGCTGACAAAATCCATGATCAATTCATGAGATTTGGAAATGAGAGAGTATTCAAATATTCTTCCTTCATATATCATCTCACGATATACTATCAGTCAGAAATTTTTCCTTTCCATATTCAGAAACTTGATGCTGAAGGAAACCCTAGGTCAGTCATCTTTTGGTCCGCTATCACCCATCATTCTTCTGATTCTCCTTACTCCTACAATGAGTTTATTGATCTATTTGTACATCCAGCAACCACTTCGTTAACTGTAATCTCTCCTCCCAGAGTCAGTAATGAAATCAAGAGAATCCTTCAGCTCTCAAAACAATATAAGGTGGGAGATTGGTACTTGTATCAGAATTATACTGAAATTAGGATTTATGGACGTGAATTGTGTCCATTCAAGTTGCCCAGATATGTTCCAATGAGACTTTTTGCACTCGAGTATTTCAGACAGATGAACAATTGAGATATAGTTCATTTTTGTAATGCCAAGAAGAAGGCGCAACTCAGGATAAAGAGAAAATTAGGTCCCTTTGTTTGTAATTCTAGGGAGGCTAGAAAAGAAGCCTAAAGGATTTTAGAAGACTACCTCAAATTACAAAATATTTTCTACTGGGCACCCTATGATCCATATAGCTTTATTTGTGACAGAAGAATGAAAAACAAATTGTCTCCATACATTCATTTTAGGATGCCAGAAATTGAACAATATGCAAATACAGATGAATGGGTGGAAGGAACTTTGGTAGAGCAAGATAGTGAGCAGGTCAATATTGATAATGTAATGAAAGACCTTGAAAAGATACTTGACCTGGACTCTCTTGGGCAGGTACAGACATCAGGACCTTCTTCAACAGGAACTTCACAACAACATTTGTAGGAGATCAGTACAGTGGCAGTAGAATCAAAAGGAAAAGAAAAGGAACCTGACATACAAGTATTTGAAAATTTCACAATGACAGAGCAACCAGAGACATCTAAAGGACAAGATCAAACACAGATTCCTTTAGTTCAGATCAATGAGCCAGAAATTTCCAATCTACAAACTCCTCTTAATATGGAAAAAGGAAAAAAGAGAGAGGCTGAAATATCCACCCTTGTTGGTGGATCTACAGAGCAGCATGGTACTAAAAGGCAAATATTGAATCCTCTTCCAGAAATTGAATCAGTTCAAGAAATTTCTGACAGCCAAGAACAATTGGGCAGTCAACAAACAGGTTCAGTCAGTGGAGCATCCACTACCTCACAAAGGAAAGAGCTACAAAAGCAACAAAGTGTTGAAATATCTTCTTTCAAAACACCAGTTAAAGATGCAGGAGATATCAAAAATACATTTATCAATATCAAGGCCAGGAATAGTCCACTGAGAATTCAAGTATATAATCAATATCTGAAAATGGCTCCAAAGAATCAAGAAATATTGATGTCATCTTATGACATTCAGCAAGGCAAAATGATAATGAGTCATTTCAAACCCAAAGTGCAACAACCCCAAATAGATGCTGATTATATTAGGACAAACTTTGAAGTCCTAGCAAAGGATATCCATCCTTTAGATCAGATTGAGTTACATAAGCAGACTAGTGAAATGATCTATTCTACTTTGACTGATAAGGCAATGGCACCTCACAGGTTACAAGATTCTTTGGAAAACACTAATACACAATTGCAGCTTGAAAAGGCTTCTTCTCAAGCTAAAGACAACAGGATAAAAACATTGGAAGAAATAATAATTGGTTTGGGTCACAATCCAAAGGATGTCAAAGGCACAGAAGCATTAATAAAGAAGAAGGATGATGACATTGTAGCTTTGAGAAAACAGTTGAAATTGCCAGCCTCCAGACATCCTCAAACTGAAGAAATAATAAAGAAGAATTCTGAAGAAGAAATGATGGAGTTGCTCTTGAAAATGAAAGAGTGACTGACTGAAACAGAAAAAGAGCTTGAGCAAGCATTAAAAGACAAACAATCTGCTCTCCCATCATCTACAACAGAGGCAATTATAGGTATAGGTACTCTCCAGCAGGTCAGCTAGCAGAGTCATCACAGGTAAATACTTCAAATTTGAGTACAGAAGAACTAATAAAATCAATGAATGACTTGAAACTTCAAGTAACAGAACTTCAGCACACAAAATTACAGCTTGTTAATTTGGAACAGAAATATGATCTTTCAAAAATGACTGTTGCTGACAAAACAAGAGAAGTCAAAAAGTTGGAAAAATTAGTTAAAGCCTTGGAAAGGGATCTCACATTGGAGAAACCTTTAAGAGAAATAAATGACATTCTTTAGGATGATATTATTCAGTCAATAAAAGATATCTGGTCCTCAATCCAGATAATATACGAGCAGAATGATTTGGTCAAAGTAGCTCTGGATGAAGTTGAAAATACACGAGCAGAATTAGGAAATAGGCCTGAGGAAGCCAATCAGCTTATACAATTTCTAAATAGCCAAACCAGACAGCAACTTGCAGATTTGGGTATTCAGGACAGAACTGCAACAATCTTGGAGATCAAAAGAGTTTTTACTAAAAGAACTCTTATGCAAAATTTGGAACAAAGGTGCTTTGACATGCAAAGTGAAATCATTCCTTTCAGAGAAAGGTTTGATGTTTTATTGAATAAAGGGTTGCCCAGCACTATGGTTTCAGAAGATAAAATAATGGACCTGGAAACTTATGTTAAGAAATTGGACATATATGCTCACAATCTAGCTAGTTCCTCAACCATTTCATCAGAAGCAACATTACCTACAGGAAGGAATCTTCATGACAGATTAGAGAATTTATTTTATCTTGAACATGAGGCAAAACATTTGTTTCCTAATCAGCCTTAATTTCTTCAGGTTTACCGAGGCTGATGAAACATTAAGGAAGCTTCAACGAACAAGAATAGCAGAAGATAAATGGTGGGAATATTTGTTGGAACTTTTGTAAAATTTATCCTTATATGAAATTTTACCTATTTACCACAGTATAAAGGATAAAGGAACAAACAAAGGTCAAAGAGTATCAGTTCAGTTAAAATTGTATCAGTAAAAATAAAGAGTATCAGTGAAGCAAGGCAGTTAGAACAAAATTACTGAAGAAGACAACGATGAGCCAAAATATAGGTCCAGCCTCCAGCACATTCTCGAAAGGAGGAAACAGCACAACATCGGTTACTTCTTGTCTTATCTATGAGACCATCTGTCTCTATTTTTATTGTAACTTATTTATGAGTCATCTTAGATTATATCTCATTTTGTTAAGAGATATTTTGTATGATTTTTTGTATAAATAAGCCCTCAATTGAATTATTGAGGGTGGATTCTTAGACTCTGATGTAACATTGAATATTTTTGAATAAAGAGCTTTGGGGAAATTTTTCGTGGCAAAACTGGACAAGGAATTGAGGCAAAAGACTTTTATCAGGATTCATGCGTCAAATGAAGGATCAATAAGTCATCTCTATCTCATGTTTTGAAGTTTTATATTTGTTTACAATATCATCTGTGTTTCATTATCTTAATTTTTAACGAAAAGGATTAAATCAGAAAGTACTTAGGTGTAATCTGATTTCAGTCGTTATTATTCTAAATGTTTTCTTCTAAACTGGTTTAAACAGCGAATTCTTAATTGCTCCTATTTGTCTATTTCATATGTCTTTGGTTATTTAGTAAAGAATACTTAATTTCTCTTTATTTATAATCAACCTATTTCTCTTCTCTTGAATGTGTTGAAAGATTCTTTGTTGCCTTTCATCCGTTTGAATTCCATTTCATTCACTTTAGATCTATAATTGTTTTTAGTTTGATTATCTTGCCCTAATAAACCATCTTTTGTTAAAAAAATTAAGCTAGTGCAGCCAATCCTTTGACTCCATTAGCCCAATGGACTGAAACTACTTCATCTTAATCTCAACTAAAGAATTCCATCAACCCAAACAAAATCAAAACCCCTGGACTTTATAACTAGCCTAATATCTTCAAAAACAAAGCTAAATTTTATAGAGAGAGCCCTCTCTGGGTACAGATTGGCTAGATTTTGTACCTGAAGGTTGGTTTGTGGTTACCTCGGACCCCTTTCCTTTTCCAACAACTTCATGAAAATCTAGTGATAACAGTAACCAATCACTCCTACCTACTGTGTACTCCTGTCTTTGATAGTTTCGGCAAATCAAAAGAGTAAGGCAACATTAGGACCAATATTTAGAGGTCCCTAGGATCTAGTCCTCCTATTCTCAGTAGAGGATCTCCCGAAATATTTGTTTGCAAAGGTTTATCTTGTGTGCTTAGAGTATTGGTTTTAGACTAGTTATTAAGTGCAGGTGTTTTTTTGTTTGTTTGGTTGGGTTGAATTGATACAGCAGAACATGAAGGGTATAGGAAAGATACACAGAATGGAGAAACATCTGGTTCATTGGGCAGTGGAGTCAAGAAGAGGTCATAACATACTCATCAATGGATATGGGATATCAGAGGGAAAATCTAACTTGGCCACAAGATCCTATGGTTTTTGGAATGAGATGGACATCAATGATTTGGAAAGAGAAGTTCAATTCTCAACAAAGGGAATTGGGAAACACAATTTGAACAATAAAGAGCTTTATGATAGATAGGGCTAACCATGAATTCTACAAATCACACCTTTAAGCAAACAATGATTCCAAAACAACTTTTAAAATGAAATCTAAGATTCGGGGAACACCCTATTTTCTCAAACATTTTATTTCAAATGACTTAGAAAACATAAAAGATTAACTGATGATTGCGGTCATAGAAGAGGGAACACCTAACACATCTATGATTACAACTATAAAGACCTTCAAGGCAACTGTTTAAGCAAGGACAAAGGGAAAGATCAGAATTAGACTCTCCTTGATCCACTCGTAAACAAGAAACTTAAGTGTAGACTTCAATAGCTTTTGCTATGTTGCATACAGTGGTAAACCATAAATCATGGCGAAACCAACTATTCGAACTATTAAGGAAATAAACGAGCATGAAGACTAAAGAGAGAGATTAAAGACTCTAAAATACTTCAGCATAAGAAAACATAAAACAGTGAAGGATGAACAGGTCTAAGGTGCTTCCAAGAGTCATTTCTTAGCCTAAAACTTTCAACCTACTGTAGTAACAAGTTATGGAACATAATGAAAATAGAGGTAAAACGTTAAACAGTTCAGAATACTTCACCAAAAGCCAATCTCATGAATCCAATGATAGAGACTTCTCAGTCACAAGCATGCAACAACATCATCAGGGCTTCCAAGACTTCAATTTCTTCATCAACTTCAACAGACTATGTATTATTTCAGAGAGTTTAGATGTACAGCTGGTGATCAAACAACAACAACCAACCAATATTTACTCATCTTCTACGAAGTATTTATAGAAGGATGAGGAGGTGAGATATAACAAAAGATCTTAAGGACAATTAATATGGAAGTGATGACTTCTCGGCCTTTGAAAAGGGCTCGATGAGCGAAGTTTACGGTGTGTTTCAACGTATTAATCGTTTTAAAATTAATATCAAAAAGCCTAGAGTGTGGAGATTTATTGACTTTTAAGGCTCTATCCAGGGAACGAAATAACTCGGCCGATATTTGTTTGCATTAGTTTCCTTAGCGAAATTAATTGCTTGGCTGCATTGTGTGAGCGGAATGTTTTCTTAATCAATAGCTTCGAGTCTATGTTTTGAATGGTTTGAGAGCAACGAGTGGCTCGGTGGTAGCCGAGAGAAATTAATTTGCCTCAAATGTAGCAGTGGAGAGCCTTTCTACTAATACATTAAACACTTATGATGTTCTTTTAACGGTGTTTTAATTGAAAATTAGGATTTTTGATAATCATTCTTAGGCTGTAATTCCAAAAATATGTCTTCAATATTCATTCCTGCTGTACTAGTCTTCAAAAAAGCAGAGTACTCTTTTGAATGTGATTTGAATCACAGTAGTTCTTGTCGATGTGCAGAGCCGCACAGGGTCTCTTATGGTATCGACGCTTTTGCCACGATGCGTGCGGCGGATTCGGTATCGAAACCTTTTCAGATGGTTCCCTTTAATAAAAAAAATCACTGAAATATCGTCACCCTTTTAGCTTTTATTTTCTCGCTAACACTTGAAAATCCATTAGATCCCTGGGAAAAAAACACACAAAAAGTACAAAATCACTGCCATGGCTCTGGTAAATTGGCTTCGAAGGCGTCGGGAGAGCGTGGTACATTGGATGGCTTCATCCAGCCCGTGAGAGATCTTCGTAGAAAGAGGCAAAAAAGGAGAGAGCGAGAGAAAAATAAGATGTAGTGATGAGACCGTCACGATCCGGACGCGTGGACGATCCGCGATCCAATCGAGAGGAGATCACAATCGGGAGGTGAGTGAGCAACCGCACCGATCGGTGTTGCAGATAGGTACATTAATTAGTGACCGTCGATGCGCAAATCATATCGATGGTGGGTGAGCATCGTGGGAAATCGCAATCGGCGATCGGAGTGACGTGCGATTGCATGGAGCGAGCAGCGATGGGGAGAAAAAGGCCGTATGTGATTGCGCTGATCGGGCGACGTACTTGATTATCGGTGTCAAACACTTAAACCGCACCAAAGGAAAAGCTTCGATGTATTGGGTGCCCGTCTGATTGTAGGAGCTCGTTTTATATAGACCTGCGATGGGCCCCGAGACGTACGTAGCATAGAGGGCTAATCTGAGGGTGCGAGCCCTTCAAGCACGGGCTTTTCAATCAACCCATTTGAAAAATTGTGATGCGATTCGAAATGTCTGGGACTTCAACACTTGGTCACCGAGGGGAAAAAGACATATGAAAATAAAATGGTGGGGAGTTAATATATGTGGGCCCCTAATCGCATGCGGAAAATTTTGATGCAGCCTTTTCACCTACCCATTGTAATTCCCCGATGCGATTGCGCAATCGGTGTTTTAACCTACCCATTGATATTTAACACGTGATTTGGCTTTTTTGATCAAAACTTTGGAAAAATGGGTTTTTGGGTTTTATAAAGAAAAAAGAACGTCAGGGAAAAAATATTACAAGGTTTTAAGCGCCAAAGGCGAGCCCACGGGTTATGTGAGCTCATAATGAGATCGGGGGTTCTAAATCCAAAGGCTAATCGCATCGGAGTTTCGGAACATGGCAAAAGACTTGCGCTCGTTGATTTATTTCCGATGCGATAAGCACTTGATGAGACTAGCAGCCCGGTTTTTTATGGTAGAGGGCACGTGGGGAATTGGTTAGGGGTTTAGCCAAAGGCTAAAGCCTCATAATAAAGAACATGAAATTTTTATGATTTTTTCAATGTTTTTAAAGGGATTAGGGGGTTTTGTAAGGCTAAAAAGTGGGTTTTAACCTTACAGAAGTGGATTTTCATGAATGGAAGAAGGAAACTCAAGTGAAAAAAAGAGGAATTTTATGGAAGAAAGAGGTAAAAAGTGAAAGTTAGTTTTGTGGTGGAAGGAGGAAAAGGGTCTTTGCAACGGTGTTTTGACTTATGAAAATAGCAGAAATTTTCGTGAGTACGAAATGGAAACAATAACAAAAGTTTAAGATTAATGACGCGCATGTCTTCACGGGACTTCAAGAGGTAACACCTTTTACAATAAAATCTATTTCTTGAAGGCTCCAAAATCATTTAGGCCACCATTTGGTATGACAAAATTTTATACGGTGTGCATCAAACGGGGACTATCATTGGGGATGATGCTTCTTGAAAGCATCAAAAGAATTTCAGACTTGCATTCCTATCTGAAGATGCGATCAGATACCTCATCCATTGGGTTTTGCCTTTCTCTTGGATTTAATGATCTTCTTTCCGTTCGTGATAAGTGCTAACAACCATGGAAAAACAATGGATCTTTTTGTCATCGAGCTTTCTACCTACAATCCTACTAATCTAACATTTTTTTTCTTCTCATTAGAGTGCATTCTGATTGGAAAAATTTCTTTCAACATTTTATTCTTTTGAAAGCAAAAAATCTAATATATTTCTACTACTTATTTCTTCATGAACTTAGATTAAACAGTTGAGTCCATATGATTCTCTACCTAATCTACCATCTCGTGTATTTAAAACCGTTTAAGCTATCGATAGATTTTTATTTTTTTCTAAATTTTATAACAAAAAATTAAAAAAAACATCACAAGTGAGGATTGAACGAGTCTAACTCTGATGTTGATCTGTGGCATAAAAACAAAGCTGCACATAGATTATTATTTGCAGAAAAATTAAAACAAAATGATGAAGGCTTAAGATCTAAAAATTCAAAGCACTTTTGCCATCATCTTTGCAGCCTATCTGTTTTGACTTTATTTGAGTCATCTTTCCTTTGCTAAGACTCGGTTCATGATTTTGAGTTGATTTAGAACCCAGTATTTACGTCCTTTGACTCAATATTTGAAAAAGATTTAAGATCATTCTCTTTTGGAAACTACGATGTTCAGGGTCTTGAGCATGTTTGCAGCCTTTAATTTCTATCCTAATCTATCTCCACTGATAAGCAAGATTAAACAGCTTTGGCAAATCGAATTCACTGCTCCTATCGACTAGTCGAATTGAAAACTATTGAAGTCAAGATTAGTCTCATTTGACTAACTAGAAGTGTGTGTTTACGGAGTGGAATTTAAGCTTGCACACTTTTAGAATTTATTTTTTTGGTATGGGGTTGTACCTTTCTTGTTTTAAAATATTCTCTTTCTCTTTTTCTATTGTTTTTTAGATCAAGACAAAAATCAACTAACTAACTACTAAAACTAAGCTTTATTGACATCCTTATCAATCCAATCTAATCTTGGAAGTATTTACATGTTTATCCGATGAACTCTTTTCCAAGACAACCAAATTAAGAATGATTCCACGATTGGTATTTTTTCATCTCCTTGGCAAGCCGGACAAACAAAATGGCCACTCCAATTCTTTTTGTTTTTTAGCAACAGCAGCAATAATCTTCTCGATTTGGTAATACATCACAGTCTTTAATGACCTTTATCCCTTCTTCAAATGTCTTCAAGAAGTGAGCATAGGGATCTTGAAATAGTGCCTGGGCAAGTTAAGATGGGTTGGCAAGATGTGTTTCAACCGAGGATCTCTTTTTCTCCATGAATTCAAGGCAAGATTCTTATGAAAGAAAAACTTTATCTTCATTATTCTACGAACTCGAAGGTTATCCCTTATATTTAAGGTTGTATCATGGTTAAGACGTATTTGATTACGAGCTGTATTGAAAGAATCCATCATGTTCTTGAGCGGTATCTTCAGCTTTCTTTTGGAGAGAAGCTCCTTATCATCACCACTACGAAAATTCCTGCCTACTTTTCAACCTCAACGTAACTGATGAATTCTTTGACCCCCAATTATATGTGAAAGCTATTTAAAGTGAATTGGATGAGTGATGGTACTTTCAAGGTGATAATGAATTTCGTCGATCCTTTGTTGGTTTCCTGCATGATTCATTTGTTGGAGCTCATTATCATCATTTCAGAATGATCATAAGTTGAAAAATAATTAGTATACAATTTCACCAATCAAACATATTGGGTTATCATATTACTCTTTGACTTTCAAGTTTATTTTCTATTTAAAGACAACGAATTTAGTAGATAAATGGCAGAATGCATTCTAATAAAGAATTGAGGTTGGTTGTTTATTTAATATCGATCAATTTCTTCTCTGTAAAGAAAATTTTCTCTTTCTTTGGACGAAGAACAGGTCACTTTCCCTATTTGTCATAACTAGTTTGAAGTGCAGATGCTTGGCCTCTCTCGGGGAATGATTACTTGTGCTTGTAAGGGAATTTTGAAAATTATCTTCCTTTTCTTGATACATCTCCAATTTCAAAACAACACTGTCATTTTCATGGCGGTCACTTTGTTTGTAAGGTTCATGAGTTGTTTCAATGTCTTCGGATGCATTTTTCTTTAGTATCCAAATGATTCATAACATAGGCGAACTACGAGTTGTGTTATCTCTTGTCCATTTAAATTTTGTGAGTCCAATATAGCTTATGTTTCCTCAAAACTATCACTATTAGTTTTTGCAATACGAAAATTAATTTCTCTTAATATCATGATACCAAGATATAAATGAATGTCAGAATTTAAACCTGACCTTTTCATTGATTTCACAATATTGTTCACCTTCTTTTATAATTTTGATCATCATCTATATATTGCTCATTGTCTAGTCTTGTAATTTAGGATTTACATAGGCACCGATGGAAAAACATGGGTTTGTGGATAATCAACATCTATATCATCCTCATGCTTTCCCAATATTTTATCACGTATGTACACTATTTCCCCAATTATAGGTCCAATAATGTGTTTATTTGCAGCTTCTTTGTCCATGTGGATCCATGTTTACTGGCAAGGGTCTTTGTATCTTTCTAACTTTCAGTTCAAGTCTTTTACAGGTGGGGTTATTAGGTATTTTGGATTTGTGAGTTTCAGGTGATACTGGTTTTGTGTCCACAGCAACATGATGAGTTTGAATTATTGTTTCCAGGAAACTTACAAGGACTAATGAAGTGACAGGCCTATTGGAAGTGAATGAGTCACTAGGTGGAAAATTTTTTAGCTTGTGGTCATGATGCAATTCCTACCATGTTCTTGTGAAGCCAAAGTAAAATATTTTAGTTTTTGATTTTCTGATCTACAAGTTATGAGAGTGTCCTAAATGCGACTTATTTTGTAGCAGGTGTTAGCCTTATATAAGGTTCACTGTTATGGCTTGGTAACTAAATCCTTCAAGGTTTGATAAGGCTTTGGGGAGTAAGGGGCCCTTGGTTTGTCACTTGATTAATTAAGTCCTATCATGATTACCATTTTGTTAGGTAGTGCTTGAGGGAGGTTACTGTGTTATATTTTGAAGCAAGTGTGAAATGTTTGAGATATTTACTCGGTGAACACAGCAATAGCCATTATGTTGGTGTCCCGTGTTTTGATAGTTTGTGGCAAATCAAAAGACAAGGCAACATCAAAACCAATATTTAGAGTCCAGGACCATCCTCTTGTTCTCGAGAGAGGATCTCTCGAATATTTGTTTGCAAAGGTTTATCTTGTGTGTAGAGTATTGATTTTAGACTAGTTGTTAAGTGCGGTGTTTGTTTGTTTGTTTGGTTGGATTAGGTGGATACAACTTTGTTATGAAAAGGTCTGAGAAAGATACAGAATGAAAACATCGGGGTTCATTTGAAAAATGTGGAGTCAAAAAAGGTCATAACATACTCATCGATGGATATGGAGATATCGAAGGAAAATCTAACTTGGCCACACGATCCTTTGGTTTTGGAATGAGATGGACATCAGTTTGGAAAAGTTTAATTCTTAACAAAGAGAATTGAGAAACAAAATTTGAACAACTGTAAAAACTTTTGATAGACGGGGGCTAAACCATGAATTCTACAAATCACACCTTTAAGAAAACAATGATTCCAAAACAATTTTTAAAATGAAATCTAAGATTTGGGGAACACCCTATTTCCTCAAAGATTTTATTTCAAATGACTTAGAAAACATAAAAGATTTACTGATAATTGCGGTCATAGAAGAGGGAACACCTAACACATCTATGATTAAAACTATAAATACCTTCAAGGCAACTGTTTAAGCAAGGACGAAGGGAAAGATCGGAACAGACCTCCTTGATTCCAGACAAGAAAATTCAAAGGGAGACTTCAATAACAGTTTTTAAGTGGCAGCAGACAAGCAGAGAAAACCATAAATCATGCTGAAACCAACTATTCGAACTATTAAGGAAATAAATGAGCATGAAGACTAAAGAGAGAGATTAAAGACTCTAAAATACTTCAGCAGAAGAAAACATAAAACAGTGAAGGATGAACATGTCTAAGGTGCTTCCAGGAGTCATTTCTTAGCCTAAAAATTTCAACCTACTGTAGTAAGAAGTTATGGAACATAATGAAAACAGGGGAAAACATTAAACAGTTCAGAATAATTCACCAACAGCCAAGCTCATGGATCCAATGATAGAGCCTTCTCAGTCACAAGCATGCAACAACATCATCAGGGCTTCCAAGACTTCAATTTCTTCATCAACTTCAACAGACTATGTATTTATTTGAGAGAGTTTCAGCATTACAACTGGTGATCAAACAACAACAACCAACCAATAGTTACTCGTCTTCTACAGAAGTATTTATAGAAGGATGAGGAGGTGAGATCTAACAAAAGATCTTAAGGACAATTAATATAGAGTGATGACTTCTCGGCCTTTGAAAGGGCTCGATGACGAATTTTACAGGTGTTTCACTGTATTAACTGTTTTACAATTAATATCAAAAGCTCAGTGGGAGCTTTATTGACTTTTAGGCTCTATCCAGGACGAAATAACTCCGCTGATATTTGTTTGCATTAGTTTCCTTAGTGGAATTAATTGCTTGGTTGTGCTGTGAGGCAAATATTTTCTTAATCAATAACTTCGGCCTCTGTTTGAATGGTTTGAGGCAACAGGCGGCTCTGTGGTAGCCGAGAGGAATCAATTCACCTCAAATGTGATGGTGGAGGCCTTTCTGTCTGTTAAACACTTATGATGTTCTTTTATTGGTTTTTTAATTCTGGGAATTAGGCTTTTGATAATCATTCTTAGCCGTAATTCCAAAATTTGTCTTCAATCTTCATTCTGTTGTGCTATGTATTCAAAAACTGATACTCTTTTGAATGTGATTTGAATCACAGTGTCTTGTCGACGTGCAGGCCGCACAGGTCTCTTATGGTATCAGCGCTTCATGATGCGCTGACGGATCATGGTATCGAAACCTTTTAAATGGATCCCTTTAATAAAAAAATCCTGAAATATCGTCACCCTTTGGCTTTTATTTTCCCTTTAAAACATTCGAAATCCATTAGATCTTTCAAAAAAAACACAAAAATTACAAAATCCTGCATTTATTTGGTAAACTGCTTTAGAGGGTGTCGGGAGAGAGCGTGGCCGTTGGATGGCTTCATCCAACGGTGGAGATCTCATAGAAGAGGCAAAAAGGAGAGTGGGGAGAATAATAAGACGTAGTGATTTTGGACCGTCCGATCTAGACACATGGACGGTCCAAATCCAATCGGAGGATCGCAATCGAGGGTGGCGAGCAACTGCACCGATCGAAAGTTGCAATGCGATTAATTGTAGACCATCGATCTGCAGATCAGATCGACGGCGGGTGAAACATCGGGGGAAATCGCAGTCGGTAGTCAGAAGTGAGGCGATGTGATTGCGCGATCGGGCCATCGCAATCAGCGGTGGTAAACACTTAAACCGCACCAAAGGAAAATTTCCGATACGATTGGGTGCCTGGTTGCGGGGCTTGGTTTTATATAGACCTCCGATAGGCCCCGGGCTTATGTATATAGGGGCTAATCGGGGTCAGGCCTTCAGGCCTGGGCTTTTCAATCAACCTATTTGAAAAATTGCGATGCGATTCAGCGCCTCGGGACTTCAACACTTGGTCTCGGGGGAAAAGACATATGAAAATAAAACGGTGGGGGAGTTAATATATATGGGCCCTAATCGCATCGGAAAATTTTGATGCAGCCTTTTCAATCTACCCATTGTAATTCCCCGATGCGATTGCGCAATCGGTCTTTTAATCTACCCATTGATATTTAACACGTGATTTGGCTTTTTAGATCAAAACTTTGGAAAAATGGGTTTTTGGGTTTTACAAAGAAAAAATAACGTCGGAGAAAATATATTACAAGGTTTTAAGCGCCAAAGGCGGGCCCATGGGTTATATGAAAAGATAACGAGATCGGGGGTTCTAAATCCAAATGCTAATCGCATCGGAGTTTCGGAACATGGTAAAAGACTTGCGCTCATTGATTTATTTCCAATGCGATAAGTGCTGATGAGACTAGCGCTTGGTTTTTATGGCAAGGGCACATGTGGGGAAGTGGTTAGGGGGTTTAGCCAAAGGGGCTAAAGCCTGTAATAAAGAACATGAAATTTTTATGATTTTTCAATGTTTTTAAAGGGATTCGAGCGTTTCGGTAAGGCTAAAAATTGGGTTTTAAACCTTACAAAGTGGATTTTCATGAATGGAAGAAGGAAAATCATGAAAAAATAGAGGAATTTTATGGAAGAAAGAGGTAAAAATTGAAGATTAGTTTTGTGGTGGAAGGAGAAAAGGGTCTTTGCAACACTGTTTTGACTTATGAAAATAGCAGAATTTTCACAGAATTAAATGGAAAAAATAGTAAATTTTAAGATTAATGACCAGATGTCTTCATGAGACTTCAAGAGGTAACACTTTTTGCAAAAAAATATGTTTCTTGAAGGCTGCAAAATCATTTAGCCACCATTTGGTATGACAAAATTTTATCGATGGCTAACACCTACAGTAATCCCAGTCATCATAGCAGCAGTGCCTTCAACTTTAGGAGAAAATTTGGCACCCAAAGAGCCACTCGCCACTGCAGTTCCAATGACTTCTTCAACAACTTCAGTAACTGAATCCTCCACAACAGTGTTGCCACCTACAGATGAAAGCAGTCAACTAGTAAAGGAAATGGAAGAGATGTCCTTAAAGACCAATGAAATCAATAGATTGACTAAGATAATTGAAAATCTTGAGAAGACAAACAAAACAACTCAGATAGATGCTAAAATACATGATCAAAATTCCCACAGATTCAATGAAGAGGTAAAGAAGCTACAAAAATAATTAACTCTCAAGGATCAGATATCATATATTAAAAATTACCTATTGAATAATGTAATTTAAGCCATCCATGATGTTTGGCCTTCAATTCAGGCAATTTTTGAGCAGAGAGGGTTACTATTGGCAGCCCAAGCAGAGATCCAAAAGACACAAGCTAATTTAGCTGATAAACCATAACAGGATGTAAGGTTAATAAATTTCCTCAACAGCAAGAATAGACAAGAACTTTAAGAATTAAAAATCAATGACAGGACAACAACTATCCTAGAAATTAGGAATGTTACCACCAAAAGAAATTTGATGAGGCAGCTTGAAGAGAAATGTGAAGGAATGAATACTTCTATCACTAGATTCATGGTTAAATTCACCAATTTAAGGCAAAAGGAACTTCCTGATATCATGGTTATTAATGATAAGTTAATTCCTCGAAATGATTATGACAAGAAAATATGAGAACATGACAAGGAGCAGGTGAACAAGCCAACAAGTCAAGGTATTCCCACAGGAAAAGTTTTGAAGATTTGTTTTATTTGCAGTATGAGATCAAGAATTTATTTGTCATCAAGCCCACATTTTCTAGGTACATTGAGGCTGATGATAATTTTAGGAAACTCAAGAATATTCAAATTCCTAAAAATGAGGATTGGCAAGCATTGACTAATTTTCTATGAAGAATGAAAGGCAAATAAATGAAGAAGAAAAAATATGTTTGCTGATTTCACTATCAAAACAGATTTTACAGCAGTAAAGCAGTTTCACTGAAGATAAAGAGTATCCGAAATGAAAGAGTATCAGTGAGAAAGAGTATCAGCGAGAAATATTATTAGTGAAGGCAAGTTAGATTCTAAAAAATATCTAAAAAGCCAGCAAAGAGGACACATAAGCAACCAACTGCTTCTTATCTTAAAACAGTTTCTATTTATTTTGAATAAAATAGGACAACTTGCTAATTTGTTGAGCAGTTGTCACTATTATTTGTAGAAATTTGAATACTGATATATTATTCACCGAGATTCTCATGATCACGCACTATTTTAACTTCATGCACAATACAGAATCTCTTCCACCATTGATCATTAATTTCGGAAATAAAAACAATCGCATGCGCACATTAAAACCATAAAAAATCACACATATGAACATAGTATTTTATGGGAAAGCTTAAAGTTGAAAACCCCCAACTATATGTATACTATATGTCATAGAGATCATGTAGCAATCATTATACAAAGCTCCTCACAAAGCTCTTATTACAATCTCCAATTGCTACACACTAATCAAGCCTGATCTAGCAAATCACATGCTCCAATCTCTACCACACATTCTTTGCCTCTCTTAGCAATCCTGTGATGTTTCTGAATAGTTAATTGGTGGAGCTGCGACTGCAAATCTCATTGGCTTCTCGATCTTTGGTTGTTACAAATCATGCAACAGTACTAGTCTGTTGATAGTCTGCTTGCTCTTTCTTCCTCTTCTTTGGTCTCCACTAAAAGCTTGTCCATACACTATAGTTAACCAATGTATTCTTTAGTTGATTAATAAGTTAATAATTAGTGAATTAGTTAATAATTAATTCACACCACTCTCACTAGTGTATCAGTAGGTTATTAGGCTAGATACAACTAGCTCAGCTTCTGTTTAACTCGGTTAAGCAGACAACAGCTCCATCAATAGCTCCAGCCAACTCCACCAAGCCTCATCACATGAGTTCTAACCAAATACCCATGCAATAGCTCCACTAAACCCTCAAGAATAGCATAATTTCATGCAGCCGATCTGTGCACATCATCATAATGAGTGCTCAGAATAAGATAATGTTTATAGTCCAAATATTATTAAGACCTAATAATATTCTACATATCTATTTTTAGACTAGCAATCTAAAAATAGATTCCGCCCAATATGTCTAAAAATAGAAGTCCGTCTATTTTTTCCGAATTGACCAACCATCCACAAATAGCATCCTGCAACTCATAGAACATGATCAACATGTCTAAAAATATACTTGCGCCAAAAATAGCCTGCGGGCCCACTTAGTGAAGGCGACTTCTTTCCACTAAGCTCATCATCTTCTTGCAATCTCAACATTATTGTTGTAAGATATTTTATTTTCCTAAGTTAATTCATAGAAGTCATTTGGATATTTTGTCAAACATTATGTATAAGTACTTCACTCTTTGAAGTATTTTTGTGTGGAATAAAATTGCTAGAGATTACTATATATATTTTGTTGACTTGAAGGCATTCGATTTCGATTTTGAGTAGCAGACAAGATCACCTATTTGGCATCATACCTCAGGATCCCTGTCATAATCTATCTGGAGTGAAGTACTCTCTAAAACTTTTCATTGTTATCTTCTTTTGTTACATGCATACATATGTGTTTTAATTCTAAATCTGAATGTATAACTAAGAGTATTACTATAGGACATGTTAATAGCACCCTGTTTTTAACTAGTTATCATTTCTTTTTTTTCTTCTGACTTCTGTGTAGGGAACTGTTAATTTCTCCCTCTCCCGTTTTACCTCGATCTTCTACTTTCCTTTTCTTGATTTAAGGATTCTTAAGTGCCCTTTATCCCGATCATACCACCTCAAAAACCAATTTTCCAAGACATCCAAGGGTTATCTACCTTGCCCTGCAGACATTTGACCTTTTAGGCCTTGATCCTAGTTATGTTAGCTTGACTTAGACTCCATAACCCAATGGAAAAGTATATTTCTCTCTATCTACTCTCCAAGTGAAATTTTCCCACCAAATCCAACAAAACCAAACCAAATCTGCACTTTAATAACTAGCCTAATATTCACAAATTAAAACAAAGTTAAACTTGAAAGAGAGAACCCTATCTGAACCCTAGGAAGGCTAGATCCTAGAGTTTGAAGTATGTTTGTGGTTACCTCTAGTATTCTTTGACTAAAAACCAAAATCCAACAACTTAAGAATTTACTGGAGTATAACATTATTTGCGACCATACTAGGTAAATAACCAGTCCTCAATCATAAAATTAGTCTTAAAGGAATCGTTTATTTCATCCTTTTACTTTAAGATTGTTTTTATAGGTTGTGGGTATTGAAAAATTGTAATTATGGCTTCTAGGAAAGTCTACTATACCAGGTCTAACCCGGATCCTAAGCCTGCCGTAATAGTAAATGACATAGACCGAATTGGTAAAAAGAAAAATCAAACAGAAAATTTAGAGGCTGAAATCTCATTAATAAGAGTCAATTCATTACCAAGTGAATTAGTAAGTCTACAAGATATTGATTTTGATCTTAAATTTGAGCATTCATTATTTAAAATTAAATCTGAAAGTGATTTGAAAACTATTGTTTTAGACCCTGCTTTTATTTCATTTTTGAATACAAAACATAAATATATTGCAAAAAATTCTAGATCTAAGAAATTTGAATATCAGACCAAAGTTGAAGAAATTAATGTTACTATTCTAAAGGATATTGATGAAACTATTGAATTAGCTCATTTATTGACTTATGCAAATAGACCTCCATTTTCTCAATTACACACTACAATAATTCCAGGTAGATATTCATCTCTATATGCTATCACATCATTCATAAATCCTTCCACCAGCTCATCTACAGATCCATTTATCCCTAAATTACCTCTACAGCCCAGAGTATTATTTCCACCAATCACTTCATCCACTATATCCATTAGTTCGCCTTTTGATTTCTTAAATATATCATCCTCATTTCCCAGCATTTTAAATACAATATTTAGTTCATCTACTATCATTTCTAGCACAGGTTCAAGCAGTTCTACCTTATCTCCTAGTCAAGCTAAGCTTCAAGCTATGGCTGCTAGATGTTGGTGAGAAAATAGGTCTCACATAGAAGACCCGGGTTCAGGGCTGAGGGCCAACAAGGTTTTCCACCGTAGTCTAGTTTCACGCCAACATTTTCACTCTGCTTCGAAGGGTAGAGAGTCTCACCCGAGGCATGCCGTGACCCTACTGTGATTGAGAGTAGATAGGTATCATTTTCCCAACATCTAAACATGTGAACCAAAGCTAAACTAAGGAATTAAATAGCCATGACAGAACATTCCAAAACATATATATTCTTCAGGGAAACAGTTAAACCAGTGATAAACAAAATTTTAAACACAACTATGAACAACACTCATTCATATTTAACATCACATAGCACAACAACCATCTTTGATATATTATTCAACAGCCGTCAAAGGAAAATCATTACAAAGCTCTGTTACAGAGGAGCATATGAAAAAATAAAATACAATATGACCCGAGGGACAGCGAGAAACTACAGTGATCCGGAAGAGAGGAGAACAGTGCAACCCGATGGAGCTCTCCTGTGGTTCCCTGCTACCTATCCCATCTGTACCAACCTTCTTCTCCATTGGCTGGTTGCTTATTTATACTCTCGCTTGTGCGACTAACAGTTATTCCCTGTTTCTTTCTCAGTTGTGTTTCATTTCTTTTCGTTCACCGGGAGTTCACTGCCTGTTTCCTTCCGCGCCCTTCCACTCTCTATGCTTGATCCCACAACCACCGCGGCACCTGTCCTCTGCCTTTTCGCAACCTTGACACCTTCCTACCTACCGAGGTTTCATTCCGCCACATGCTCGCCATCATTCAAAATCTACCGATATTCAAAACAAGAGCCCCAACAGGCCCCGACCACATCCTTTTGACTCGTCTCGAGTCAATTGTCCTGAACCGTCTCCATCTCCATGGGGCCGCCTGGCCCTGTGCCCTGTTTCGGCTGCACACCTTCTCCTTGCTGTCCAAACAAGGGCCCCAACTCTGGGACCTTGTTCAGAGATGAAACTTTAAGCTCTTTGAAAGTTGCCACGACCTACTGCCACCCTTGCAGCAATGCGTCTGTCTCTGCCGTGATCTTGGTGAAATATTCCTCCCCGACGATTGCTGGTACAGCGTCGAATACTGTGTTGACCTGGTTCTCAGCCTCAGAGGCCAATTGCTGTATTGTTTGGGCGCTGATCTATATGGGCTAGCGAAGCTCCCGAATTTTCTGCTTGGCTGCCGTTGACGTCTCCTCTACTTGCTGAATTTGAACCTCTAGCGCATCCGCCTGGGCATACATTTGGTCCAGCTTAGAGGGGTTCGTAGCTTCTTGTATTTCCTTAGATATTTGCTACAACTGGGCCGAAATCGGCTGTGTCTTCACTGTGAGGGTCGTTGAGCATTCCTGCAGACCTTTCAGGAGGTCGTAGGCATCTCTAGCTGCAGTACTGAGGACTTCTTGCATCTTGGTTACCTGGTGTTGTTTCTCTGAGATTTGTGTTGTGTAAACTGTTGCTGGGTTGGGCAGCGCCTGTCGTGCTGCCAATGCCACCTTGAGCTCTGTATTCTCTCGGTGGAGGTTGGAGTATGCCACCCTGAGGTGGATTGCCCGCTCTACTACTATCGTTTCTTGCACATCAGCTGGTATCTGACTGTATTGGGCCGTCAGTGTAGGCCACACTTCCCTGAAAACCCTGGCCACTTTGTCCAGCTGGTTCTGTAGCTGCTCGTTTTCCATTGTGAACTTCTTATGTTGTTCAGTAAGCATGATTATCTGCTGCTGTTGTTGCTCACATTTCTGTTGTAGCTCTGAGTGGAGCCTTTCTGCCTACTATGCTGCCCTCTGGATAAAGTGGTATAGCTGAGCTGTCCCCCATGTCTCCATGCTCTCTGCCCCTAAAGTACCCTGATCTGACTGCCGCTTTATCAGTCATATCAGGCTTTCATTGGCCATATTTTCTGAGATTGACAAGGAGAGAGCCCTCCCCCGACCTGGTAGGGCTAGCTACCAGGTTAAGCATGGTATGATGTTACCCTAGATCCTACCTTTCTTAGCCTGAGGTAGATTTAGGCCCTAACACCTCCACTGTGCCATTTTCCTATGGATGATACAGGCTACTCTTGTGGTGTTGTATCAAGAATTGCTGCAGGAGAGACTTAGTTGTCTCATTGATGAAATTTCTACCTTGGTCGCTGGTTAGGCTTCTTGGGCACCCAAATCAGCTAATTATGTTTTAAAAAATAAATCGAGCAACAGTATCTGCAGTACAGTTCCTTACTAGCATAGCTTCTGCCCCTCGGGTCAAGTAGTCGGTCGCAGTTATGATGTACCTTACCTTTGAATTTCTTGCAGGTGTCGCAATAGGTCCCACAAAATCTACTGCCCATTTCTCGAAGGGCTGGAGTTTCCTTACGGGATGGAGCGGTAGCTCATCCATGTGGGAGGGTCGTCCAGTTCACCAACATACATCACATTTTTGAACAAACTCTTTACTGTCCTTGTGCACTGTTGGCCACCAAAGACCTGCTTGCAGTACTTTACGTGTCGTTGGTCTTGCTCCCATGTGCCCTCCCGCAACCTCGGTGTGGCTTTCCCATAGTATAGCTTCCCGCTCATGATATAGAACACATCTCCGAAGAACTTGGTCCAGCCCCATATTTTATAGTTGCCCTGCGATCAGCTGATATTCCACTGCTCGAACTACCAGATGTTTCTTTTGTGTGGTAGTGTACTCCTGCGGACACTGTCCCGTGGTGAGGTAAGTTGCTATTTCATTCAGGTAGTCGGGGATGGCTTCTACTCTGAAAATATCAGCGTCTAGTAGATGATCATCTAGAGAACCTCCACTTTCGCCATTCTCTAGACGGGATAAGTGATCAGGCCCTACATTGAGCCTTCCAGGCTTTACAATTACTTCGAATGTGAATTCTTGGAAAAGTAGGAGCCATCGGCAAATCCTCCCTTCTAAGACTGGTTTTTTTACCAGATATTTTAACGTGGAATGATCTGTGAAGAATTTGAACTTACCTCCCAATAGGTAGTGCCGAAACTTTTGGAGTGAGTACACCATTTCCAGAGCTTCTCGCTCTGTTGTCGTGTATTTGTGCTCTGTTGTTGATAACTTGCGGCTGGAAAAATACACTGGATGATCGACTGAGTTGTCCCTCGGCTAAGCTAGAACCGCACCAAGCATAATGCTAGATGCGTCAATGTGTACATGGAACTGTTTTTCCCAGTTCGGGTGGACTAGTATCAGTGCACTTGCCAATTTTTCTTTCAACATGTCTAGTGCCTCCTTGCAACTATCCGTCCACTGAAATTTCTCTGATTTTTTTATCAGTCTCTCCAAGGGCGCCATTATTTTGGCATAATTGCGGATGAAACGCCGGTAGTATTCTATGTGTCCCAGAAGTGACCACAGTTGTTTGACGGTCTCCGGAGCCTCCATATTGACAATCACTATGAATTTAGCCAGATCTACACAGATTCCTTGATTACATACCACATGCCCCAGCAAGGTCTCGAATGGTACAGAAAATATGCATTTCTTCCGATTCAATGAGATATGTAGTTGTCTACACCGATCAAACATTACTCTTCGCAAGCTCACATGGTCTTTCAGCAAATTATACACAGTCCAGTCATCCATATAGACTTCTAGTAACTTGTGGATGTATTCTCGGAACACTGCTATCACAATGCGAGAGAAGATTACGGGTGCATTCTTCAGTCCGAATGGCATCACATTGTACGTGAAGGCGCCCCATTCGATAGTGAAGGTTGTCTTTGTCTTTTCTTCTTCTGCTTTTCTCACCTAATGGTAACCTGAAAAGCCATCCATGAAGGAGTATGCTTCGTTCCCTGCAACATTGTTGAGAACTTCATAACTAAATGGGGTAGGGAATGGATCATGGATACAGGCATTGTTGAGGCTTCTGTAATCCACGCAGACTCGAATCTCTGATTTCTCCTTTTTTCTTTGTATAAAAAAGGGGCTTACCCATTCTGCCTCTTCTACGGGGAATATGAGCCCAGCTTTCAGTATTTTGTCGATCTCTGCTTTCACTTTTTCCTTCACACTTTGGTTTAACCAATATGGTCTATGTTTGACAGGCCTAGCATCAGGCTTCAATATTATTCTCATTTCCCCCATATCTACTTTTATGCCTTTGATATCTGCTACTAATGACGGAAACAAGTCCTCATACTCCTCAAGCAAACTGAATATTTCCTTTGTCATCTGCTCATCCCAGTAGTCTCCAATGGTCGCTAGCTTGAGTTTTTCCTCTGTCCCAATGTTTACCTTTTTAGTTCTGAGTGGCAGGAGGTGGATTCCTTCTGTAGTTGGTTCTTCTTTAATGTCCCTCTCCCCCTCTGTTTCTTCAAAATACAGATGTCTGAGGTCCTCCAGAATGTCATTGTCCATCTCACTATTAACCTTCTAACATGCCACCTTTTGTTGGATACCCTGGTACCACAGTGACTGCTCGTCCGTCTGTAGATTATCAGGGAAGAACAATACCTTCTTGATTTCTTGCAAAACTTGTGTAATCTACTATGTTTTTCCCTAAAAGGTGAAACACTTTATGAATTTCTCCGCAACCTCCTGCCAATCTTGGGTCCCTCTTCTCTTTTCCTCCGTTAAGTACCAGGCTCTCGGGATCACATCCAAGTAGTGGATAAACTTGTGGAGCCACAATTCCTCAGGGTAGTCATCAGCTCACCATTGTGCTTCACATTCTTTCATATGGTTTACGGGACTTGTGTCCCCTTGGTACCGATCCCTCCACCTGGGATCCTTGTCCTCTTGAAATCTAGCTTTCATTGCTACCGCCACTTCATCCCATCGCGTCAGTGAGTTGCGATGGTTACTCCACCATCCTGCAGCTGTGGATTACAATGCCACGCCCATCAAGGGTATCCTCTAGTCTTCTGGCACCGTGGTTTCTACCTTTTCTATAAAAACACTTACAACATTCATATCTGACAATATTGGGTATCCTTGAAGTTCAGCTCCAATCCGATTGAATCTTGCAACACTGGCACACCTCCTTGTGTTTGTTTCGTAGCCCCCTTGCTGCCAATCATCCCATGCCAGTTCTGATCCCAGTTCTGATCTTTTAATACTTCTCTAGCTTACCAAGCCTTCTGCTGTCAGGTTGATGTAGTCTTCCCTTCTTTTGGCGGTCATCTGGTAGAGATGGTCCAAGAGCTGAGCATCTTCTCTGTTATCTACAGTCTCGGTATACCTCGGTCCTTGGTAGGGGTCAAGCGGTTGGGTGACTCTGATTTCCCCGTCCTAGAAGATCATGAGTTCTTTCTTTAGATCAATTACCGCATAATTTTCAAAAGCCCAATCGATCCCCAACAGTGCTGGGTACGGATCCTTGTCCCCCATGATGTCAATGACTTCGAAATCCGTAAAAATTTTCACCCCTGCAATGTCGACCTCGACATTCTCCAGGAGGCCGATGGGGGCAATGCAATACTGATTTTCCATCCAAAGCTGGATCGAAGAGTATGTCAATCTTGGCCTCCCAAGCGCTTCCCAAGTTTTTCTTGGCAGGATGTTGACATCGGATCCCAGATCAAGCATGGTGTCCTTAATCTGGAATCCCACCACTTGTGTATTTACTCAGAATTCCTTTCCTGTCCTACGTTTGTTTCTTTTTATTATCTAAACATAGTTCTGGTCAATTTCTGTTGCTTCTTTTTCTCTTGTATTCTGTTTTAGCACCCCCTCCAGGTTTTGCTTCAGTCGTTTCAGTATTGGTGCATTGTTAACAATCTTCAGGAACAAATGGAACCATTCCTGGATTAAGGCTTCATTAGTATTCTATGTCTCCTTATCTTCTGGGATTTTGTGTAACTCAATTCCTTTGTTTCCCCCCAGCTGGGTAAACATCTCTGCTACTTCTTGGAGAATTGTTTCTGTCATTTGGGTTTGAACAAGAGCTTTGGGGATGCTGGCTGGACTACTCTTATGGGGTCCATGGCATGTGAATATTCCCTTATTCTTTTTCTGCCTCGGGTCACTATGGCCACGTTTTGCATCGGTTGGGCTCTCGTTAGCCTGGGTTCCACATTTACTAGATTCACCCCCCTCTATCTGGCCCTTTCCTTCCATCTTTTGATGAGCTCCGGGCAGTCTTCTGTTGTGTGTGAGTTGACACGACATTGCGAGCACCAAGGTCTCCTAGGAAGTGGACACTCTCTAGCCACATGTCCCTCCTGGTCATAGTTATAGCATCGTACTGAACCTCTACCTCCTGTTCGACCCCCTCGCATGCCTCCTCCTCTTCCTTGGGGAGCTTCATTTACTCTGTATGATGGTCGATCCAGCTGCTCCGCCAGTGCATCCAGCGTTCGGCATTATTCTGTTCTGTGGGTTGTCGAGGCACATAACTCACAGTATACATTATTTGGAACATTGGAATACTTCTGTAGGATCGGACACATGCGGGGTTGATGACCCATACTTTTACATACCTCATAATATTCATTGGCGGCTACACCTGGTTGTGCAGGGAACCCTGCATATGGTTGTTATGGTGGGTATCTCCCTTGGGTGTTGATTTTCATGACTGATCCCAGAGGTTGGGTCCCTTGCGCTCCTGCCACCAATGTCCCCATCGTTGAGGCTCGCAACCGGGGGCATTCCGTGGCCAGTGCGTCCAGTGCTCGACATTGTTCTAAGCTGTGGGTTGTCGAGGCACATAAATCATAGTATACATTATTTGGAACATTGAAATACTTATGTAGGATCAGAGACATGCGGGGTTGATGACCCATACTTTTACATACCTCGCAATATTCATTGGCGGCTGCACCTAGTTGTGCAAGGAACCCCGCATATAGCTGTTGTGGTGGGTATATCCCTTGGGTGTTGATTTGCGCGACTGCTCCCAGAGGTGGGGTCCCCTGTGCTCCTGCTGCCGATGTCCCCATCGTTGGGCCTCGCAACCGAGGAAATTCCATGGCTACATGTCCCTCCACGAGATAGTGCATGCACCACACGTTGGGTCTCGGTGGTCACATGGGTTGCATTTCCTTAAGTTTCTCTGTCAGACTGGATATCTGATGTTGCAAATCCAGTATGGAGGGGTCCTGTACCACTGCACCCCCTTTTAACTCTTGCAGATAACCCGCCATGGCTTCTATCTTCATCGCTTGCTCCAGAGCATCCTGTAGTGTGTCAATCCTTTGTTGAGTCAGTGGAGTTCGGGTCAAGGGTAATAAGGCCTTGATGAACCAATCCCTCTGATGGTTAGGGTCGATTGGGTAGCTGAGTTTCCCAATGGCATCCTTGAACCTCCGCATCAAATCCCAAGTAGTTTCTCCTTCTCTCTGCTTGATCTCCCACATCTCTGATAGACCCTGTTTTTCCGTCTAAGGCAGTTTGAATTCCTTGATGAAATCCCTCTTCACATCAACCATCGATGGATTCGGGTGGGCCTCTGACCATTTCATAAACCATCGTAGGGCCCTCTCCCTAAGATTGATCTGAAATTCTATCAACTTTCCAACATCTGGTGTCTGTCGTGCCCTCCAGATGGCCTCACAGAGATACCAGTGTTGTTCAACATCGTCATTCCCTTTGCCAGAGAATTCTAGGTACCGTGTAAGTGATCCCGCCATGCTTACTTGATTGGGCGGTATTAAAACAACGTCGTTGGATCCTGGTTGTGAGACAGGGCCCCTAACAATCCTGCTACTAACTTGTGCTCCAATTGGAGACTGACTGTGTTGCAATCTACTTAATTCACATAACTTAACAAAAATTTCACCTATTGGCTTGTAGATCACCAGGGGAAGGTTAGGATTAGAGCTACTAGAACTGTGGGGACTAGGAATACCTTGAGATATGGACGCCGTCCTTTCTTGAAAGAGTTGCTCCATTACAACGTCCATCTCCACATCATACACCTCCTCTGGGCGCGCATCTATACCTTCTTTGTTAGACTTCCTTCCTTGCTCCACCTAGGCTGGACTCCTATACACCTATCGTACTTCTTTCGTGACCCCTCCTATATCCTAGGGACTCACCTGACCTTTCGTTCCCTTCATCTTTTGAGGCAGCTCTTCTTCTCCCTTCTGATTACTTCCTTGTCTCCTTAACTCTCTCATCACCCTCTCTCGCCACCTTTCTATGATCTGCACCCTCCGATGTGCTCGCTGCTCCTTGAGCCTATTGGAAGCCTCGACATCCATACTCCTACTCCCCTTCTCACAATTCTAATAACATCTCTCCCTCATTCCCTTCCCCCGGCACTGGGATTTTACGCTTCCATCCCTACTTTCTGTAACCCCATCAATCCTTCATCTACGGTCATTAATGCCTTAATCCACAAGGGAATCTCCTTCAACATTTTTCCTCTTAACCCAGATCTGAAAATACTTTCTGCCTTCGAGAAACACTGGTAGCACTCGGCTGCAAACTCTACTATGTATCCTTCCAGAGTAGATTCCACCCAAAAATCTACAGCTCGGGTTAGATCAGTGTCTAACCGATGAAGCATCACCAGATCTTCGTGGGCCCACTTGCGATTGATCTTGCGTGACTTCCCCTTGATGGTCTTGATCTGAAGCCTCCGCAACCAGTTGTAGAGTTCTTCTGGGAACTTTCCCCAGAATATTTCATAGGTATCACTAGCAGAGTCAAAAAATAGGACCAAGTCTTTAATCATCTTTTCTTTCTGATGTCTCAGCTCAACTTGCTGGGCTATGAACTGATCTAGGTGCTTATCCCACCAGCTTTGTATTTCTCTTTCGAAGATCTGAGATACCATGATCTAGCTCCCCAATGTATTTTTAGGTCCCAGCAATGGAACCATTTGTTGGCGAGAAAACAGGTCTTGCAGAGAAGACCTGGGTTCAGGTCTGTGGGCCAACAAGGTTTTCCACCGTAGTCTCGTTTCACTCCGGCATTTTCACTCTGCTTCAAAGGGCAGCGAGTCTCACTCGAGGCGTGTCGTGACCCTACTATGATTGAGAGTAGATCAGTATCATTCCCCCAACATCTAAACAATTGAACCAAAGCTAAACTAAGGAATTAAACAGCCATGACAGAACATTCCAAAACATATATATTCTTCAAGGAAACAGTTAAACCATTGATAAACAAAATTTTAAACACAGCTATGAACAACACTCATTCATATTTAACATCACATATCACAACAACCATCTTTGATATATTAGTCAGCAGCCATCAGAGGTATATCATTACAAAGCTCTACTACAAAGGAGCATAGGACAGAATAAAATACAACACGTCCCGAGGGACAGCGAGAAACTACAGTGATCCAGAAGAGAGGAGAACAGTGCAACCCGATGGAGCTCTCCTATGGCTCCCTAATGCCTATCCTGTCTATACCAACCTTCTTCTTTGTTGGCTGGTTGCTTATTTATTGTCCCACTCACATGACTGATCGTTCTTCCCTGTTTCTTTCTCGGCTTTGTTTCGTTTCTTTTCGTTCATCGGGAGTTCACTGTCTGTTTCCTTCCGCACCCTTTCGCTGTCTATGCTTGATCCCACAGCCGCCATGACACTTGTCCTCTTCCTTTCGGAAACCTTGACACCTTCCTGCCTACCGAGGTTGCATTCCGCCATGTGCTTGCCATCATTCAAAATCTGCTGATCTTAAAAACAAGGGCCCCAACACTAGATATGCTCCCCTTGTCCTACCACAGCAACTTCATGATATGACACAAGACTATCAAAATAAAATACCACTGTTTGATGGCACTACTCAATATACTGCTCAACAACACATTGCTAGGATGACAGACTTCTTTGAAATTTATGAAATTGATGATTCAGATGTTCAAATGAGACTGTTTGCTCAAACTTTAACAGGAGCAGTTAAGAAATGGTTTAAAGATTTAGCTGCTGGTAGTGTAACTAATTTAGCTGTCTTTTTTACTTTTTTTTAAAATAAATGGGAAAATAAAAAGAACCCCCTCCAATTTTTTTCTGAATTTGATTCTTTGAAAAGAGCTCCAAATGAGTCAGTCCAAGATTACTGCACCAGATATAATAGTGTCTATAATTTTATCCCTTCCAATCTGAAACCTAATCCTTATTCAGTTATGCTCAAATTCCCTAATGGATTTGATACAGATATGGCTTACCAATTAAGGGAAAGAGATGCAGACACCTTAGAAAAAATGCAAACTGATGTATTTATTGTAGAAGTGAACATTATAGCCAGAAAATCTAGACTTAAAAATAAAATAAGAGTGACCATTAAAGAAGAAAATGCTAATTCAGATACAAAAATGGATGTTATAGCTAAAACTTTAGAAAGAGTGATTGATAGATTAGATAATATGGAGAGAAGACCTCAGTGGGATAACCAACAACAGATTAGAAATCCCAATTTTAGAAAAAATATAAATTATGGAAAAACAAAAGAAAAATACCCAGACCAAACAATTAGGCCACCATTCCAAGAGAACTATGCTGAAAGTTCTCAGAAAAATAATGATGATGAGGAGGATACTATTAATCTAATGGGAATTGATGACAATAAAACTATTTTCCTAACTCAAGAAGATCAAGAATTGTTTCAACTTCAACAACTTAAATTAAATTCTAGTGAATCCTTTGATTATAAGCAAGGTTACGACTATGCAATAAATGAAATTCACAGCCAGTATAACCTTAGAAACAAGAAAAACAATGAGTCTTATACTAAGAAAACTTCCCAAAATTAGAATTAGAAAATAGTAGAAGCCCCTAAAATAAAAGTTCTGCAAATTCTCCCAGGGGAAAATAAGCAAAACTCAAATTATTCCCAAAACATTTCTAGTCCTAAAAAAGCATCAGGCCCTAAAATTGTTGATATTAATGATGAAGTTGCTCAAGCTGCAAAAGGTTCACAGAAATCTACTGCTACTAAAGCTTCTAATTTTGTAAAAACAACAAATTTGGATCCCAAAAAACCTTCTGCTAATCCTAAAATAGTAGATCCAAAAACTCTTACTTCAAAAACATCTGCTGATAATTCTAAGTCAGGAAGAACATCTAATGCTTCACAAACAATCCATGAAAAGAAAGTTAGAAGTAGTAAAACACAAGAAACACAAACAAAGAATCCTAAAATAATTGAAAATGAAAAAACAGCTATAGAAAAGCGAGACAAACCAACACAAACTACAGTTACCAAAGAAGAACTGATTCAGATCAGTAAATCTCAACCTGCATTCAACATATAATCAGAAATTGCAAAACTTAAAATACCAATTCCTTTGACTGAATTGGTAAAGAATGACTTGTATAAATCAACCATAACTGAAACATTAAATATGAATGATGGATAAGACCTCAGAAATCTAAATGATGATCAGCCAAAGTTGATTTTTGGCCCAAATGTAAATGGAAAACATGCAGATGGTGTAGTTCCTCCATTTTATATCAGTCTCACCATTCATGATCAAATTCTACATAACACAATGCTAGATTCAAGAGCTTCCCATAATCTAATGCCCAAATCCATCATGGAAGCTCTGAATCTAGAAATTACAAGGCCATACAAAGATTTGTTTTCTTTTGATTCCAGTAAAGTTAAATGCTTAGATTTAATCAAGGATTTGTGTGTTACACTAGTTCAAACCCTGGTAAGAGTATATTAATGAACATTGTAGTAGCTGACATCCCACCAAAATATGGTACGCTACTTTCTCGCTCATGGGGAGAAAAGTTGCAGGGATCTCTACAATTGGACATGTCTTATGCTACTATATCAGTGTTTGGCCAGCCTAAAAAGTTATATAGGGAAACATTAATGAAGTACATGGTCAGTAGTGCTGAAAGATCTATAAATTACCCAATTTACTCTACACCAACTAACCTTGATTCTTTTATCCTATGTAACTCTGAAACAAATGAAATCCAAACTGAACTAGTAGATAAAAAGAGAGAACCAAACAATGATAACATTTTTCATGAATCTCAATGACATTTATACTTTGATGGTTGAGTGAATAAGTTAGGAGCAGGAGTAGGAGTCTGGATAAAAAATATGGAGACCAATCATTCTGAAGGTCATGCTTTCAAGCTAAATTTCAAATGTACAAACAATATGGTCGAGTATGAAGCCCTCATCCTAGGACTCCAAATCATTAGGAACTCAAGAGGAAAAATAATTTTAATCATGGGAGATACAGATCTGATCATAAGACAAGTAAATGGAGTTTATTCTGTTTACAATCCTAGACTAAGCAGATATAGAGACACTGTCATAGATTAACTGATGATTTATTGGAATTTAAGTTTGTTGTTATACCTAGAAAGCAATATATACAAGCTTATTGTCTTGCAAATTTTGCTAGTACATGAAATTTACCATTCCAACCTAATCACAGATATACTGCTAAAGTCAAACATAGGCCAATAATTCCAGATAATCTTAAGTATTGGAAATTTTTTTCTCAGGATGAACAGATTTACAAGTTTATGAACAATTAAGGAGAATTTCATAATTGTATTATAGATATAGATTGTACAATAAATAATGATTTGGATTGTGAAATAGATTTAAATGAATTAGATGTAAATAAAATAAAGTTTGATAAACCTACTAGATTTAGTCAAGTTGATATATATAGCTTAGAGAAAGTAGAGATTGAAGAAATTATTGAAGATGAATCAGATATAGTGAATATTAATGATAATTTTTTACCTAAAGGTTTAACCCCCTTAGAAAATCTTTTTGACTCCAATGATGTAGCTAGAAAACCAAAATGGAGCCAATAATATCTGACATAGAAGAATGTAACATTGGTACAGAGTTAAAACCAAAAATAATCAAACTGTCCAAAATTTTACCTCAACAAGAAAAGGATAAATATATTGAAATTTTAAAGGAATATCAATATGTGGTTGCTTGGAGTTATGGAGATTTAAAATCTTATGATACAAACATAATCCAACATAAAATTACAATAAAAGAAAATCAAAAGCCATTCAAATAAAAGTTGAGAAGGATTAATCCTGTGCTATTACCTTTGATTGAAAAAGAATTTAAGAGAATGTATGATGCCCACATCATTGCACCAATCAGATATTCTGATTGGGTTTCTAACCTAGTCCCTACAAGAAAGAAAACAAGAGAAATTAGATTGTGTGTTGACTTTAGAAATCTTAACAAAGTATCCTTAAAGGATAATCACCCTTTACCTAAAATGGACCACATATTACAAAGGGTAGTAGTTTCTTCAAGGATTTCATTGTTATATGGTTTTTCAGGATATAACTAGATCCTAGTTCAAGAAGAAGACCAAGCTAAAACAAAATTTACTACTCCTTGGGGCAGTTTTATGTATGTAAAAATGTCTTTTGGTCTAATGAATGCAGGAGAAACCTTTCAAAGGGCTATGGACATAGACTTTTCAAAGGAAATACATGAGTTCTTAGTAATTTACTTAGATGGCAGTACTGTGTTTTCCAAAACAAATAATGAACACTTGGATCATTTGAGACAAGTTTTTATTAAGTGTAGGAAATATGGAATCTCTTTAAATCCTAAGAAAAGTCTATTTGGATTAAAAGAAGGTAATTTACTTGGACATACAATCTCAAAAGAAGGAATTAGGATAGATCCTTCTAGGATAGAAGCAATTATGAACATCAACCCACCTAGAAACATCAAAGAATTACAAGCTTTTCTAGGTAAGATAAAAATTTTAAGAAGATTCATATCTAATTTAGCTGAGATAATTAGAGAATTGAATAACATGATAAAAAAATATTCAATTCTTAGATGGACTGTTGAGGCTAAACATTCAATTGACACTATCAAACAAGCCTTAACCAAAAATCCAGTCCTAATAAGTCCTGATTTTAAGAAAGATTTCATGATTTTTTCATTTACTTCAGAACACACCATTGCTACAATTTTACTACAGAAAAATGACCAAGGATTTGAAAAACCCATAGATTTTTTCAGTAAGGCCCTTAGAGATTCCCCTTTGAAGTACAAAATTATGGAAAAACAAGCCTTAGCCTTGGTTAAGTCCATTAAAGACTTCAGAGTTTATATTCTCTACTCACACATTATTGCCTATGTCCCAAATTCTGTAGTTAAAGACATTCTTACTCGGGATGGTCCTGATGGAAGAAGAGGTAAGTGGATTGCCACTATGTTCGAATATGAAATAGAGATAAAACCCACCAAGCTCATTAAAGGTCAAGGATTAGCCAGAATTATGGCTGAATCCAATTGTAATGCCCTAGATATAAATTTCATTGCTCAAGTAGATGATCAGGAAGAGATGGTGACTCCATCGACCAGTGAAGCCTTTTCACACTCCCCTTGGTATACAGATATCATATTTGTACTCCAAAACTTAAAATCTCCTCTTGGATTGCCTAGAACCAAAGCTAGATTTTAAAACTTAAAGAAATAAGATTTTGAATCCTAGATAATGTACTTTTTTGGAGAGATCATAGTGGGATTTTATTAAATTGTTTACTAAAGGAAGAAGCTGACAAAATACTTGAAGAATTTCATGAAGCTGACCATGGAGGACATTTATACTGGAAATCTACTGCTGACAAGATCCTGAGAGCTGGTTTTTACTGGCCTAACTTGTTTTCTGATGTCAAAAAATATGTTACTTCATGTCATAAGTGCCAAATTTTTTAAGGTAAAAAGAAATTATTACCCCTCCCTTTAAAGCTTATTTCAACTGAAATGCCATTTCAACAATGGTGTTTAGACTTCATTGGTGAAATTCACCCCCCCCCCCCTCCTCAGGCCAACATAAGTGGATTTAAATAGCCACTGATTATTTTACCAAGTGGATTGAAGCCATACCCTCCAGACAATCCATAGATACTGTCATTATTTCCTTCCTAGAAAACAACATCCTTTCAAGATTTGAATTCCCTCAAAAGATAATTACTGACAATGCAGCAGCATTCAAATCCAAGAAAATGATTGAATTTTGCCACAAATACCATATTACCCTAGGCCACTCTACTGCATATTACCCCCAAGGTAATGACCTAGCTGAATCCTCAAACAAAAGTCTTGTAAATATCATCAAAAATTACTTGAAGACAATAAAAAGACTTGACATAAAAAGTTAGTCAATGCCTTATGGGTAGATAGACTTACTACTAAGAAATCCATTGGTACGTCACCTTACCAACTAGTTTATGGAATGGATGTTGTTTTTCCTTTGTCCCTAGGTGTACCAGTGATGAAAATTATCCAAGAACTGCAGTTTGAAACAAATGACATTCAACGAAGGATAAATCAAACTATTCACTTGGAACAAACAAGGGAAGAAGTTTATATCAAATCTCAAGTCATTCAGGATAAGATCAAGAAAATCTGTGATAAAAAGACTAAAGAGAATGATTTTTACATAGGAGATAAAGTGTTAAAATGGGATTCTAGAAGAGAAGATAAAGAAAACATGGAAAATTTGATTCTCTATGGAAAGTGCCTTATGTAATTTATGGATATAGAGGTAATAATGTTTTCTTTCTGAAAGAATTGGATGGAACAGATCTGCAAGAAGGACTAGTTAATGGCAGAATGTTGAAGCACTACTACTCACCTGAGTTAACAAATAGTTATTTTTTATTCACTTTGATCATTGTACATATACATTGCAAAGTTTAGATTGGATTGGATGTTTCCTTAGCAAAGTTGAAGCCTAAAGAGAAGGCCCTAAGTTTTGAAAAGTAAATATCATAAATACTAATAAGTTGCAGATATCAAAATACATTTACAGGATCATCACAGTCAAATTTCAAAGGCTACTAGTCTCAAAGTTCTTGATATTTCACTAGGAAATGTCATCCAAATGTGGAGCCACTGTAAGGATCCTATAATAATAGGGTTCATAAAATTTTGAATTGACTTTGATAAAGTCTTGTAAATATGTACATACCTTGCTTTTTGCAAGTTGTTTTCCCATATTTTGAAAAAATGAAAAATAATGAAAAATAAAAAAGATGGTAAAAAGTCCTAAAAGAAAGATCAAAGGACTTAGAAAAATATAAACCCCAAAAGAAAAGAAATAAGACCTGAAAGTGAGCAAGTCCAAATGCCACTACTTTAATTTTACTGGAAAGAATAATGATTATGACCAGAGTGCCAATAAATGCCATAATCCATGATCAGTTAAATAGTTTAATCTTAACTTTTCATGTTTCAATTTCACGTTTTAGATAGAGAATAAACATTTGTCAAATAGTTTAAACTTGAAAAATCAGTAGATAGGTAGAAAATAATGAGGAACTCAACAGTTTAATCTGAGCCCTCACATGAAATAAGGTAGATTTAGATTATTTTTATGCTTTGAAAGAAAAAATTTTAAGGTGGCAAGCCTAAATGCACCTGCAAAATGAAGAAAAAAAGTTAGAAATAAAATCTGGGTAGGTAGAAAGCAGTGGAGAAATCATGTAAATAATACATCATCAGGAAAAATCACTAATTTACCCTCCCCCATGAGTATTCAATATTCTAAGATATCAGTCAAATAGGCTTAGAGCATTTCTCCGACTTTTGTTGAGACCGGACCCAAGGCTCTATGATTGGTTAGTTAAAAATATTGAGTTCTTATGCTAAATCCTCATTCATCATCATTTACCCTTCATTCATGTAAAACCCCTTTTTCCTAAGTAAAAACATGTTCTTACTTAGTAAAATTGTAACCCTAGAGTAATTAACTTCATCCCTTCATAAGGATTCATAAAAACCCACAAAATCACATTTATCCTAAGTATTATTGAAAGAAATATAAAGATGAGCAATGCTTGATTTTGTACTATACTTAGAGATAATGTGTATTTTTTCTTACACTACCCTTTCATATTAACCTTTAACATATTTTATTAAATCCCTAAGAAGTAACCTCCCTTATTTATTAATTTCATTATATCTAAATACCCCAAAAAACACACTACTATAAACTTTTGACCAAAGTCTATTGTCCCATGTGCGTAAATGAAAAACCCAAAATATAAAGCCCTTTGGTCTAAAATATTATCATTATTCTAATGTATCCCGCCCCTATAGTTTTTAAACTATTGAAAAAGATTGAAAACTATATAAATACAATATATAATCCTCCCCACATATGTTTATTAGAACCTCTCACAAATGTTTTTAAAAATCAAATTACTACCCCCGCTTATAACCATATCGGTTTGTATAAATAAACCCATATATATGTGTGTGTGTGTGTGTGTGTGTGTGTGTGTGTGTGTGTGTGTTTTAAACCTTTACCCCTCAACCATATCATAAAGATTTAAACACATCCTAACCCTTCCGCTTATATAATTAAATCCCAATCCCACCTTTCCACTCCAATGCAACTCTCAACACGATCGCGACCATTCACTTCAAACCTTTTGATCTGATGGTCAATGTTTGATATCACATAGATTAGATGCACGACCGCCCCAATGCAAAAGCCACGTGAAATGGGTGGTTTCCTGTCGACCCTTCCCCTCCACGTGGCCTCTCATCATTGGATAGCGTGGGTTTTTATTAAAACCATTTACCACTAAAACTCCACATGATAACCACCAATTTTTCATTCTTTGAATTTCCAAAACCACCTTCCCGCCTGATCGCAACTCGCATTCAATACTGATCAATAAAAATTCATACATTTTAATAAAACCTTGGTAAATGCGTTAATTCATTTATCTGTCACATTTAACCATTGTTTTTTCCTTCCTGACTGTATAAACCTGTGAAATCCCCTAATACCCATTTTTATGCCCAGAACCTTCGAATTCACGAGAAGAAACCTATAAAAAACTGCTAAGGAGCCACACCTGCTCCAGTTCAACCGCTAAAAGCCATCAATTCTATCAGAGACTGAAGAAACCCTGTTAAAGTCAATAGCTGCATATAAACAGGTATTCTTCTGAGTTTCAAACCAGTAATTAAATTGAAAAAACCTCTTAAAAGAAAGCAGAATCATTTCAAAGTCAGGAAATCAAGTAATCAAATTGCCCAAAAGTCCCAGAAATAGGCCAAACTCTGGCAAAATTTTTCCTAGGAACCCTATTTGTCTGCTGCGTGGTATTTTCAAAGAAATTTATCAATGTTTCACAGTTGTTGATCAATTTCAAGCTCTAAAAGGCCATAAATCCTCTGCAGGTGCCCTAATCTTCTGTAAAACCTTTTCAACAGAGTTTTTAGCCCATTTTGCAGTAAAAAAAACTCAGAAAACCCTAGTTTTCTGTTTGATACTAGTTTTAAAAGCCTCGGAACTTATTTGAGAAACCTAATTGAGCATAAAATCCAAAAAAGACATTCCATTTTTCTAAATTTGCCCAATCAAGCCTCTGTTATAGTAAAATTTCCTCTGCAAACAGTTTAAACTTGCAGAAGCCAATCAAAATGCCTAAAAAACAGAGTGTAAACAAGCCTGAAGGTTCTAAAACTCCTAAACCTACTCCTGCCATGACTCCAAATACTGCAATTGTAGTCAACCCATTACAACCCCCAGTTATTGATATTGAGCATATTCCCCTAGTTGATATTGATTACAAAATAGCTGATCCTATAATTGAATTCATTCTGTTAGATATCCACAAATGGTGTTTTGAAAAATCTTTAGATGATCATGATGAAGTTCATATTTGGGAATCCAATTTACCCAAATATGTAGTCCTGTTGTGTAACCAACTCCAAAAATAGAAGAAAAGAGATATAAACGCCTTAGAAATAAGCCACTTCGAGGGGGCAACCTCCAATACATTACATGAATGAACAATACTTGGATGATACAATTTACAAAACCTCCTTTCTATATATAGGAGTCCATGGGGCCATAATGTAATCCTAGTGGGCCACAATGTAATCCTAGCCGACCTAACAATAATAATTTAAGGGCACAATAATAAAAATATGGGGGTTACAGGGTTACAATAATAACAATAAGGGGGGCTACACTAAAATAATAAGGGCTATACTATTAATATAGGGACTTAACATGCCCCTCTCCTTCAAATAAGTGTTGTCCTCAACGCTTGATTATTTCTTGATGCTTCTGTATAAAATTCTCATCCTCCCATGTGAAATATTTTACAGGAAAGTTCTTCCACTAGATGAGATACTCTGAAATTGATCGTACTTGTCGAGTTCTTGTTTTTGTGACTGCTTCATAACTTATTTCAATGTGATGTTGATCTTCCTGTTGTTTCATTAGATTTTGCACCAAAGTTGGGTTATACTTTGAGAGTTGGAGAACTTGTTGTTGATGCTCGATGTGATCTTCCACTAATTTATCATCCATATTTTCTATTATTTGATCCTTCCAACCATCCAAATTAGCCTCCATTTGTGCTTTTAAACCATCTATTTCATCTTCAATTGCTCTTCGTAAGATTGAAACTTGTTGCACTTGGTACCGTAATTTTGATATCTCATACTGCAATTCTTCCTCTTCATGCGTCATAGTATAGCTTTTTGAGGGATTAATGGGTATGGAATTATTTTTAGGAGGCATTTCAGAACCCAATACTGAAATATATACTCAATAGGCCCTTGGAATCACTTCAAACTGATTTTTCAAACAAGATTTATGCAATTCGGAAAAAAATTACACACCTTTTACTTGCTTTAAGGAGCTCGATATTGAAATTGAATTATCTCTGTAATTGAAAATCTTCGATATCTGAAATTGAACCCTGTAGTATCCCTCTAAAGCTTCTTTCAAATGCCACAAGTCTGATCTAATTTGGATTCCCCAAGACAAAGTTGTGTCCAATCTCCCACAATGACCTAATTCTGGACTAGTTCAATAGAGAAAACTTGTAGGACTTGCCACGTGTCACTGTTTCATCCTTTGTCTCTAAAATTGATATCGAAGAAATTAAAGTCCGTGTACTTGCGAGCACTTTTAACGGCACTCAAATCCACTACCCAGAGAGAGAGTTATTGAACTTTTCCTATGATCACCTCTTTGAGATGCAATTCAGGAGCCTGAAAAATCACTACCTTCCACAGATCATATCTCCAAAGATATTGCGAACCAAGCTCTGAAATTTTTTAATGAATTTCCTCAAGATTTCAGCTTCGCACCATACGAATTTCCGATTCTGAACCTTCATCAAAATTTTTTTATAGCGAAAATTCCACGATGACCTGTTTAGGAGCTTGAAAAAATACCTAACTTCCACAGATGATATCTACGCAAATATTGCGAACCAAGCTCTGAAATTTTTAGAAAATCTTCCTCAGGATTTCAGCTTCGCACCCTAATAATTTCATCTTCTGCAACTTCGTAGAAAAAAAGTTATAGCGAAAATGCCACGATGACCTGTTTGGAGCAGCGAAACCCTAGAATCCCAAGCCTCTGGTACCAAATGTTGTGCAACCTTAACTCAAAAGTAGAAGAAAAGAGATATAAACGCCTTAGAAATAGCCACTTCGAGGGGGCAACCTCCAATACATTACATAAATGCACAATTCTTGGATGATACAATTTACAAAACCTCCTTTCTATATATAGGAGTCCATGGGGCCATAATGTAATCCTAGTGGGCCACAATGTAATCCTAGCCGACCTAACAATAATAATTTAAGGGCACAATAATAAAAATATGGGGGTTACAGGGTTACAATAATAACAATAAGGGGGGCTACACTAAAATAATAAGGGCTATACTATTAATATAGGGACTTAACAAGTCCCCTTGACTCACCCTTGTAAATAAATTATCAAACTATGCCACCAGTACTACATTCCTGAACAAAGAGCTATTGTGAATGAAAATAAAGAGGTCCTATTTACCATTACTGCAGAGTTAATAAACCAAATGTTACAGCTTCAACTAGACCCCCAAGCAGTCCAATTGTCTATTGAAGCCATCACTAAGCTAAACATTGGCTTAGAATTTCCTAAAAGGTTTATGATTTTCCATAATTTCATGCCTTTGTATGTTGAAATTCCCAAATTAAACCCTCCATATTCAACTGCCAAGTTCCCTGAAGGTTCAAGGCATGTAATTTCCATGCTTTCCTTCATACTTGGGTA
This sequence comes from Pinus albicaulis, assembly GCA_034641835.2. Classification (NCBI taxonomy): domain Eukaryota; kingdom Viridiplantae; phylum Streptophyta; class Pinopsida; order Pinales; family Pinaceae; genus Pinus; species Pinus albicaulis. Next base: position 1,440,058,282 of record CM076579.1, read on the forward strand.
TTTCATTGATGAGAACCCTGATGAGTCTATCCTGGGATTTTTTTCCACCTTTTCTCCAGATCAACTGCCCTCAGTTATATTTGACTATGTTGGTTTCATCGTTGATAGTATTCACTATCAATTGACTAATTTCCAGCTGGAATGAGTATTCAGATATACCTCCTATCTTTTCCACTTGTTTCTATTCTTTCAATCAGAGAGCTTTCCAATTTCACTTCAAAAGTTGGATATAGAAGGAAAACCCCTATTAGTTATCTTTTGGACATCTATACTCAGAAAAGAAGGCACAAAATTCAATTATTCAGAGTTTGCAGAGGTGTTTTTACATCTATTGATCACCATTTTGACAAAACATAACAACCTAGAATCAGCGAGGAAATGAAGAGAAAAGTGGGTGATTGGTATTTATATGATAAATTCACTGAAATCAGAGTTTTAGGTTCTAACTTGTTGCCTTAAAAGTTACCTAAGCATCCATCGATGAGGATTTTTTCCTTAGAGTACATTAGGCAAATCCTAAATTCAGATTCAATTAATTTTATGGCATCCAAAAAGAAGACCCAAATTAAACTCAAAAATAAAATTGGGCCTTTCATATGTAATCACAAAGATGCAGAAAAGGAAGCAACAAGTCAACTACTGGAATATTAATTAGAAGAAAGCTTCCCATGGAATTATGATCCATAAGGGATCTTAAGTAAACTAAGGGTAAAATGTAAATTGAAACCCTTTATCCATGAGTCAAAGCCAGAAATAGAGAAGTTTGTTAATCAAATTGAGTGGGTTGAAAACACTTTAACAAAGGCAGTTAACCAAAGGAATACTAGTCACCTTTTGGAAATTGCTAAACAGCCATAGACATCCACTAAGAAAATTAGAGAAGAAGGAGTTTATACTGCAGAGACTGCAACAGAAACAAAGAGTAAGATCATTTACAATAAGAGGCCAAAACTGGATATATCAGCTAAAGGTAAAGTAACAATAGATGTTGAAGAAACAGAGACCTTGAATACCAACACTGCATAAGCAAAGACCAATGTAGCCTCTGTAATCATCATTGAGCCAAATCAGAACGAATAACAATTGAATAATGAATATGCACAGATAAAGGAAATGCAACAAAGTATGGAGGCTTCTTCCTCACATTTAGCTGAGGAGAAGGATTTATATATATTAAGGAAAAATACAATAAAATCAAATTGAAGAATGAGGAAATCAAAACTGAAATATATTCTCAGTTTTTGAAGCAAAATCCAGGTAACCAAAACAGATTCTTATCAGCTTTTGATTATTCAACTAAAAAATTACAACCAACAGTATCAGTGCCAAAGACAGTTGCTGACTATGAAAAAGTTGATATGGAAGTAGCTACAGAAAAAATCCATGAATTGGATCAGAATGAGTTTCATAGGCAAACCTCAGAGATGCTCTATTCCATAGTCACAACAGAGGCTATGAGTGCTCATAGGCTTCAAAATACCATCTCTAATATGCAGGACCAAATTAATATGGATAAAGCTTCATTATATGCAAAGGATCTAAGTTTAAAGGCCTTAGAAGATTTAGTATTACAGGTAGGATATGATCCTACAAACATCAAAGCAGCAGAAGCACTAGTTAAAAAGAAAAATGAGGACATATTTGCCTTGAGGAAACAGCTCAAGCTTCCTCAAGGTGAGCATCCTCAGACAAAGGAAGTTTTACAAGATTAAAAGGAAAAAGATGAAATGATGAGTTTGATACTTCAACTGACAGCTCAAATTAAGGAAATGGAAGTAAAAATGGACCAACTTGTCCAAAAAAAAGAGACAGTTAAAGAACCAGTCATTCCTACAGTAATCCCAGTCATCATAGCAGCAGTGCCTTCAACTTTAGGAGAAAATTTGGCACCCAAAGAGCCACTGGCCACTGCAGTGCCAGTGACTTCTTCAACAACTTCAGTAACTGAATCCTCCACAACAGTGTTGCCACCTACAGATGAAAGCAGACAACTAGTAAAAAAAATGGAAGAGATGTCCTTAAAGACCAATGAAATCAACAGATTGACTAAGATATTTGAAAATCTTGAGAAGACAAACAAAACAACTCAGATAGATGCTAAAATACATGAACAAAATGCCCACAGATTGAGTGAAGAGGTAAAGAAGCTACAAAAAGAATTAACTCGCAACGATCAGATATCATATATTAAAAATTACCTATGGAATAATGTAATTGAAGCCATCCATGATGTTTGGCCTTCAATTTAGGTAATTTTTGAGCAGAGAGAGTTACTATTGGTAGCCCAAGCAGAGATCCAAAAGACACAAGCTGATTTAGCTAATAAACCAGAAGAGGCTGTAAGGTTAATAAATTTCCTCAAAATCAAGAATAGACAAGAACTTGAAGAATTGAAAATCAATGACAGGACATAAAATATCCTAGAAATTAGGAAAGTTACCACCAAAAGAAATTTGATGAGGCAACTTGAAGAGAAATGTGAAGGAATGAATACTGCTATCACTAAATTCATGGTTAAATTCACCAATTTAAGGCAATAGGGACTTCCTGATATCATGGTTATTAATGATAAGCTAATGCCTCAAAATGATTATGACAAGAAGATAAGAGAACATGCCAAGGAGTAGGTGGACAAGCCAATAGGTCAAGGTATTCCCATAGGAAAAATATTGTTAAAAAGTTTTGAAGATTTGTTTTATTTGTAGTATGAGCTCAAGCATTTATTTGTCATCAAGCCCACATTTTCTAGGTACACTGAAGCTGATGAGAATTTTAGGAAACTCAAGAATATTCAAATTCCTAAAAATGAGGATTGGCAAGCATTGACTGATTTGCTATGAAGAATGAAAGGAAAATAAATGAAGAAGAAAAAATATGTTTGTTGATTTCACTATCAAAACAGAATTTATAGCAGTAGAGAAGTTTCACTGAAGATAAAGGGTATCCGAAATGAAAGACTATCAGTGAGAAAGAGTATCATTGAAGGCAAGTTAGATTCTGAAAAAATATCTAAAAAGCCAGCAAATAGGACACATAAGAAGCTAGTTTCTTCTTACCTTAAAACAGTTTCTATTTATTTTGAGTAAAATAGGACAACTTGCTAATTTGTTGAGCAACTGTCACTATTATTGTTGTAAGATATTTTATTTTCCTAAATTAATTCATAGAAGTCATCTAGGATATTTTGTCAAACATTATGTATAAGTACTTCACTCTTTGAAGTATTTTTGTGTGGAATAAAATTGTTGGAGATTACCATACATATTTTGTTGACTTGAATGCTTTGGATTTCGATTTTGAGTAGTAGACAAGATCACCTATTTGTCATCATACTTCAGGGTCCTTGTGATAATATATCTGGAGTGAAGTACTCTCTTAAACTTGTCATTGTTATCTTCTTTTGTTACATGCATACATCTGTGTTTTAATTCTAAATCTGAATGTATAACTAGGAGTATTACTATAGGACATGTTAATAGCACCCTGTTTTTAACTAGTTATCATTTCTTTGTTTTCTTCTTATTTCCGGTGTAGGGAACCCTTAATTGCTCCCTCTCCCATTTGACCTCGATCTTCTACTTCCCTTTTCCGTATTTAAGGATTCTTAAGTGCCCTTTATCCCGATCATACCACCTCAAAAACCAATTTTCCAAGATCTCCAAGGGTTATCTACCTTGCCCTGCAGACATTTGACCCTTTAGGCCTTGATCCCAGTTCTGTTAGCCTGACTTAGACTCCATAGCCTAATGGACAAGTAGATTTCCCTCTATCTACTCTCCAATAGAAATTTTCCCACCAAATCCAACAAAACGAAACCAAATCTGCACTTTAATAAGTAGCCTAATATTCACAAATTAAAACAAAGTTAAACTTGAAAGAGGGAGCCCTCTTTGAACCCTAGGAAGGCTAGATCCTAGAGTTTGAAGTAGGTTTGTGGTTACCTCTAGTGTTCTTTGACTAAAAAAAAAAATCCCACAACTTAAGAATTTACTGGAGTGATAACATTACTAGCGACCATACTGGGGAAATAACCAGTCCTCAGTCATAAAATTAGTCTTAAAGGAATCATTTATTTCATCCTTTTACTCTGAGATTATTTTTATAGGTTGTGGGTATTGAAAAATTGTAATTCTGGCTTCTAGGAAAGTCTACTATACCAGGTCTAACCCGAATCCTAAGCCTGCCGTAATAGTAGATGACCCAGACCGAATTGGTAAAAAGAAAAAACAAATAGAAAATTTAGAGGCTAAAATCTCATTAATAAGATTCAATTCATTACCAAGTGAATTAGTAAGTCCGCAAGATATTGATTTTGACCTGAAATTTGATCATTCCTTATTTAAAATTAAATCTAAAAGTGATTTTAAAATTATTGTTTTAGACCCTGCTTTTATTTCATTTTTTAATACAAAACAGAAATCTATTGCAACAAATTCTAGATCTAAGAAAGCTGAATATCAGACCAAAGTTGAAGAAATTAATGTTACTATTCTAAACGATATTGATGAAGCTATTGAATTAGCTCATTTATTGACTTATGCAAACAGACCTCCAGTTTCTCAATTACACACTACAATAATTCCAACTAGAGATTCATCTTTGTATGTTGTCACATCATTCATAAATCCTTCCACCAGCTCATCTACAGATCCATTTATCCCTTGTTACAGGACAAAATACCTCCTCATCAGCTCAGAGGGGAAGACAAATATGGAAGAAGTACAAAGACCTAAATTAAACCTATTTATGCCTCGAACTTGAAAGCCACAGAGAAGGATATAAAGCCAACACCCAATAGTTTACCCTAAAGCATCCCTAAGTTACCTCTACAACCTAGAGTGTTATTTCCACCAATAAATTCATCCACTATATCCATTAGTTCACCTTTTGATTTCTTAAATACATCATCCTCATTTCCCAGCACTTCAAATACAATCTTTAGTTCATCTACTATCATTTCCAGCATAGCTCCAAGTAGTTCTACCTTACCTCCTAGCCAAGCTATGGCTGCTAGATATGCTCCCCTTATCCTACCACAGTAGCTTCATGACATGCCACAAGACTATCAAAATAAAATACCATTTTTTGATAGCACTACTCAATATATTTTTCAACAACACATTGCTAAGATGACATACTTCTTTGAAATTTATGACTCAGATGTTCAAATGAGACTGTTTGCACAAACTTTAATAGGAGCAGTTAAGAAGTGGTTTAAATATTTAGCTGTTGGTAGTGTAACTGATTTAGTTGTCCTTTTTACTTTGTTTTTAAATAAATGGGAAAAGAAAAATAATCCCCTCCAAATTTTGTTTGAATTTGATTCCTTGAAAAGAGCTCCAAATGAGTCAGTCCAAGATTACTACACCAGATATAATAGTGTCTATAATTCCATCCCTGCAAATCTGAAACCTACTCCTTATTCAGTTATGCTCAAACTCCCTGATGGATTTGATACATATATGGCTTACTAATTAAGGGAAATAGATGCAGACACCTTAAAAAAAATGCAAATTGATGCAGTTAGTGTAGAAGTGAACGTTTTAGCTAGAAAAGCTAGATTTAGAAATGAAAGAAGAGTGACCATTAAAGAAGAAAATGCTAATTCAGACACAAAAATGGATGTTATAGCTAAAACCTTAGAAAGAGTGATTGACAGACTAGATAATATAGAGAGAAGACCTCAGTGGGATAACCAACAACAGATTAGAAATCCCAATTTTAGAAAAAACGTAAATTCTGGGAAAACAAAAGAAATAGCCCCAAACCAAACAATTAGGCCACCATTCCAAGAGAACTATGCTAAAATTTCTCAGAATAATAATGATGATGAGGAGGATACTATTAATCTAATGGGAATTGATGACAATAATACTATTTTTCTTACTTAGGAAGATCGGGAATTGTTTGAACTTCAACAGCTTAAATTAGATTCTAGTGAATCCTTTGATTATAAGCAAGGTTATGAATATGCAATAAATGAAATACATGGCCAATACAACCTTAGAAACAAGAAAAACAATGAGTCTTCTACTAAGAAAACTTCCCAAACTCAGAATCAGAAAACAGTAGAAGCCCTTAAAACGAAAGTTCTGCACCCAAGGGAAAATAAGAAAAACTCAAATTCTTCCCAAAACATTTCTAGTCCTAAGCAAGAATCAGGCCCTAAAATTGTTGACATTACTGATGAAGTTGCTAAAAATGCAAAAGATTCACAAAAATTTACTGCTGCTAAAACCTCTATTTCTGTAAAAAAAGCATATTTAGATCCCAAAAAACCTTCTGTTGATCCTAAATCAGTAGATCCAAAAACTGTTACTTCAAAAACATCTACTGAAAATTCTAAGTCAGAAAGAACATCTACTGCTTCACAAACAATCACTAAAAATAAAGTCAAAAGTAGTAAAACACAAGAAACACAAACAAAGAATCCTAAAACACTTGAAAATGAAAAAACAACTATAGAAAGGCAAGACAAACCAACACAAACTACAGTTACCAAAGAAGAACTGATTCAAATCAGTAAAACTCAACCTACATTCAACATACAATCAAAAATTTTAAAACTTAAATACCAATTCCTTTGACTGAATTGGTAAAGAATGATTTGTATAAATCAACTATAACTTAAACATTAAATATGAATGATGGAGAATGTTGGGCACCAAATCTGGCTACCTTTCTGACCATTTTTATCATCCTTTTTTACCCTTTTGTGTTTAATTACCTACATTTGCTATGTCAAACTTATGAGGTAAATATCCCTAACTTGTCCAACTAGAATATTTTAATTAATGAAGTAAAGTCATGGAGTCTTACCTATTTGCGGCACTAAGATATGTGCTTGACTACAGTTTGGAGAACAAAAACCCTCGCTCTGGCAGTTTGCAACAGAGTTGGTAACGGTCAGCTATAGGGAGATTGCGCAACTAGAGTCACGATTCCCTGGGCCTATTCTTGGCCCCTTGTTCTATCCTAGACATCTGATGTTTTTTCTGTTCCAACTGATGTATATTTTTGAATGCGCGATTACCATGTTCCAAGGAGATCTGTTATTCTCTCGCGTTGTGTATAAAATGGATATTGTTCCTGTAAATGGGGGTCCCTGAAAGGATATTGTAATCACATCTTACAGATTAATAAAATACTTCTGGTTTTGTTGTTCTAAGTGTCTTTGTGACTAACACAGCCCTGATCAGAGAGCTGGGCCCGCTCTTCTGATTAGGTGCTGCGTCTATAAGTGTGTGAATTGTTTCTTTGTTATGGTTTTTGTTATTATTCTTTACTGTTAAGATTTTTTTTGAAGTTCAGTATTTGATTTCATCTTACAACAATGTTTTGAATCTTAATTATAAACCCTTGGTTGAGACGGATTATGTGTTTGTTCCTACATATACCTTGTGTGTTTCCTTGAAAGGATAAACTCCCGGGTTGATAAAATTAATGTTGGATTAGGGTGGATAAATCATTCCTTTCATCCAACGGAGAAGACTCCAATAAATCTAAATGATGATCATCCAGAGTTGATTTTTGGCCCAAATGTAAATGGAAAACATGAATATGGTGCAATTCCTCCATTTTATATCAGTCTCACTATTCATGATCAAATTCTACAAAACACAATGCTAGATTCAGGATCTTCCCATAACTTAATGCCAAAAGCCATCATGGAAACTCTGAATCTAGAAATTACAAGGCCATACAAATATTTGTTTTGTTTTGATTCCAGTAAAGTTAAATGCTTAGGTTTAATCAAGGATTTGTGTGTAACACTAGTTCAATACCCTGGTAAGAGTATATTAATGGACATTGTAGTAGTTGATATCCACCAAAATATGGTATGCTACTTTTTCGCTCATGGGGAGAAAATTTGCAGGGATCTCTACAATTGGACATGTCTTATGCTACTATATCAGTGTTTGGCCAGCCTAAAAAGTTATATAGGGAAACATTAATGAAGTACATGGTTAGTAGTGCTGAAAGATCTATAAATTACCCCATTTACTCTACACCAACTGACCTTGATTCTTTCATCCTTTGTAACTCTGAAACAAATCAAATCCAAACTGAAATAGTAGATAAAAAGAGAGAACCAAAAAATGATAACATTTTTCATGAATCTCAATGGCATTTAGACTTTGATGGTTCAGTGAATAAGTTAGGAGCAGGAGCAGGAGTCTAGATAAAACATATGGAGACCAATCATTCTGAAGGTCATGATTCAGGTTAAATTTCAAATGTACAAATAATATGGCCGAGTATGAAGCCCTTATCCTAGGACTCCAAATCATTAGAAACTCAGGAGGAAAAATAATTTTAATCATGGGAGATTCAGATTTGATCATAAAACAAGTAAATGGAGTTTATTCTGTTTACAATCCTAGACTAAGCAGATATATAGAGACACTGTCATAGATTTAATTGATGATTTATTGGAATGTAAGTTTGTTGTTATACCTAGAAAGAAAAATATACAAGCTCATTGTCTTGCAAATTTTGCTAGTACCTACAATTTACCATTCCAACCTAATCACATATATACTACTGAAGTCAAACATAGGCCAATAATTCCAGATAATCTTAAGTATTGGCAATTTTTTTCTCAGGATGAACAGATTTTCAAGTTTATGAACAATGAAGGAGAATTTCAGAATTGTATTATAGATACAGATTGTACAATAAATCATGATTTGGATTGTGAAATAGATTTAAATGAATTAGATGTAAATAAAATTAAGTTTGATAAACCCACTAGATTTAGTGAAGCTGACATAAATAGCTTAGAGAAAGTATAGATTAAAGAAATTATTGAAGATGAATCAGATATAGTGAATCTTAAGGATAATTTTTTACCTAATGGTTTAACCCCCTTAGAAAATCTTTTTGACTCCAATGATGTAGCTAGAAAACCAAAAATGGAGCCAGTAAGATCTGACATAGAAGAATGTAACATTGGTACAGAGTTAAAACCAAAGAAAATCAAATTGTTCAAAATTTTACCTCAATAAGAAAAGGATAAATATATTGAGCTTTTAAAGGAATATCAACATGTGTTTGCTTGGACTTATGAAGATTTAAAATCTTATGATACAAACATAATCCAACATAAAATTCCAATAAAAGAAGATCAAAAGCCATTCAAACAAAAGTTGAGAAGGATTAACCCTGTGCTATTACCTTTGATTGAAAAATAAGTTAAAATAATGTATGATGCCTAAACCATTGCACCAATCAGATATTCTGATTGGGTTTCCAACCTAGTTCCTACAAGAAAGAAAACATGAGAAATTAGACTGTGTGTTGACTTTAGAAATCTTAACAAAGTATCTTTAAAGGATAATTACCCTTTACCTAAAATGGACCACATATTACAAAGGGTAGTAGGTTCTTCAAGGATTTCATTGTTAGATGGTTTTTTTAGGATACAACCAGATCCTAGTTCAAGAAGAAGACCAAGCTAAAACAACATTTACTATTCCTTGGGGCACTTTTATGTATGTAAAAATGCCTTTTGGCCTAATGAATGCAGAAGCAACCTTTCAAAGGGCTATGGACATAGCCTTTGCTAAGGAAATACATGAGTTCATAGTAATTTACTTAAATGACATTACAGTGTTTTCCAAAACAGATAATGAACACTTAGATCATTTGAGACAAGTTTTCATTAAGTGTAGGAAATATGGCATCTCTTTAAATCCTAAGAAAAGTATATTTGGATTAGAATAAGGCAAGTTACTTGGACATATAATCTCAAAAGAAGGAATTATAATAGATCCTGCTAGGATAGAAGCAATTCTGAACATCAACACACCAAGAAACATTAAATAATTACAAGCTTTTCTAGGTAAGATAATTTTTTTAAGAAGATTCATATCTAATTTAGCTAAGATAATTAGAGAATTGAATAACATGCTCAAAACAAATTCAGTTCTTAGATGGACTGTTGAGGCTAAACAATCATTTGATTCTATCAAACAAGCCTTAGCCAAAACTCCAGTCCTAATAAGTCCTGGTTTTAAGAAAGATTTCATGATTTTTTAATTTGCTTCAGAACACACCATTGCTGCAGTCTTACTGCCGAAAAATGACCAAGGATTTGAACAACCCATAGCTTTTTTCAGTAAGGCCCTTAGAGATGCCCCTTTGAAGGACAAAATTATGGAAAAACAAGCCCTAGCCTTGGTTAAGGCCATTAAAGACTTCAGAGTTTATATTCTCTACTCACACATTATTGCCTATGTCCCAAATTCTGTAGTTATATACATTCTTACTTAGGATGGTCCTGATGGAAGAAGAGGTAAGTGGATTTCCACTATCTTGGAATATGACATAGAGATAAAACCCACCAAGCTCATTAAAGGTCAAGGATTAGCCAGACTTATGGATGAATCCAATTGTAATGCCCTAGATATAAATTTTATTGCTCAAGTTGATGATCAGGAAGGGATGGTGACTCCATTGATCAGTGAAGCCTTTCCACACTCACCTTGGTATACAGATATCATATTTGTACTCCAAAACTTACAAGCTCCTCCTGGATTATCAAGAACTAAAGCTAGATTTTTAAAACTTAAAGCAGTAAGATTTTGTATCTTAGATAATGTATTTTTTTGGAGAGATCATAGTGGGATTTTACTAAATTGTTTACTAAAGAAAGAAGCTGACAGTATACTTGAATAATTTCATGCAGGTGACTGTGGAGGACATTTATACTAGAAATATACTGCTAACAAGATCCTAAGAGCTAGTTTTTACTGGCCTACCTTGTTTTCTGATGTCAAAAAATATGTTACTTCATGTCATAAGTGCCAAATTTTTTAGGGCAAGAAGAAATTATTACCTCTCCCTTTAAAGCCTATTTCAACTGAAGTGCCATTTCAACAATGGGGTTTAGACTTCATTGGCGAAATTCACCCTCCCTCTTCAGGCCAACATAAGTGGATTTTAACAGCCACTGATTATTTTACCAAGTGGATTGAAGCCATACCCTCCAGACAATCCACTGATATTTTCATTATTTCCTTTCTAGAAAACAACATCCTTTCAAGATTTGGGTGCCCTCAAAAGATAATCACTAATAATGAAGCAACATTCACATCCAAGAAAATGATTGACTTTTGCCACAAATACCATATTACCCTAGGCCACTCTACTACATATTACCCCCAAGGTAATGGCCTAGCTGAATCCTCAAACAAAAGCCTAGTAAATATCATCAAAAAATTACTTGAAGACAATAAAAAGACTTGGCATCAAAAATTAGTCAATGCCTTATGGGCAGATAGACTTACTACTAATAAATCCATTGGTACTTCACCTTACCAACTAGTTTATGGAATGGATGTTGTTTTTCCTTCCTCCTTAGGTGTACCAATGATTGAAATTATCCAAGAATTACAGGTTGAAACAAATGACATCCAAAGAAGAATAAATAAAACTATTCACTTACAGCAAACAAGGGAAGAAGTTTATATCAAATCTCAAGTCATTCAGGATAAGATCAAGAAAATATATGATAAAAAGACTAAAGAGGATGATTTTTACATAGGATATAAAGTGTTAAAATGGGATTCTAGAAGAGAAGACAAAGGAAAACATGGAAAATTTGATTTTCTATGGAAAGGGCCTTATGTAATTTATGGATATAGAGGTAATAATTCTTTCTTTCTGAAAGAATTGTATGGAACATATCTGCAAGAAGGACCAGTTAGTGGAAGAATTTTGAAGCACTACTACTCACCTGAGTTAACGAATAGTTAGTTTTTATTCACTTTGATCATTGTACATATACATTGCAAAGTTTAGATTGGATTGGATGTTTCCTTAGAAAATTTGAAGCCCGAATAGAAGGCCCTAAGATTTTAAAAGTAAATATCATAAATATGAATAAGTTGGAGATATCAAAAGACATTTACAGGATCATCACAGTCAAATTTTAGAGGCTACCAGTCTCAGAGTTCTTGATCTTTCACCAGGAAATGTCATCCACATGTGGAGCCACTGTAAGGGTCCTATAATAATAGGGTTCATAAAATTTTGAATTAACTTTGATAAAGTCTTGTAAATATATACATATCTTGCTTTCTGCAAGTTGTTTTCCCATATTTTGAAAAAATGAAAAATAATAAAAAATCAAAAAGAGGGTAAAAAGTCCTAAAAGAAAGATCAAAGGACTTAGAAAAATATAAATCCTAAAAGAAAATAAATAAGACCTGAAAGTGAGCAATTCCAAATGCCACTACTTTAATTTTACTGTAAATAATAATGATTATGAGCAGAGTGTCAATAAATTCCATAATTCATGATTAGTTACATATTTTAATCTTAACTTTTCATGTTTCATTTTCATGTTTTAGATAGAGAATAAACATTTGTCAAATAGTTTAAACTTGACAAATCAGTAGATAGGTAGAAAATAATGAGGAGCTCAACAGTTTAATATGAGCCCTCGGATGAAATAAGGTAGATTTAGATTATTTTTATGCTTTGAAAGACAATTTCTTAAGGTGGCAAGCCTGAATGTACCTGCAAAATGAAGAAAAAATGTTAGAAATAAAAGGTGGGTAGGTAGAAAGCAGTGGAGAAATCATGTAAATAATATATCATCAGGAAAAATCACTAATTTCCCCTTCCCCATGAGTATTTAGTATTCTAATCTATCAATCAAACAGGCTCAGAGCATTTCTCTGACTTTTGTTGGGACCGAACCCAAGGCTCTATGACTGGTTAGTTAAAAGTATTGAGTTCTTATGCTAAATTCTCATTTATCATCATTTACCCTTCATTCATGTATTAAAACCCATTTTTCCTAAGTAAAAACACATTCTTATTTAGTAAAATTGTAACCCTAGAGTAATTAACTTCATCCCTTCATAAGCATTTATAAAAACCCACAAAATCACATTTATCCTAAGTATTATTGAAAGAAATATAAAGATGAGCAATGCTTGATTTTGTACTATACTTAGAGATAATGTGTATTTTGTTTTACACTACCCTTTCATATTAACCTTTAACATATTTTATTAAATCTCTAAGAATTACCCTCCCTTATTTATTAATTTCATTATATCTAAATACCCCAAAAAACCCACTATTATAAACTTTTGACCAAAGTCTATTATCCCATGTGCGTAAATGAAAAACCCAAAATATAAAGCCCTTTGGTCTAAAAGATTACCATTATTCTAATGTATCCCGCCCCTATAGTTTTTAAACTATTGAAAGAGGTTGAAAACTATATAAATACAATATATAATCCTTCCCACATATGTTTATTAGAACTTCTCACAAATGTTTTAAAAAATCATATTACTACCCCTGCTTATAACCATATCGGTGTGTATAAATAAACCCATATATATATATGTTTTAAACCTTTACCCCTCAACCATATCATAAAGGTTTAAACGCATCCTAATCGTTTTGCTTATATAATTAAATCCCGGTCCCACTTTTCCGCTCCAATGCAACTCTCGACACGATCGCGACCGTTCGCTTCAAACCTTTTGATCTGACGGTCGACGTTTGATATCACATAGATTAGATGCACGACTGCCCCAATGCAAAAGCCACGCGAAATGGGTGGTTTCCTGTCGACCCTTCCCCTCCACGTGGCCTCTCATCAGTGGACCGCGTGGGTTTTGATTAAAACCATTTACCACTAAAACTCTACGTGATAACGACTGGTTTTCCATTCTTTGAAATTCCAAAACCACCTTCCCGCCTGATCGCGACTCGCATTCAATGTTGATCAATGCAAATTCATACATTTTAATAAAACCTTGGTAAATGCGTTAATTCATTTATTTGTCGCATTTAACCATTGTTTTTCCTTCCCGACTGTATAAATCTGTGAAAGCCCCTCATACCCATTTTTATGCCCAGAACCTCCAAATTCACCAGAAGGAACCCGTAAAAAATTGTTGAGGAGCCGCACCTGCTCTAGTTCAACCGCTGAAAGCCATAAATTCGATTAGAGACTGAAGAAACCCTGTTGAAGCCGATACCTGCATCTAACAGGTATTCTTCTGAGTTTCAAACCAGTAATTAAATTGAAAAAACCTCTTAAAAGAATGCAGAATCATTTCAAAGTCAGGAAATTGAGTAATCAAATTGCCCAAAAGTCCCAGAAACAAGCCAAACTCTGGAAAAAAATTTCCCAGGAACCCTAGTTGTCTGTTGTGCGGTATTTTGAGAGAAATTTGTCAGTTTTTCACAGTTATTGATCAATTTCAAGCTCTAAAAGGCCATAAATCCTCTGCAGGTGCCCTAATCTTCTATAAAACCTTTTCAATAGAGTTTTTAGCCCATTTTGTAGTAAAAAAACTCAGAAAACCCCAGTTTTCTATTTGATACCAGTTTTAAAAGCCTCAGAACTTATTTGAGAAACCTAATTGAGCATAAAATCCAAAAAGACATTCCATTTTTCTAAATTTTCCCAATCAAGCCTCTTTTATAGTAAAATTGACTCTACAAACAGTTTAAACTTACAAAATCCAATCAAAATTCCAAAAACAGAGTGTAAACAAGCCTGAAGGTTCTAAATCTCCTAAACCTACTCCTACCATGACTCCAGATACTGCAATTTTAGTCAGCCCATTACAACCCCTAGTTGTTGATATTGAGCATATTCCCCTAGCTAATATTGATTACAAAATAGCTAATCCTATAATTGAATTCAATCTATTAGATATCCACAACTAGTGTTTTGAAAAATCTTTAGATGATCATAAATAAGTTCATATTTGGGAATCCAATTTACCCAAATATGTAGTCCCCTTGACTCACCCTTGTCAAGAAATTATCAGACTATGCCACCAGTACTACATTCCTGAATAAAGAGCTATTGTGAATGCAAATAAAGAGGTCCTTTTTACCATTACTGCAGAGTCAATAAACCATATGTTGCAGCTTCAACCAGACCCCCAAGCAGTCCCATTGTTTATTGAAGCCCTCACTAAGCTATGCAGTGGCTTAGACTTTCCTAAAAGGTTTTATGATTTTCCATAATTTCATGCCTTTGTATGTTGAAATTCTCAAATTAAACCCTCCATATTGAACTACCAAGTTCCCTGAAGGTTCAAGGCATGTAATTTCCATCCTTTCATTCATACTTTGGTATTTCACTGATGAGCATACTGATGAGTCTATCCTGGGATTTTTGTCCACCTTTTCTCCAAATCAACTGCCCTCAATTATAATTGACTATGCTGGTTTCATTGTTGATAGTATTCACTATCAATTGAATAATTTGTTGCTGGAAGGAGTATTCAGATATACCTTCTATCTTTTCCACTTGTTTCTATTATTTCAATCAAAGACCTTTCCAATTTCACTTCAAAAGTTGGATATAGAAGGAAAACCCCTATCAGTTATCTTTTGGACAACTATACTTAGAAAAGAAGGCACAAAATTCAATTATTCAGAGTTTGCAGATTTGTTTTTACATCCATTGATCACCATCTTGACAAAAACAAAACAACCTAGAATCAGTGAGGAAATGACGAGAATATTGCAGCTATCAGAGTAGAGCAAAGTGGGTGATTGGTATTTATATGAGAAATTCACTGAAATCGGAGTTTTTGGTTCTAACTTGTTGCCTTAAAAGTTACCTAAGCATCCATCAATGAGGATCTTTGCCTTAGAGTACATTAGGCAAATCCTAAATTTAGATTCAATCAATTTTATGGTAGCCAAAAAGAAGACCCAATTTAAACTCAAAAATCAAATTGGGCCTTTCATATGTAATCACAAAGATGCAAAAAAGGAAGCAACAAGTCAACTATTGGAATAAAAATTAGAAGAAAGATTCCCATGGAATTATGATCCTCAAGGGATCTTAAGTAAACTAAGGGTAAAATGTAAATTGACACCCTTTATCCATGAGTCAAAGCCATAAATAGAGAAGTTTGTTAATCAAATTGAGTGGGTTGAAAACACTTTAACAGAGGCAGTTAACCAAAGGAATACTAGTCACACTTTGGAAATTTCCAAACAGCTAGAAACATCCACTTAGAGAATATTAGAAAAAGGAGATTATACTGCAGAGACTACAACAAAAATAAATTTTAAGATCATTTACAATAAGAGGCCAAAACTGGATACAACAGCTAAAGGTAAAGTAACAATAGATGTTGAAGAAACAGAGACCTTGAATACTATTATAGGTAAATCTGGGTACCATTCCCAATGACCTAGTTAACTGGACATCATCTCTAGGACCAATGATCAAGGATCTATCATTCCCTATCATTTCAGTTGCTACATGCCCTAAGACAAGAAATAAGACAAAGCAAGCAAGACTTTCATCAAGCAAAGGTTTCCATGGATTGAAGCTTATTATATAGCATATGAGAGCTCACCAACGCAGGCTCTAAGGGGCCTAAGTGCATTGCATATGCAGGTAGCCCCATGCAAGGCTGCTCTGCAAAGCACTTCCCGACATTCACAGGTGCGTTGGTCACATTAGGAGTGAAATTCTCATTGTTTTGGAATCTCCACTTGGCCAGGGCTTTCTAGAAGATTTCACATGTGTCAAGCTTCGGATCCAAGTGTCCATTTGAAATCTACATGACTGGAAACATGTCTTGCCTATTATTGGAAAGTTATTGATTGCAAAAAAACCTACTATTCATCTATAAATTGATCACAGATCTAAGTGCTTGAGAAGGAAGATTTGAGTAGAGAAATGTTGGATAATTTTCAATTGAGAGCTAGATATGTGAAGCTGCTGCTGGAAAGATTTATACTATGATGAGGCTTGGGAACGTTGCTGGAAGGTCACTTCAAATCAGTCACTAGGTTGTAATCTCTCATTCTATCACCAATAAAGAGTACTTCTTTTTTTTCCCTATATGCATCTGTATTGGATTTGATTTTCCATATTGCAAGATCTTAGTTGATGTATATGGTTTATTCTTTAATGATTTAGCTAACTGGCTTGAATATATATCTATATTATTGCATCTTCTATTGTTTCAGTGTTCATTCTTGCAGGAAGCATTTACCCACAAACCGCTTGAATTTGAAGCTGCAACGAAAGCGACAGAAGGAGCCATTTGGAAGCGACTGAATAAGTAAGCCTCCAATCCTTTTTGTGTATCTATTCTGAGTTAGAAAAAATAGTCGTATAGTCTTTCACCTATTTTTCTAGACTAGCACCTGTCTAGGGAAGCGTGATTTATCCGTAAATCACAATTCTGGCCCAACAAATTGGCGACTCCACTAGGGAGAATTTTTCTTAGTTCTAGGTATTTTAGCCTCTGATTTTCTTTGTTTATCCACCTAGTAGTTTTTACACTTAAATATTAAACTTTTTCAGAGCCTAATTTGAAAATAAAATGAGTTAAATAGCTGTATTTTTCTTTGTATACTACGCCCAACACACCCTTAGACTGGACACAGTGCTTTGCAGAGCACTGTCTCCCTTCCTATCCTGCGTTGCAGAGCACTGTCTCCCCTTGGAGATTGCGTTGACTCCTGAAAGTACCCACATTCCCTTGAATTTGACTTTGCAACTTGCTTCAATTTTGTTTGTTGTTGTGTTCTGAAAATTTTGATGCTCAATTGACCAATGAATCTATATACTTCTTCCTCCTTTAGCTGAAAATTTGTTCAATGTTTGTTTAAAAATGTTTTTTTTTATCATTGACAAGTTGATTTCAAAGTACTTTTTATGGTCGCATTCATAATCATTTTCTTTCGAAATAGAAAATTTTCGTAAAATATTCATTTCCTTGATAGGAGAAATTGTTGTTAAAATCCTCTTTTTTCCTTTAAAAGAGAAATTGTTGTTTGTATTCTTCGTTTCTCAAAAGTAAAAGGCATTTCAATTATTGATCTAGTGCACCTAGTTTCTTTTCTGCATTCATAACATTAAGGAAACTGAAAATAAAAACTTGCATTTGCACGTAGGATTGTGTATGTTTTGCAAAAGGAATATTAGGAAATCTGAATTTAGTTTGTGCTCATTGATTTGGTTTGTTCATTGATTTGTTTGCTCACAAATTATTTTCTCTCTTCCCTTAGTAGCTAGGTTATTCATTGAAAAAGCTGAAAGTGAAAGTTTGTTTATCATTCTTAGCTTACATTTTAGGAATTTCATACACATCATCGTAGTGAACCTTTGAAAGGAAAATTGTTAAGCAAGATCAACATAAAATTAATCTCAATTTACTTAACAACGCATTGGAACCATAATGATAACATTTAAAAGGTCTAGGCTAGAGACGTGTTCCAGCATCGTAAAACATAGAAGCTGTCGTTAACTTGTATGTGATACATTCCGAGTGTGATACCTCACCACACGTACGTAAGTATATCGTAGCTCGTCCACGTACTTTCGGGTATATCGGGCAGTGTTACAGTACGATAAGTATAAAGGGGTGCTCTCACTGTGCGGTTTCGCATCAGACAACACTAATACGGACTTAGGCCTCCATGTACCTTTGGGTATATTTGGGAGGAAAAATTTTAGGTTCTATCCATCCATAGTGAACCGAGTTGGCCGCCTTGAAATTGTGATACACTGAACATAGCATTCGGGGAGATTACCTGCTCGTACTTCTTGGTTCGCCAGGAGATATTCTACAGTTCACAGTTTCTTGGTAAACCCTTTTGCCTAGCATTACCCTCTTTTTGTTTATTTGTTTTTTGGTTTAAATAAATTGGTAATAATGGAGGAACAAAATACTATCCCCCGTCGTTCACGTAGATTAGCTTTAAAACCACCTTTACCACCGAAAGTTACTTCTGGTAGGCGAAGGCGATCACGATCTGCCGAATCAAGTACAATTCGTACCTCTGGCGAAACATTATCTTTTAAACTAGAGTTAGCTCAAATTGTTTCCACACATCTCAGTTCATCTACTTTTGTCAAAATGGAGTCTTCACAGCTACCCGTGGTCACGATCCATTCAATCGCTGAGACCATACCTCCTGGACCCGACTTTGTTCAATCACAAATTGATCCAAATCCTGTCTCTTCTTTGCCAGAAAATCTGAATCCTGAAGTCGAACAATCGGAATTTGATCCTACCTTGGTCACCCCACAAATTTATGTAGCCATTGAAACTCCTATATCACACAGTCAACTGTCTGAAATATATTTTGGGCCTGACGGTGAAGTTATTCCTCCTGGTTTAATTGCGATTGAAGAAATCCCACAAGATGATACACCTTTAACTCCAACCCATTTTGGGGGGGACCTTTACCTGTACAAGTCTTTTCCTCAATCGTTTCCATCTGCTTTTTTTATCCTGTTCCCATTCAATCTCCCATCGATTTTCGAGGGTATACATTTGGTCACACAACCATGTCTGAACCAACATCTTCGGTTGGGTCTGTTGTTCCAATTACGTCATCTCCTACCATCGCTCTCCGTTGATGTTCACAACCTCACAAGAGTCATATTTGCATGGTGGCCCTTCAGTCCCAACAAGTTACAAATCATTGTCTGGCACTTTCTCTGGTATGGTCTTTTCCAATGTCATCATCTGATGTTTTAACTGGTAGTCCTATCATTAGTACTGAATGACTTGATTCATTACATACAACATCAGGGCAATATCAAGTAGGTCCTTTTGGGTCAATTCCTTTAAGTACCATATCGACTGGACTCATAGCATTTGGAGAAAATTATTTTCTGTCTTATTATCCTCCTTATGCTAGGGGGCAACCTTTGGTCACCCAATATGATAGTTTTCAGTCATTGTTTGGTCAAACTAATGTTGACATGAATGTTTGTTAATGGCAGCCCACTCTAACTATCCAACTACAAATGGTTGTACACTCGTATCAACCGGTTCAACCTGTTACACCCACCTCATTACCACTTGTTAATACATCTATACCCCTGTCATAGAATCAAAATATTGTACATCAACCTTATCAGGCGGGTTCTTTGACTCAATACCATCAAATGTTGGGTCCACAGACTCAAAATCCTTTGGTTAATTTACGACAACCTGTATCAGGAATCATTTTTTCACTAGCTGGTGTACCATTTTATGGGATGTCACAAACGCAACCTAGTTATACATATCAACCGAATCCAACTTTATACTAATTTGGGTTATAACATTGGTGATTGCACTTTGGCAACAATAATACAAGACAATGCCCCAAACTTGCTTTCTCAATGCGACTATATCATGTGTTATCTAATATAATTTCATGCTTTCAGCAACCCCATCTACATTGCTTGTTGAAATTAGTACATGTCGCGCCCAGTATACACACCTGCGAATTTGATCTTATAAAGCTGTTTTTACAACCTAACCTTAATCGACAGTTGCCTTTTGTTGCAACCTTGGAATTACCAGATTTAAACCGGTTAACCAATGATCCTATCAACTATGCTCCTTGGTGGCCGATGATACCTCATAAATTACCCTCTGATATTCCTAAATTCAATGGAAACCCTGGAGAATATCCATCGACTCATGTCATGACTTATCATTTATGGTGTTCATCAAATTCCCTGAGTGATGATTCTGTTCGACTACGTCTTTTCCAGCGTACGCTCACAGGTCCGGCTTCTAAATGGTATATTGAGTTACCTATAGCTTCTTTCGACAATTTCACCGCTTTAGCTATTGTCTTTTTGACCCATTTCCAGTTACCGATCAGATACGAAACTGGAACTAAACTCTTGACCAACTTCAAACAGACTAATGCTACTCACATTTCCGATCATATTCATGAGTGGCGTCACCGTCGACGAATGGTTAAGACATTTGTTCCCGATCAGCTCCTTGCTGAATGGTTCATTAAGTCCCTGTTACCATCTATAACTAAGGATGTGGCTAAAGGTGGCGTCATCACAGAAGAGAAATTTATCGCTCATGCTGAATATTTAGACTCGATTTATACTCAGTCTGATGTGCTCTATGAAAAAATCCCTAATGCGCCGCGATCTAATTTCAATTTTTCTCCTCAAATAAACGACTATCATGTCGGAGATGGCTTGATAGGCACTGCAAACACACACAATGCTGCTGCATCTAATCCTGCTCTTACTTCCGAAATTAATGTCGTTGTTAGAAAATTATATATTACAGAGCAATGCAACACATAAAATATGCGGAAAACACAAGCATACAAAACATATAAAACCAGAGAGACATAGATATATGTGGTTCACCTATTTTGGGCTACGTCCACCCCGAAAAACCATTCCTTCCTTTATATTATCCAACAAAATGAAGAGACACAACCTACAACAGATCCGCTATAATATCCTTTGTTCTCTCTCACAGTCTCCCTATCTTTTTCTCGCTCTGAGAATACACATACAATACACAACCATAATATAATACCCTCATACAAGTGAGGGGTTGCCTTCTAGGGAAAAAAACCCTAAAATAAATATAACTTCTACTGTCAGATCATCTGCCTAATGAACGGCCCAGATTGACTAGAAACTACTATACTTTTACAAGGCAATTTTACACCTAATTTTAGCTTCGAGGGCGCTGCCCCCAAAACCCCCCACCAGGGGGGGCTCCATAAAGTCGCAGCTGCCCCCCCCTCGACCCCCCAGGCAACATTTAATTATGGGTAGCATTGCCGCCCCATTAAGGTATAGGGGTCCAATCCTGTGATACAAAATAAACAAGATAATCAGGCTCCACACCCAACAATCTCCCACTTGGAGACTGATTGTAGAAACTCCCCCACTGCTTCATTTGTTGGACAATGAATCCAATTTGGACCTGGTTGTTTCTCATCTTCATCGTCATTCCTAAAGACCAATTGAAACTGAGCATATTCTCAGTTTCTCCCTGGTTACAACTTATGTTAGCATATTTGCAGGATTCTGGCTAGTGTGTATCTTTTCCAGCTTCAACTTTCCATATTCCAATACTGACCATATGAAATGGTACTTGAGCTGTACGTGTTTAGTCCTGGAATGAAATGTTGAGTTCTTTGCAAGATGAATGGCACTTTGGCTATCACTGTATAGCTTGCCCATATCATGCTTCTTACCCAATTCATCCATAAACCTTTGTAACCAAATCATTTCTCTACTAGCCTCTGTAGCAGCAACATACTCTGCTTCTGTTGTTGAAAGTGAAACAACATTTTGGATTTTTGAAATCCAACTGATAGTTGTTCCACCTACAGTACATACATATCCTGTAGTGCTCCTCCTGTTATCTCTGTCACCTACCATATCTGCATCAACATATCCCTGTAGAGCAATGTTTGAACCACCAAAGGATAATGCTTGATTTGTGGTACCTCTCAAATATCTGAGAATCTATTTCACTGCAATCCAATGTTCTTTTCCTGGATTGTTCATGTACCTTCTTACAACTCCCACTGCATTTACAATATCAGGCCTTGTGCAGACCATTGCATACATTAAGCTTCCAACTGCTGATGCATATGGAACTTTAGACATATAGTCCATTTCTTCTTGGGTCTTGGGGCACATCTCCTTACTAATTTTGAAATGGCTAGCAAAGGTGTACTAACTGCTTTTGCATTCTGCATATTAAATATTTTCAACACCTTTTGTATGTACTCATTCTCAGACAGTTTTAATTTGCGATTTTTCCTGTCTCTAGTTATTCTCATACCAATGATTTATTTTGCAGCTCCCAAATCCTTCATTGAAAATGAATTTTCCAAATTTCTTTTGAGCACATTTATTTCCTGCATGTTAGACCTTGCAACAAGCATGTCATCTACATACAATAACAATATAATATAGCTGCCATCATTTTGCCTTTTTAGATAAACAAAATGATCAGAGTGACATCTAGTATAACCTTGTTCAGACATAAACTTGTCAAATTTTAGATACCACTGCCTTGGAGCCTGTTTTAAGCCATACAAGCTCTTCTTTAACCCGCACACCAATTTTTCTTTCCCTTTGACCTCATATCCTTCTGGTTGCTGCATGTATATCTCTTCCTCCAAATCTCCATGGAGAAATGTTGTCTTTACATCTAATTGTTCAAGATGTAAATCTTCCGCTGCTACAAGACTTAAAATAGTTCTGATTGAATTCATTTTAACAACAGGAGAAAATATTTCATCAAAATAAATACCTTTCTTCTGTGCAAACCCCTTCACCACAAGTCTAGCTTTGTACCTCTATTTTCCTCCATCTTCTTCCTTCAGCCTGTAAACCCATTTATTCTGCAATGCAGTTTTACCTGCAGGAAACCTGACTAAGTCCCAAGTCTGGTTATGCATTAAGGAGTCCATCTCTTCTTCCATGGCTAGCTCCCACTTCTTCCCGCTTTCAACCTGCATTGCTTCTTCATAACATTCGGGTTCACCAGAATCAGTCAACAATAAATAATATAATGAAGGAGAGTATCGTTCAGGGGGTCTACTTATCCTAGTAGATCTTCTAACACCACTTTCAGGTGTTTGAGGTGCCTGTTGCTGTTGTGGTGGTTGTTGTTGTTGTGGCTCTTGATTATTATTATTTTCAGGCACCTTTACCTTTTCTGTGATCTCATCAAGAACTGTGTATTCTTTGTTTTCTTTTTCCTGTTTCTTTTCCTGCAACTGATTCTTATACAATACCTTTTCATTGAATATTACATCTCTGCTCCTAATGATTTTTTTATTTTCATAATCATATAAGCGATAACCAAAATCATTAACACCATATCCAATAAAGGTACATTTCTTTGATTTTGCCTCAAGCTTTGTTCTATTTTCTTTATTAATATGGACAAAGGCCTTACAACCAAAAGGCTTTAAAAAACAGTAGTTTACCTTTTTACCTGTCCATACTTCCTCTGGAATACCACCATCCAAGGAACTTGAAGGCCCTCTGTTTATTAGATAAAAAACAGTATCTACAGCATCTGCCCAAAATTGTAAAGCCAATCATGCATGCAATCTCATGCACCTTGCACGCTCCATGATTGTTTTGTTCATCCTTTCTGACACACCATTTTCTTGTGGTTTTTTTGGAACTGTCTTCTCTCTGTGAATTCCATGCTCTGAACAGCACCTATCAAACTCTTTGCTGAAATATTCACCTCCATTGTCTGATCTAAGACACTTCAACTTCTTTCCTGTCTCAATCTCAACAAAAGCTTTCCATTTCTTAAAAGTATCAAATACATCAGATTTATTCTGAATGCAATAAATCCAAGTTTTTCTAGTTGCATCATCAATAAAAGTAACATAATAACAAGAGCCACCAAGATATGATACCTGAGCAGGTCCCCATACATCTGTATGCACAAGCTCTAATTTTTCGCTCTTCTTTTCTTTCCCAACTCTGAGAAATCTGACTCTCTTCTATTTTCCATAAATGCAATTCTCACAAAAATCCAAATCAACATTCTTCAAACCCGGCAACAAATTTCTTGAGTGAAGAACCTTCATCCCCTTCTCACTCATGTGTCCAAGCCTATGATGCCATAATGTTGCATCTGCTCCTTTGGAAGTTAAAGCATTAAAAAAGTTAGAAATACCATTGCATAAATACAATGTACCAACCTTTTCACCTTTTGCTATTACCAACGCTCCTTTGGTGACCTTCCAAGTTTTATTTGTGAAAGTTGTCACACAACTTCACTGCCTAACTGCCCTGTTGAAATCAAATTTTTCTTCAGATCTGGAACATGCCTTACCTCCTTTAGTAGCCATTGGTTTCCATTCTGTTGTTTTACAAGAACTTTACCCATTCCAACAATTTTATAGGGTTTATCATCACCCAAACGAACTTGTCCAAAATCTCCTTGAACATAGTCATGAAATTATTTCTTATCAGGTGTGGCATGAAATGAAGCCCCTAAATCTACAACCCAAGAATCAGTAACATTTTCGAAAGAAAGAATCAAAGCATCTTGTAACACATCACCTGTCACATTTGCTTCATGATTGTTTTCTTGTTGTGCATCTCCTTCTTTTCCCTTCCAAGATCTACAATCTTTCTTTAGGTGTCCTCTCTTTCCGCATTTCCAGCACACTATCCCCGATCTGGACTTGGATCTGCCTTTCCTTGATTTACTGCGATAACTCGAGCTCTTTCCTCTTTCCATTCTTCTTCCCCTAGACTCTGCACTCAAAGCATTACCTGATGTCTCACCAGAGCTTTTCTGTCGCATTTCCTCGCTAAGGATAGCACTGACAACATCATCAAACTTTAAAGTACTAGATCCAGAGACAAAGTTACTAATGGCCATAACTAAACCATTCCAGCTTTCTGGAAATGAGCACAAAAATAAAAGAGCCCTAACTTCATCATCAAAGTTTACCCCTACAGAACTTAACTGACTGGTAACTGTATTAAAATCATTTAAATGGTCTGCAACAGATCCACCTTCCGACATCTTCATATTAAATAAACGTTTCATAAGAAATACCTTGTTTGAGGTCGAGGGTTTTTTATATAGTTTTTCCAACGCCTTAATCAAACCCTCTGTTGTTGTTTCCTTCGAAATATTGAAGGCTACCGATGCCGCAAGGAAAAACCGTATGGTTCCGAGTGCCTTTCTATTAAGAATCTCCCATTCTATGTCTATCATAGCCGTTGGCTTCTTTGTTTTTCTGCTCAATGGTAGGTACAGATCTTTCTGATACAGATAATATTCCATCTACATCTTCCACAGTGGGAAGTTTTGGCCGTTAAATTTCTCAACCCTAAATTTACCGTCTTTCACCATTGTTCCTACTCAAACCAGGAACCCTTCTTTCCTGCGAGTTTATCAGCCAAATAGACCTTTGGCTCTGATACCAGTTGTTAGAAAATTAAATATTTCAGAGCAATGAAACACATAAAATTTATGAGAAAAACAAGCATACAAAACACATAAAACCAGATAGACACAGATATACGTGGTTCACCCAGTTTGGGCTACGTCCACCCCGAACAGCCAGTCCTTCCTTTCTATTATCCAGCAAAAGGAAGAGACACAACCTACAACAGATCCACTATAATATCCTTTTTTCTCTCTCACAATCTCCCTATATGTTTCTCGATTTGAGAATACACATACAATACACAGACGCAATAGAATACCCTCATACAAGTGAGGGGTTGCCTTCTAGGGAAAAAAACCCTAAACTAAACATAACTTCTACCGTCAGATCATCCACCTAATGAACAACCTGGATTGACTATAAATTACTATACTTTTACAAGGCAATTTTACATTTGTTTTTAGCTTCAGGGGCGTTTCCCCCAAAACCCCCCGCCAGGGGGGGCCTCCGTAAAGTTGCAGCCACCCCCCTTAGACCCCCCATGTAGCTTTTAATTACAGGCAGCGTTGCCGCCCCATTAAGTTATAGGGGCCCAATGCTGTCATACAAAATAAACAAGATAATCAGGCTCCACACCCAACAGCCATGTCATTTGACAAAGGAAAAAGTGACAAGCAACCAGGAGGTAAGAAAAAGGGTAAATCAAAGAAAAGGAAAACTTCTAACCCATAGGAAAGATCATCTGATCAACTGTATAGAACACGAAAACCTCGTTATCCATGCATAATCTGTAACGAGGAACACTTGTTAGGGATTGTCCTCACCATGCTGAAGTATCAAAAATCATCAAGACTTCCCATGCATCAGCTGTGTTGACAGACCCATTTCCAAATCCGGACACTAATTTGGTTGCTACGGATCCAACTCCTAGTTCCCAAGTGTTAATTTTATCCACCACAAAACCTTCACAAGATATTTTGGTGTCGACGCGCAATAAATACTATGGTAGTCCGGCCACTGATCAACCTACTACCTCGACAACGAATCCATCTAATGAATCATTACCACCTACTGTTATTCTTGAATTGACAATTAAGCCACCAAAGGGAGTAATTCATAAATCAACATATAATCCTTGAGCAAGAGCTGCACAAAATTATAATATAGTTGAAGATTTGGCTCAATCCCCTTCAGCTATGTCTACTCTTGAGGTATTGCAAAATTTTCCCTCCTAGAAGCAGGCTTTATTTTTGGCCATTGGTCGAATTGATCCGACTGATTCTAATCTTGTCGTATTTAATCATACAGGCTATGTGCCACAATTACCAACAGAATTGGAATTCTCCATACAAGTAAATGTTCTCAATCACCTTATTCATCGCACTATTATTGATAAGGGAGCATCTACGTGCATTATGTCTCTAAACTGTTGGAAGTCACTTGGCTCGCCGCGATTATCACAATCATCAATGAAGTTGAAGGCTTTTGATGGAAGAACATATAAACCTTGTGGTATTATCAATAACCTGCATGTTGAATTAGGGGGAAAAACAGTAAATATTGATGTCGAGGTTGTTGACGGACCCCTTGACTATAATATTTTACTTGGAAGACCATGGGTATATGCAATGACTACCATTATTTCTACATACTTTAGAATGATTTCCTTTCCACATAAAGGTACAATCACAATCATTAATCAATTATCTTTTTTTTCCTCCGCTTCGTAGGTAACTGGAAACGTTCCATTTTTTCACTTACCCCAACTAGAAATTTAGAAAAATAGTGTAGGAATATTAAAGGATTCCACTTTTATGGGAACCTTTACATTACCGCCGCCCGCGACGTCGGCAGAAATTGAAAGTATAGAGACCTGTTACATGATCTCTTCCACTCTATCTGGCTTAAGGGGGAGTACAGGTGATTCTAATATTTCTACATTGGATGATGTTTTACCGCCCAACCCTATTGAGCTGGCATAAAAATCAATATATTTTACTTGGGCGGAAAATCCGAAATCAGCGTCGCTGAGTGTTTCGGTTGATCATTCATTAGATTTTGGTACTCCATCTGATCCATTTTCCTCAAAAAAGTTTATAGATGAAAATATTTTGGAAGCTATGATGTCAGAAGGAGAACCATGGGAAGATTATCATCATCGTTCCCATCTTCTTGATTATGAAGAAAACAATCTCAGTGAACTATATCACCCATCCATCAAAGCTTTCTTTTTGAATTATTTACCAATTAATGCAATTGAATCTGAGCGAAATTTATCAAATATCGAAGAAAAAATTTCTATCGATATTTTGACCAAACCTGGTGTTGTAGAAAATATTCATGTTGGTGTATATTATTCTCCATCAGAAATTGATTCATATCGCTCTCTTTTTCATGAATTTCGTGACGTGTTCGCTTGGTCTTACGAGGAACTAGTATAGTTTAACACACTATTAATATGTATCCTGATGTCAAACTGGTGCACCAACGGCTTCGTCCTGTTCATCCAAAGAAAGCCACTGCCATCAAAGCAGAAGTTGAAAAACTTTTTCGTACTGGTTTCATTTACCCTGTTCCGCTAACTGAGTGGGTTTCCAATATTGTTCCTTTTATGAAAAAACAAGAAACCATTAGAGTGTGCGTCGATTATCGGGATGCTAATCATTTTTTTCCAAAAGACAACTATCCTAATTCCTTTATCTACCAAATTATTGACGATTGTGCTAGATGCGAAATATTCTCGTTCATGGATGGATTTTCCGGTTACAATCAAATCAATATCTTCCCAGATGACCAACATAAGACAACATTCATCTGTCCCTGGGGCACATTCGCATATAGGAAACTTCCATTTGGTTTAAAGAACATTGGGGAAACTTTTCAGAGAGCAATGGATTATGCTTTCAATGACATCAAGCACATTGTTCAACCATATCTAGATGTTTTACCAGTGCATTCACAAAATCAGAATGATCACCCGATGCATTTGAGAGTCATTTTCTTACACTGCCGACACTACAAGATACACCTCAATCCACATAAATGTGTGTTTTTTGTTGGTTCTGGTTGATTTCTTGAATTCGTAGTGTCAAAAGAAGGAATGCGAATAGACCTGTTAGCCCCCTATAAATTCCTTGACAAGCAAGCAAGGGACTATTTGTTTTATGAGTCTTTAAGGAATGCATTTCCCTTGAAAACACATCATCCTTGAAGCCTTTCATGTTCCCTACCTTTGATTGTTTCCCCTTTGCTGTTCTTGAGTCTTTGAGCCTCACTGATCGCAAAGAATTATGCTCCAAAAGGCCCTCATTTGCCCCTTGTACCTCTGCAGAATGTCCCATTTTACCCCTTTTTTCCCCTTTTGTCAAAGTCCCCTTTTTTTCCCTCTAAATCCCCCTTTACCCTTTAAATCATATCCAAAATCCCCTTGGATTTCTACCCTTACCCTTTGTTTTGTGAAAATCCCATTTTATTCCCCTATCGTTCCCCTTCCTAACCCTTAAAATTCATTAAAATGGGCCAAAAACCCACTTTTTAAACTTTACAATAGGGCTTAGCCCCTTTTCCACCGGCCCCTTTAAACCACTTCCCCATACGCCCCAGCGCTAAGACCAAGCGCTTAAACTTTAAGCACCAATCGAAATCAGAGTTGTCGGAGGGGAAAATTCCTTTGTAACATCAAAAAAAGTCCGATGCGATTGGTGTTGTTTTATAAGGCCCGCGATGTATTCAACACCGTCGATCCACTATCTCGATCGGACAGTCGAGTGCTAATCGCACTCCCCGCCCAATCGCAATCGAAACTTCCAGTGGTGCCACCCCTTGTGTTCTCCGATTGAGACCTCCCGACTGCCTTCTCCACCGTCGATCTCCCCGCCGGATTGGACGGTCTAGCGCCAATCGCACTCCCCGCCTGATTGCAATCGCAACTTTCGTTGCGACCCCCCTTCCTCTCCTTCCAATTGCGACTTTCCGATCCGATCCGAATCATCCATCCCTCCGCCAGATCCAATGGCCATCACATGATCGCGGCAATAGCTCCATCGCAATCGCAACTTTGTAATGTGTCACCCCTTTGTTCCCTCCGATTGCGATCCCCCGACCACATCTCCACCATTGATCTATTAGTTAGATCTAACGGCTCAGAACTAATCGCCCTCCACCCACGCTGGGTCCCGCCTCGTACGATCATTCCCATCGCATTTCATCGCATTCCTTTGCATTTCCACTTATGACCAAAGTTTCGTATTTTACATTAAAGTCTTATGTCTCATATTTATTCCACCCAATGTTCATAAATCATCCCATTGTTCAATCTCCGTCGTTGATCCCCGCCACTGGACCACGATCAAATGGTTCACGATGCATTTCTCCACCAAACCCTATTATTTTTTGTTTTCACCTTTTCGCTGCATATTTCACCATTGTTCCATTTAAAAACATTGTTTCACCACCGCCGCACTATTTTTCTCCCGTCCTAAATAGCCACCCCCCTATGCATGGATTTCATAACCAAGTTGCATGTTTTGCAGAGTTGTCAATGGTGAACGCTGCCATGATTACACAATTTTTAATACAGCGGCAAGTTTTCACCGACAGAGACAAAAAGGATTAGAAGAGAGTCTAAAGCACGAAAATGAAGATATTTGAGCCTTAACTCTATGTTTTAGAGGCAAAGTACCTGTTTGAAGACATCATAGATCCTACAGAGGATACAGAGCATAGAAATTAATGAATAGCAGGTTTTCTACATCAGCAGAATGTTTTTCTCCATGGAAGGACGGGGTGCCCATACTGTTTTAAGTCTATGCCGTGTTCCAGAGAATATTTCCGCCTTGACCACAGTCTGGAGCTACCAGAACATTTGTTTCACAAGTATGGCGAACCTCACCGTCATTCACTTCACTCTTTTGTTTATTCACCAGTGTACTACACAGTACTACAGCCAGAGTATATCAGAGTTGTTGGGGTTCCCATGTTTTGGCCAGATTGGCAAGACTAAAAGATGAGACAACATCGGAACCACTTTCAGACCTCAGGATCTAGCCCTCCTGGGTCCAGAGAGGGATCTCTCTGTATGAGCAAAGGTTTATGTCTATGAGGCTCAAATGTTATGATTTTAGGCTAGTTATGGGCACGGGTTTGTTTGTTTGATTGTTTGTTTTGGTTGCTGGTTATCAGAAAAGAAGGGATCAATGTAAGACCAGGATGAGAAAATAGGGATAAAACAGAGGCGAAATATTCTAGGAAATATTCGAAACCATTGGGCAATGGAGTCAGGAAAGGATTTGCTTGCTAATCAATAGGCAGGCTTTCAATTGGGCTAGTCATCTGAAACTTAGGATCTCTCAAGATGATTATGTGATATGGAAAGTAGGGAGGGGAAGATGACACAAATTTTAGAGCACAAAATTACAGATTAGCAGGTCGTACAAGGATCCTAGTGGACAGGGCTAACTCTAATCCCCAGTGTTCCCAAATATTCCAACTAAATCCATAACAAGAAACATCTAA
This sequence comes from Pinus albicaulis, assembly GCA_034641835.2. Lineage (NCBI taxonomy): Eukaryota > Viridiplantae > Streptophyta > Pinopsida > Pinales > Pinaceae > Pinus > Pinus albicaulis. Next base: position 1,440,089,479 of record CM076579.1, read on the forward strand.
GAACTGAATTCATTTAATTCATACATCAGAGAGCAGCCAATAACATCCACTACATTGGTTAAACCAAGTGAAAACATTCCTTAGATAATACATTCAGAAGAGAAACATAAATGGCAAGGAGAGAAGAAACATAGGGTACCTAACAAGGGTAAATCCTATGCCAATATTCTGATGCAAGCCAGTAGAAATGAAATGAAATGAATGTAAACACAGAGATAGGAAAACATCATCGCTGCTTCAGATCAGGATCCAAAGAAATGTGCTTGTCATATTAAATAACAATACCAATCAAGTACACTATTGCCAATAGCTGAATACTCAGTCTGAAAACATATCCTTCAACCTATCTTACAATCTTTACACAGAGACTGTGTCTCAAAAGAAACTACTTGCAGTTCTCTGATAACTGATCAACAACCATTACAATGAGTTTCTTCATGGATTTATAGCTCTGGAGGAGCAGAGGAGGTAGGTGGAGAACTAAATGCAGTATTAAACATCTGAAAGCAAAGAGGGCCGAAGCCCATTCTGTATAAATCCTGTGCATTGATCTCTGGCGTTCTTTGGGCGAACGAATGGTCTTCTTCAGACTGGGGATTACTCTAATATGACTCTGATGTGTTCTGACTGCAATAATGTGTGGTGCTATTGGTGAATAAACAAAGATAAAAGAATGATAAAGAGATCTACCATACTGATGAAGTAAATGCTCTGATGGTACTGGGGCTGTTTCAGGGTAGGAAATCTCTCCAGAACACGGCATAGATTGAATACTGCATGGGCGCTCTGTCCTTTATGGAGGGAAAAAAATTCTTCTGCTGTATAAACCCCTGATATGCATTGATTTCTGCGTGTTGTACCTTTGCATGATCTGTGGGATCATTGATCTGGTGCTTTGCCTCTAAACTGTTGTATTAAAACTCAAAAAAACCCTCAATTCTGAATGCTGGAATCCTTGATTATAAGTTGGTCTTTCTCCACGGCTTATTAAATGTCTCGATTCTACAAGATATGGGATTTAATGGCATGGGATAGATTCTACGAAGTTTCAAACTTTGTCCTTCGATGGAATTTATACTATCGCCACCTTTCTTGACATTTCCCTGTAGTACCAGCTTCAGTTTTAATTCTGCCTGCTCAATGCGCCGCTTACAATGATCCCTATGAATCATGGCAGCTTTCCGCCTCTCTGGAAGCCCTGCAAAACACGCAACTTGTTAAGAAAACCATGGGGGTGGTGGACGCAACGGGGGGTGGCTAGACTGATGATGCAGACTGGTTTGATGGCGAAACTATCGTGGATGACCTCTAGTGAGGTGGAAACGATGAAGACTACAGTCAGAAGGTGGTGCGGAAGGAAGAATGAACGAAAACCTTTGAATCCCCGACCTTTGAATGAATATGTAAGACAGGAGGGGTGACAGTACGGTGAGGCACGTGGAGGTGACGTGGTGGGACCGGTCGACAGCGGGAAGACCAAACTGGGCCGTCGGATCTTAGAGGAGATCGACGGTTGAACGCACAGTGGAGGGTGATGAATGGGAGGCCCAGGGTATGGAGACTATGGTTTAAACCTCGTGCAGCTTCATCGAGCGATGATCGTTGGATGGGCAGAGGCAGATCTGAAGGCTCGTATGAATATCGTTGCGCATCTTGTACCAAAGAATAACGCGCAATGGGCAAGCGATTTTTAAACCGTACAGGACCCACGCATCGAAATGTGTGTGGAATCACTGGCCGATGAGGGAATACCACCTACCGCCCGAAGGTGGTGCGATGAAAACCAAGTTGTTTTATGGCATGGTGCGTGGCGGGGACTGTGACAGTGGTGGACGCCCTTCGAACCGTTGATCTGGCAGTGAATGGACAAGGGCGCGATCAGTGGTTTTAACGGGTGAATCACGAGCGTCGCGGGGTTTGATGATCGTCGTCCGATATATATGGATCAACGGTTGAGAAAGTTCCCAATAAAAATATGGGGCAAGCACCTTCGAGCTAGCGCTTTGGTCACAACACTGGGTTCTGTGGGAGGAAAAGGTGCGGAGGCTGGCGGAGAAAAGGCTGAGGCCTATTATATAGTCCGAAAGTGGGTTTTTAACCCTTTTTAATGCATTTTGAGGCCTAAGGAGGGTAACGGTAAAGAGATAGAGGAGAATTTTGAGGAAACGAAGGGCAAGGGTAGGATTTAAAGGGGAAATTGGGGAAATATTGGGAAGGAAAGGGGATTTTTCCAAGGGGAAGAAAGGGGCAACATGGAGAGTTCTGCAGGGGGGAATTTATCAAGGGAGGAGGCATAGGAGACTTCAAGGATGATGTGTCTTTAGGGGAGATTCATTCCTTGAAGGCTCAAAAGCAATCTAGCCCCCTACTTTTCTTTTGCCAAAATTTATAGGGGGCTAACAGTGACTCCACATGGGGATGGCTTCTTCTTGAACGAGTCAAGAATTCAGAGAATAGATCTTTGGGGTAGGCCAGGTGCCTGCTACTTTACACAGCCCTTCTTTCTTTAGATCAGCTGCCACAATATGAAAACACTACATCAGCAGAAAAATTTCTCCAACAAACTACCTACCCCCACTACAGTCCTAGCATTTTCTCTTCCTCTAGGGTGCATTTGAGCTAGCAGACCCTTTACATCATTTATTTTTTCAAACAGAAAATAAACCTATTCTAAATCTACACTTATTACTCCATGAGACGAGATTAGACAGTTGGTCTCATATGTTTCTCTACCTAGTCCAATATCTGCTGGGATTAAACTGTCCAGCAGATTTCTTCTCTACATTCTACGACATAAATTGAAAAACAATCAAGCCAGGATTAGATTTTCTGACTTGCTGTGGATCCAAGGCATAAAGACAGTTGCTCATGGACAAAATTTGTAGAAATTGAAAACAAAAATGTGAAGGCTCGAGATCTGGAACTTGTAGTATCCTTCTTTTCTTTCCGTGACTCAAGTTTTGAACATGTTAGAGTCACTTCTTTTCTTCATTTCAGCTCAGGTTTTAGGCATGTTGGAGCTGATTCTTCTTTCTTCTTTGCTGGTCCAGATTTTGGGCATGTTAGGACCAGCTGTTTTACTTTATTTGGCTCAAGTTTTGAGCTTGTTAGAGCCAATCTTTTGCACATCAGAGGTTCATGTTTTAAGCATGCCTGAACCTCTCCCTTTCCTCTGTTTTTGAAACATTTTCTCTTTTTCTTTGAAAATAAAAACTGCAATGGTATGTACAATGGAAATGGAGACTGGAAATTGTAAATTAGCAGAAGTAATGTTTGAGCATCCTGCCATTGACAGGACCCCCAAACAACTCAGTGCCATCTAATTCTTGTAGGAAGAAAGCATTGGGACCCACAGTGGCCTGGATGAGGTATGGGGCTTGCCACAAACTGTCAAATTTACTGTGCTTTCCATTATCCCCTCTTCTCGAATCCCACTTCAAAACCTTATCTCCAACTTTGAAATCAGCAGATTTGGTTCTTTTGTTAAACAATTTCTTTATATTCTCCTGAACTCGCACTGCTCTGTTGTAGACTTCTTCCCTTGTTTGTTGGAGATGGATTGTTTGATTTATTCTCCTCACCATGCTATCTTCTTCTGTTTGGATCTCCTGGATTAGTTTGATCACCGGTATCCCAAGGCTGGTAGGGAATACTGCTTCTATTCCATAGACAAGCTGAAATGGTGCCATGCCAATGGACTTTTTTGTTGTAAGCCTGTCAGCCCACAAATCATGTACTAACTTGTTATGCCATGATTTTTTGTTCTCTTCCAACAACTTTTTGATGATGATCACCAGGCTCTTGTTTGATGATTCAGCTAATCCATTACCTTGAGGGTAATAGGTTGTTGAATGACCAACTGCTATTTGATACTTGTGACAAAAATCAACCATATTTTTGGATCCGAAAGTAGTAGCATTATTAGTGATTATTTTCCTTGGGCATCCAAACTGAGATAGAACATGACCTTCTACGAAACTAATGATGACTGAATCTGTGGCATTCCTAGTGGGTATGGCCTCTATCCACTTAGTGAAGTAGTCTGTGGCTGTTAGGATCCACTTGTGTTGGGTAGAAGAAGCAGGGTGAATTTCCCCTATGAAATCTAGGCCCCATTGCAGAAAAGGGCCTTCAACAGTGATGGGTTGTAGGGGTAAAGGGAGGAGTTTTCTTTTGCCTTCAAAGATATGACATTTGTGGCAGGCAACTATCATTTTATGAACATCATTGAAGAGTGTGGGCCAATAATAGCCAGCTCTGAGTATTATTTTTGTAGTGGCTTTCCAACTCAGGTGGCCTCCACATTCTCCAGCATGGAATTCTTGTTTAACCCTCTCTGCCTCATTTTCAGGCAAACATTTAAGCAACAGGCCATTAGGATTCTTCCAGTATAGGTTTTCATCCAAGATGTAGTAATTTCTAGCTTTTAGCTTTAAGAATCTAGCCTTGGTCTTTGATAGTTCGGGTGGGGCCTTGAGGTGTGTAAGAACATACAGAATGTCAAAATACCAAGGAGAGCTCTAAAAATTTTCCTCAACAGTGGGATCAGGCATTTCTTTTTGCTCGTCAAAGGTATTTATCATGTTAATATCTAGGGCTTGTAGGTTGGATTCAGCCATTAATTTAGCTAAGCCCTGACCTTTAATCAGTTTGGTGGGTTTTATCTCAAGGTCGTACTCTAAGATCACTGCTATCCATTTGCCCCTTTTCCCATCTGGATCTTGGGACAGTATATCTTTGACTATGATGTTGGGCACATAAGCTATAGTGTGGGAATGCAATATGTACACCCTGAATTCTTTCAAGGCCTTAATCAGAGCATAGGCCTATTTCTCCATGATGTTGTATTTCAAGGGTGCATCTCTGAGTGCTTTGCTAAAGAAGGCAATTGGCTGTTCCATTCCCTCTGTGTTTTTCTGAAGCAAGACTGCAGCCACTGTATGCTCAGAGGTGAATGAAAAGATCAGGAAATCTTTGGAGAAATCTGGGCTGATCAGGACGGGAGCTTGGGTAAGTGTGAGTTTCACTGCTTCAAAATATTGTTTAGCTCCCACGGTCCATTTAACTCCTACACCTTTCTTCAGCATGTTAGTCGTGTTCCTAAGGTGTTCAGCCAGATTTGGAATAAACCTCTTAAGGAAGTTAATCTTCCCAATGAAAGACTGTAATTCCTTGATGTTTCTGGGGTGTGTGATCTGTATTATTCCCTCAACTCGCTGGGGGTCTATCCTGATTCCCTTTTTGGATATAATGTGGCCAAGGATTTTACCCTCTTGTAGCCCAAAGACAGTCTTTTTAGGGTTCATGGACAGACCAAACCTTCTAAATTTTTTGAATAATTTTCTCAGATGTTTCAGGTGCTCTTCTTCAATCTTGGAAAAGACTGTTATGTCATCTAAGTAGATAACAATGAAGTGCCCTATCTCATCTGAAAATTCTATGTCCATCGCTCTTTGGAAGGTGGACCCAGTGTTCATCAATCCGAAAGGCATCTTCACATATGTAAAGGTACCCCATGGAGTGGTAAAGGCTGTTTTGAGTTGGTCTTCTGGGATTACTAAGACTTGGTTATATCTGGAGAAACCATCTAGTAGGGAAATCCTCTTAGAACCTACTACCTTCTGAAGGATATGTTCCATTTTAGGCAGAGGGTAATTGTCTTTAAGTGAGGCTCTATTCAGATTCCTGAAGTCTATACACAATCTGATTTCTCCTATATTCTTCCTCACAACCACTAATTTTGATACCCAATCAGAGAACCACACGGGCACAATTATACCCACTTCGTACATCTTCTTGATCTCTTTCTCTACTGCAGGCAATTGTTTATGGTTGATTCTGCGAAGTTTTTGCCTAAAGGGCTTCTGATTTTCTTTCAAGGGTATTTTGTGCTGGATGATACTTGTGTCATAGGCCTTTAAGTCTTCATAGCTCCATGCAAACACATCAATGAATTCCTTGAAAAGGTCAATGTATTTCTTATTCATGTCTACAGGTAAAGACTTAGCCAGTTTAATCATTTTGGGCTTATCTTCAGTGCCTAAGTTGCATTCTTCCACATCAGAGTCTGCATGTTCTATAGTGGGATTTTTTGCCACATCATCAAAGTCAAATAGGTCCTCTAAGGGTGCCAGGCCTCTGGGTATATTCTTATCTTTGGCCTGCAGCACCTCTACCTCTTCACTATCTGCATTTTCACATTTGCGGTATGGATTTCTAGTCTGTTCATCTAAAGAATTTATTTCTATGTTACAGGGTGTTTCTTCCTCATCTGAGGATTCTTCACTTACGTGGCTACTGTCATATTTGGAGTCTGAATCAGTAAACTCAAACTTGTTTCTGCCTACCAGAAAATCTTCGATCTGTTTATTACCTTCAAAAACCTGCCAATATTTTTCGTTATCTAGCACAGCAAGTCTGAATTTAGTCTGAATGATGATCTGTTGGTCACTAGGAGTCTTGGGGTAGGAACTGGCTAGGCAAGCTAATATGTTTGCAATGACATTTTGACTCATAGGGACGAACACCAGTTTATATTCAACAAATGTTTTCAATATGTCCTTAGCATCGTTCCTATACACCCTCATCCTAGGATGCTTGGCTGTGTATTCTCCGTTCACTTGTTTAATAACTAACTCTGAGTCTCCCTTTACAGTTATCCTACGGGCTCCCTTTTTCTTCAACAGATTCAGACCCAAGATTAGAGCCTTGTATTTAGCGACATTATTTGTGCATTTGAAATGCAGACTACAGGCGTGGCTCTCAGCGTAGTCAATTTATGTATTGTGTAACCATACCCCCGCTCCTGCAGTCCTTTTAGTACAGGACCCGTCAAAGCTCATTTCCCATAAGGGGTTATTCTCATGACTATCATTGTTTTCTCCCTTACAGCTGGGTTCGCCATTGTGTCATACTGTTATAGGTTCTATACTAGGTTGTGGATCGTTTTTTTCTTCGTGGAATGTATGAGGTTCGAGGATCTGGATAGATGGTTGTTTACGCTCTGTTTCTTGTTCACTCGGGGTTAGGTCTCCACTGCATATCCTACAGGTTTCGTTGCGATTTTCTTCTTTGTTGTCCTCTAAATCCAGAGCAGCCATTATGTTAAAATCAATAGCTCCTGCCTCTCCGTTTGTATCTTTGTTTTGGGATCCCGACCCTTCTAAGGATGCATCATTACAAAAGATGAAGGAGTCATGGTTTGTATGTACAGAATAAACAGGTGAATTTTCTGGTTTTTCGGGGCTACTGACTAGGAATTTCATCTGTGTCTCCCTATAAAATTTTATAAGTTGGCCAAAGATTGGGATTGCGGCATACGAGCCATCCATATGCATTGTACCTTGCAGCTTGGATCCCCATGATCTTGATAATAACATGCCATACTTGGGTGGAACATATGCCACCACAACATCCATGACCATACATTTCGCTGGGATCTGGGTCAAACTCACACATAGATCTTTAATCAGGCCCAAGCATTTTACTCTGCTAGAGTCAAATGAGTATAAGTCTTTGTAGGGTCTGGTTATCTCTAGACCTAGTCTTTCCATAACTACCTTAGGCATTAGGTTGTGAGATGCTCCAGAATCATGCATTGCATTATGCAGGATCTTATCATGAATGTTGAGACTGATATAGAAAGGTGGAACTACCCCTTCCTGAAACTTTCCATCTATCTTAGGTCCAACTAGGAGGGCAGGTTGATCATCATTCAAATAGACAGAGTCACCATTCTCACTAAGGTTCAAAGCCTTCAAAATCTAGCCTTTATATACATCCTAAGTGGCCAGCCCAGAAAGTGGGACAGAGATTTTAAATCTTGCAATCTCACTCTCTAAATTGAAAGGGGACTGACTCTTAGGCATGCTCACTTCTGTTCTATTTGCCACTGCCTTAGTGGCTGATTCAGTGGGCTGATTCTCATTATGTACAGTGTTTGTGACAGTTTTATCAGGAGCACTAACTGCAGTGCTAGTGCTGCTAGCGGGTTTCCCTTGTGCATTAGTGTTTTGGTTGTCTTTTCCTCCATTCTTTCTAGAACTCTTAGTTGCCGATTTTTTGGTTTCAGTAGTCAATTTAGAAGTTTTCTCAGGCCTCTTTTTGATCATAGTCTCAGAAGCTTTGGGTTTGGAAGTTTCTTGACTCTTTTTTCTTCGAAGTTCATACTGTTCTCTGACCTGCATCATGGCATTTTCAAATCCTAATCTGCAATATTCAGATTGCAACCATTCCTCCTCCCAACCAGAGGGTGAAGGCTGGTCTTCTACTAGATAACAGTTATGGATTGAATCTTATGTTTCAAACATATTAATTGTATTTCCCTCAAACTCTTCTATGATTCCCTCATCTTCATCAAGAAAATTCTCTTATAATGGGGGAATAACTTGTTGATCTGATTCTCTTTTTCTGTTGGGAGTGTTGTTGTTTCTTCTAAAGTTCTGGTTCTAGTTCTGGTTCTTGTTCTGATTGCTAATGGTGACAACCATATTTTCCATCATTTTTTGTAACCTCTCCACATTTTTAGACAGCTTATCATAATTTTGGTCAGAAGTGGAGGCTACATTGTCATCTTTGTATGTTACCCTTCTCTCAACTTTCAGTCTTGCTCTTTTCTCAATCAGGTTGGCTTCTATATTCACTGCTCCTTTCTGCATGTCCTCCAATGTTTTGTATTCCTTATCCCTAAGCTCATAGGCCATGTCAGCATCAAAGCCTTTGGGGTATTTTTCTAGGGCCATGCCTTATGGAGGTTTCATATGTGGAGGGAGAGAATTGTAAATGCTATTGAACCTCGTTGTGTAATCGTGGACACTCTCTCCTACATTTCTCCTAAGGGTCATGTATTCTGCTAGGAGTTGGCGAGGATTTGCCCTAGTTTCCCATCTATTTATGAAAGTCTGATATAAGCCTGGAAGATCATTGATGCTACCTGGAGGCAGGTCCTTGAACCATTTCTTCACATCACCCCCTAAGCTCTGGGCAAAGATTCTCATTTTGACTATATCATCATCAATTTCCATGTAGTCAAAAGAATCTTCCATTGTATCTACATGTTGTTGGGCTGTGATGGACACCTTTGCAGTGAAGTGTGGAATCTTAGACTGATAATCATTCGGTAAGGGTACTAGAGGCTGGGGTAAAACCAGAGGTGCATACCAGGCTGCCATAATGATATTTTGATGAGCTAAAGGGGCTTGGGCAGCAGGTATATGGATTATAGGGATATTATGGCCAGTGGAGGACTGATGAGTAGACCTAGGGTGACTGAGCCCCAATTTTTTTATGAAATGTAAATCAGGAGGTGTAGATGGAAGGGTCTGTCTGTTCCCAAGGTGTCTACCACTTTTCCATGGTGAATCAGGAAGCTCAGGGTCTAGCTGATCTAAGCTACTGAATGACCTAGTTCTAGATAAGCTGTTAGGTAGGTCCAGGTCAAGGTGAGAGTGTGATAGAGCTGTAAGATCTTCTGGTGCAGAATTAGCTCTATGAATGTGTTTGGAAACAGTTGATCTTTTCGGTGTATGAGATCCCTTGAGGATGCTCTCAGGATTGTCAACATTTTAGGTGGGTCTGGGTCAAGGTAAGCTCTTGTATGAATGGTTCTAGAAGCCAGAATGTTGTTTCCGACCAAGCAGCTTAACCCAAATTGTTACTTCTACTGTGGTTGGTGTTGTTATGGAGGCTGGTCTCCCAATGGAGTCTAATGTGAACCAAGATAATCAGCAAGCCTACTGATCACTAGTGGAGTCTTTGAAATGTTTAGGGAACTATGGAGTCGCCAGGTGGAAGGTTTAGGATGCTTTTTGGAGGGTACACTGTCCACCACAGTGCCCTTTTGATGTCCCTTTTCAAGGATATCTTCAAAACATAGCAAACTCTAACCAGAGATTGACTGGGAGGGAATTTACTAGATATGTCACCTCTGAAAGAGTGTGAGATCCGGAGGCTACTTGGCCCTCTCCAGACTCTGTCCAAGAGTATGGGAAAACACAAAAAATGGTATAGAGGTTGATGTGAGAATAAGACCATTTAACTGCCAACCTAACCAGAGATTGTAGGTCTTATGAATGCCTAAGAATGTTTAAGGTGTAATGCACTCAATAATTCCCTAGTGGAGTCGCCATTATGTTGGGGTTCCCATGTTTTGGCCAGATTGGCAAGACCAAAAGATGAGAAAACATCGAAACCACTTTTAGACCTTAGGATCTAGCCCTCCTGGGTCCAGAGAGGGATCTCTCTGTATGAGCAAAGGTTTATGTCTATGAGGCTCAAATGTTATGATTTTAGGCTAGTTATGGGCACAGGTTTGTTTGTTTGATTGTTTGTTTTGGTTGTTGGTTATCAAGAAATAAGGGATCAATGTACGACCAGGATGAGCAAAGAGGGATAAAGCAGAGGTGAAATATTCCAGGAAATATTCGAAACCATTAGGCAATGGAGTCAGGAAAGGATTTTCTTGCTAATCAATAAGCAGGCTTTCAATTGGGCTAGTCATCTGAAACTTAGGATCTCTCGAGATGATTATGTGATATGGAAAGTAGGGAGGGGAAGATGACACAAATTTTAGAGCACAAAATTACAGATTAGTAGGTCGTACAAGGATCCTAGTGGACAGGGTTAACTCTAATCCCCAGTGTTCCCAAATCTTCCAACTAAATCCATAACAAGAAACATCTAAGAACTAAAATCATTTAATTCATACATCATAGAGCGAGAAATAACATCCACTACATTGGTTAAACCAAGTGAAAAAATTCCTTAGATAATACATTCAGAAGAGAAACATAAATGGCAAGGAGAGAAGAAACATAGGGTACCTAACAAGGGTAAATCTTATGCCAATATTCTGATGCAAGCCAGTAGAAACAAAATGAAATGAATGTAAACACAGAGATAGGAAAACATCACTACTGCTTCAGATCAGGATCCAAAGGAATGTGCTTGTCATATTAAATAATAATACCAATCAAGTACACTATTGTCAATAGCTGAATACTCAGTCTGAAAACATATCCTTCAACCTATCTTACAATCTTTACACAGAGACTGTGTCTCAAAAGAAACTACTTGCAGTTCTCTGATAACTGATCAACAACCATTACAATGAGTTTATTGATGGATTTATAGCTCCGGAGGAGCAGAGGAGGTAGGTGGAGAACTAAATGCAGTATTAAACATCTGAAAAGAAAGAGGGCCAAAGCCCATTCTGTATAAATCATGTGCATTGATCTCTGGCATTCTTTGGGCGAATGAATGGTCTTCTTCAGACTGGGGATTACTCTGATATGACTCTGATGTGTTCTAACTGTAGTACTATGTGGTGCTATTGGTGAATAAACAAAGATAAAAGAATGATAAAGATATCTGCCATACTGATGAAGTAAATTCTCTGATGGTACTGGGGTTGTTTCAGGGTAGGAAATCTCTCCAGAACACGGCATAGATTAAATACTGCATGGGCGCTCTATCCTTTATGGAGGGAAAAACATTCTACTGCTGTATAAACCCCTGATATGCATTGATTTCTGCGTGTTGTACCTTTGCATGATCTGTGGGATCATTGATCTAGTGCTTTGCCTCTAAACTGTTGTATTAAAACTCAAAAAATCCCTCAATTCTGAATGTTGGAATCCTTGATTATAAGCTAGTATTTCTCCACGGCTTCATAAATGTCTCGATTCTGCAAGATCTGGGCTTTAATGGTGTGGGATAGAGTCAGTGAAGTTTCAAACTTTGTCCTTCGATGGAATTTATACTACCGCCACCTTTCTTGACATTTCCCTATAGTACCAGCTTCAGTTTTAATTATGCCTGCTCAATGCACCGCTTACAATGATTCCTATGAATCATGGTGACTTTCCGCCTCTCTGGAAGCCCTGCAAAACACGCAACTTGTTAAGAAAACCATGGGGATGGTGGACGCAACGGGGGGTGGCTAGATTGATGATGTTGACTGGTTTGATGGCGAAACTATCGTGGATGACCTGTAGTGAGGTGGAAACGATGAAGACTACAGTCAAAAGGTGGTGCAGAAGGAAGAATGAATGAAAACCTTTGAATCCCCGACCTTTGAATGAATATGTAAGACGGGAGGGGCAACAGTACGGTGAGGCACATGGAGGTGACGTGGCAGGACCGGTCGACAGCGGGAGAGTCAACAGCGGGAAGACCAAACTGGGTCGTCGGATCTCAGAGGAGATCGACGGTCGAACACACAGCGGAGGGTGATGAACGGGGGGCCCAGGGTATGGAGACTATGGTTTAAACCTCGCGCAGCTTCGTCTAGCGATGATCGTTGGATGGGCAGAGGCAGATCTGACGGCTCGTATGAATATCACTACGCGTCCTGTACTGAAGAATAACGTGCGATGGGAAAGCGGTTTTGAAACCGTACAGGAGCCACGCGTCGAAATGTGTGTGGAATCACTGGCCGATGAGGGAATATCGCCTACAGCCTGAAGGCGGTGCGATGAAAACCGGGTTGTTTTATGGCATGGTGCGCGGTGGGGACCACAGTGGTGGACGCCCTCCGAACCGTTGATCTGGCAGTGAATGGACGACGAGGGCGCGATCAGTGGTTTGAACAGGTGAATCACAAGCGCCACGGGGTTTTATTATCGTTGTCCGATCTATATGGATCAACGGTTGAGAAAGCGCTCGATAAACATATGGGGCAAGCGCCTTCGGGCTAGCGCTTTGGTCACAGCACTGCGTTCTGCGGGAGGAAAAGGTGTGGAGGCTGGCGGAGAAAAGGCTGAGGCCTATTATATGGTCTGAAAGTGGGTTTTTGACCCTTTTTAATGCATTTTCAGGCCTAAGGTGGGTAACGGTAAAGAGATAGAGGATAATTTTGAGGAAACGAAGGGCAATGGTAGGATTTAAAGGGGAATTTGGGGAAAGATTGGGAAGGAAAGGGGATTTTTCCAAGGGGAAGAAAGGGGCAACATGGAGAGTTCCGCAGGGGGGGAATTTATTAAAGGTAGAGGCATAGGAGACTTCAAGGATTATGTGTCTTCAGGGGAGATGCATTCCTTGAAGGCTCAAAAACAATCTAGCCCCCTACTTTGCTTTTGCCAAAATTTATAGGGGGCTAACAAGAGTAATACCAAAGTGATTGGAGGACTGAAGAAGATCACTCTTTCATTCCAAAAGGTACCCGAGATAAACGCAGAGAATTTAAACAGAATGGGCTTTGGCTCCCTCTTTCTTTCCCAAGTTTTAATGCTGCATTTAGTTTCCACCTACCTCCTCGGCTCATCTTTCTACTATAAAATTCATACAGAAACTCATTGTACAGGTTGTTGATTGGATATCAGTAGAATGCAAGTTGTTTCTCTTGAGACAAGTTCTCTGTGTAAGATTGTAAGATAGGCTAAGGAAGGTTTATCAGGCCGAATATCAAGCTTTAAGTAATGTTGTACTTGACTGGTGTTGCACTTAATATGACAAGCACATTCCTTTGGATCCTGATCTAAAGATGTGGTGATGTTTTTATGTCTCTGTGTTTTATTTCATTCCATTTCATTTCTTCTGGCTTGCATCAGAAATCTGGCATAGGATTTGCCCTTGTTAGGCACCGTATGTTTCTGCTCTCCTTACCTTAATGTTTTCTGCTAAATGTGTTATCTAAGAATTATTTTCAGTTAATTTAACCAGTGTAGTGGATGTCATTGCCTGCTAGCTGATGTGTGAATTGATGAATATGTTTCTTAGATGTTCTTGTTAGAATTTAATTGGATGAATTGAGAACACTGGGAGATTAGGACTTTGTCTCTGGCCTCACTAGGATCTTTTTCACTTCAATTAAACATTTCTAAGTTCCCTCAAGTTTCTCTTTGTTCTCCTTTGAGAGTTTCCTTTGAGCATGTCCAAGCAGTTCTAGAGTTAAATGACCTCTGACCTTATCTATAGACAGAAATTGGTATCCTCTCCTTCTTCCACCTTCTTCCTTATTTTCCCATTCCACCAATCATTTTAGGATCCAATGCTTTAGATGACTATCCCAACTGAAAGCGTGCATGTTGAACAGCAAGTAAACCCTTTCCTGACTCCATTTACCCAATGGTCTTGATGTCCTCTGATTCATCTCTCCCTTGCCTAGAATCCTCTTTGCTCATCCTTGTTTTGTATTGAACCCTTCCTTCCTGATTCCCAACAACCAAACTCACAATCAAACAAACAAACTCTGAGCCTTATAACTAGCCTAATATCTTAACCTTTAAGCCTTAAAGACATTTACCTTTGACAATCATAGAGATATCCCTCTCTAGACCTAGGAGGGCTAGATACTAGGGTCTAAAAGTGGTTTGATGTTGTCTCATCTTTTGGTATTGCCAACCTTGCCAAAACATGGGAACCCCAACATAATGGCGACTCCGCTGGGGAAAATCTGAGAGCCTATATATGCTAAACATTAATCTGTCTCCCAGTATCGTCACCAACATAATGGCGACTCCACTGGGGAGGTTCTGAGCATTTTTCCACCCTAATACATCCCAAGAGCCTCAGAAACCTAGAAACTCTGGTCAGGTTGGTAGTGAAACACTTGCACTTACATTCCACTTACCTCTTGTTGTGTTTTACCCCATACTCTTAGACAGATTCTGGAAAGGGCCAGGTAGCCTCTATATCTCACACTCTTTCAAAGGTAATATATCTGGTAAAAGCCCTCCCAGTCAATCTCTGGTTTGAGTTTGTTGTGTTTTCGAGATATCTTTGAAGAGAGACATCTCATAAGCACTGTGGTGGACAGTGTAGCCTATAGAAACATCCTAAAACCCTCCACCTGGCGACTCCATAGTTCCTAAGCGATGAAAAGACTCCACTGGTGATCAGTAGGCCTACTGATTATCTTGGTTTCACCAAAGACTCCACTAGAAGACCAGCCTTTAAAAGCAACATCAACCACAATAGAAGGAACAAGTAAGGTTAAGCTGCTTGGTTGGAAAACAGCATTCTGGCTTTCAGAACCATTCACACAAGAGCTTATCCTGACCCAAACCCACCTGAAATAGTTGATAACCCCGAGAGCATCCTCAGGAAATCACCTACACCTAGAAGATCAACTATTTCTAGTCACATCTATAGAGCTAACTCCGCACTAGAAGACCTTACAGCTCTATCACACTTTCATCTTGACCTATATCTACCCAATAGATTACCAAGAACTAGGTCATTCAGTGTTCTAGATCAGCTAGACCTTGAGCTTCCTGATTCACCACCTCAAAGTGGTAAACACATTAGGGACAGAGAAACCCCTCCATCTACACCTCCTGATATTCACTTCATTCAAAAATTAGGGCTCTCCCACCCTAAATTTTCTCAACAAACCTCTTCTGGTCCTAGTATCCCTATCATCCATATACCAGCTGCTCAAGTTAACCCTTTACCTCATCAGAATATCAGCATGGCAGCCTGGTATGCACCTTTGATGTTACCTCAGCCTCTAGTGCCCTTACCAAATGATTATCAATCAAAGATCCCACATTTCACTGCCAAAGAATCCATCACAACCCAGCAACATGTAGACAATATGGAAGATTCTTTTGACTACATGGAAATAGATGATGATACAGTCAAAATGAGAATCTTTGCCCAAAGCCTAGGAGGTGATGCGAAAAAATGGTTCAAGATCCTACCTCCTAATATTATCCGAGACCTTCCTGCTGTATATCAAACTTTCATAAACAAATGGGAGGTTAAGGCCAACCCTCGCCAAATCCTGGCAGAATATATGAACCTCAAAAGAAACACAGGAGAGAGTGTCCATGACTACACTACAAGGTTCAGCAGCGTTTATAACGCCCTTCCTCCACACATGAAACCTCCCCAGGGCATGGATCTAGCGAAATACCCTGAGGACTTTGATGCTGACATGGCCTACCAGCTTATGGAGAGAGATTACAACACGTTGGAAGACATGCAAAAAGGAGCAGTGAGTGTAGAGGCTAATCTGATTGAGAAAAGAGTAAGATTGAGAGCTGAAAAGAGGGTAACATATAGAGATGACGTTGTAGCTTCCACATTTGATCCCAAGTATGACCGTTTATCCAAAAACATGGAAAAGCTACAACAAATGATGGAAAAAATGGTTGTCACAGTCAGCAATCAAAACAGAAACCAAAATCACAACCAAAACCAAAACTTTAGATGAAACAATGCCACTCCCAACAGACAAAGAGAATCAGATCAGCAAGTTATTCCCCCATTCCAAGAGAACTTTCTTGATGAATATGAGGTAATCATAGAAGAGTCTGAGGGAAACACAATAAACATGTTTGAAATAGAGGATTCAATCCATAACTGTTACACAGAAGAAGATCAGCCCTCACCCTCATATTGGGATGAGGAAAGGTCAGAATCTGATGATTATAGACTTGGGTTTGAAGATGCCATCATGCAGGTCAGACAGTAAGAACTTAGGAGCAAAAAGAGCCTAGAAAATTCCAAACCCAGGGCTTCTGAGGTCACTATCAAGAAAAGGCCTGAGAAAACTTCTAAAGTGACTACTGAAAGTAACAAATCAGCAGCTGAGAGTTATGAGAATAAAAAGGAAAAGGACAACCAAAACACTGATAAACAGGGTCAACCAACTAGCAGCACTAGCCTTGCAGTTAGTGCTCCTAATAAAACAATTCCAAGCACTGTAAATAGTGAGAACCAGCCCACTGATTCAGCCAGTAAGGTAGTGGCTAAAAAAACAGAGTTGAGCATTCCAAAGAGTCAGTCCACTTTCAATTTATAGAGTGACATTTAAAGAATTAAAATCTCTGTCCCACTCTTTGAGTTGGCCACTCAGGATGTATATAATGGCCAAATTTTGAAAGCTTTGAATCTAGGTGAGAATAGTGATACTGTAAATCTGAGCGATGATCAACCAGACCTTCTATTTGGTCCAAATATTGAAGGAAAATTTCAGGAAGGGATAATACCACCTTTTTATATCAGCCTCAATATTCATGATAAGATCCTTCATAATGCAATGCATGACTCTGGTGCCTCACACAACTTGATGCCTAAGGTGGTTATGGAACGGTTAGGCCTAGAGATAACCCGACCCTACAAATACTTATATTCATTTGACTCTAGCAGGGTAAAATGTCTCGGCCTGATCAAGGATTTATGTGTAAGCCTTACCTAGATTCCAGCCAAGTGCGTGGTCATGGATGTTGTCATGGCAGATGTGACACCCAAGTATGGCATGCTATCGTCAAGGTCCTGGGGAGCCAAGCTACAGGGTACAATGCATATGGATGGGGCATACACCACAATCCCTATTTTTAGCCAACCTAGAAGACTGTACAGGGAGGCACAAATGAAGTTCCTAGTTAGTAGCCCTGAAAAGCCTGAAAATTCTCCTCTATACTCTGTACACACAGACTTGGACTCCTTTACCTTTTGCAACGATGAATCGTTGGGGGACCCAGCACCAGAAAGCATAGATAAAAACAGAGGATTTGAGACCATATATTTTAACATAATGGCCACGCTAGATTTAGAGGAAAACGAAGAAGGAAACCCTAGACAGTGCACTGAAACGGAAATTCAGAGTGAGAAAAAAATATAAGGTAAACAGCTAACTATTCATCCCTCACAAACTCATACACCACACAAAGAGCTAAACATCCCACAGCCTAGTGCAGACCCTATAACACAACGTAACGGTGAATCCAGCCATAGGGAAAGAAATGACAACAAAACCGAGAGTGAACCCCTGTGGGAGATAAGTTTCGATGGGTCCTGCACAAGAAGAACTTCCAGAGCTGGGGTATGGCTACATAACACAGAGAGTGACGACGCGGAGAGCCATTCCTGGAACTTACATTTCAAATGTACAAATAATATTGCAGAGTATGAGGCCCTTATCCTGGGTTTGAATCTATTGAAGAAAATAGGAGCCCGTAGAATAGCCGTGCAGGGAGACTCGGAGTTGGTGATAAAACAGGTGAATGGTGAATACACAGCCAAACACCCTAGGTTGAGAGCATATAGGAATGATGCCGTGGATATATTGAAAACATTTGTTGAATACAAATTAGTGTTCGTTCCTAGAAATCAGAACGTCATTGCAAATGGATTAGCTTGCCTAGCCAGTTCATACCTTAAGACTCCAAGCGACCAACAAATCATAATACATACCAGATTCAGACCTGCAGTGCCGGATAATGAAAAATATTGGCAGGTTTTCGAGGGCGATAAGCAGATTGAAGATTTCATGATAGGCAGGAATGATTTTAACTTTTCTGATTCGGACTCTATGTCTGGCGATAACAGCCTAAGTGAGGAACCCTCAGATGAGGAAGAAAAACCCCGTAACATAGAAATAAACACTTTGAACAAACAGATTGGAAATCTAAACGGAAATTGTGAAAACATGGAAAATGAAGAAGTTGAGGTGTTGCAGGCCAAAGATAAGAACATACCTCGAGGTCTGGCGCCTTTAGAGGACCTGTTTGACTTCGATGATGTGGAAAAAAAGCCTACCATAGAACACGCAGACTCTGACGTTGAATAATGCAACATAGGCACAGAAGATAAGCCCAAAATGATTAAATTGGCTAATTCCTTGCCGGCAATCATGAAAAAGAAATACGTTGACCTTTTCAAAGAATTTATTGATGTGTTTGCTTGGAGCTATGAAGACTTAAAGGCCTATGACACGAACATTATACAGCACAAAATACCTTTGAAAGAAAATCAGAAGCCCTTTAGACAAAAACTTCACAGAATAAACCCAAAGAAATTGCCTGTAGTTGAAAAAAAGATTAAAAAAATGTATGAGGCAGGCACAATAGCTCCTGTGAGGTTTTCTGATTAGGTATCAAACCTAGTGGCTGTGAGAAAGAAAACAGGGGAGATTAGGTTGTGTATTGATTTCAGGAATCTTAATAGAGCCTCACTCAAAGACAATTACCCTTTGCCAAAAATGGAACACATTCTACAACAGGTAGTAGGCTCAAAAAGGATTTCTTTGTTAGATGGTTTTTCAGGATATAACCAAGTTTTAGTACTCCCAGAAGATCAGCTAAAGACAACTTTTACCACTCCATGGGGCACCTTTATGTATGTAAAAATGCCCTTTGGACTGATGAACACTAGTGCAACCTTCCAAAGAGCAATGGACATAGCTTTTTCAGATGAAATAAGACACTTCATTGTCATCTACCTGGATGACATAACAGTCTATTCCAAGACTTAAGAAGAACACCTAAAACATCTGAGAAAGGTGTTTGAAAAATGCAGAAGGTTTGGTCTGTCATTGAATCCCAAAAATACTGTCTTTGGGCTACAAGAAGGAAAACTTCTTGGCCACATTATATCTGAAAAGGGAATTAGGATAGACCCACAAAGAGTTGAGGGAATACTACAAATCACACACCTAAGAAACATCAAAGAGCTACAGTTCTTTATTGGGAAGATCAAATTCCTTAGGAGGTTTATTCCCAATCTAGTTGAACACCTTAGGAATATGAATAACATGCTGAAGAAAGGTGTAGGAGTTAAATGGACTGTTTGAGCTAAACAATCTTTTGAATCAGTAAAACTTGCACTCACCCAAGCTCCTGTTCTGATTAGCCCTGATTTCTCAAAATATTTCCTGATTTTTTCATTTGACTCTGAGCATACAGTGGCTGTAGTCCTACTACAGAAAAATCCAGAGGGAATGGAACAGCCAATTGCCTTTTTCAGAAAAGCACAAAGGGACGCACCCTTGAAATACAACATAATGGAAAAACGGGCTTATGCCTTAGTCAAGGCCTTAAAATACTTTAGGGTGTACATATTGCATTCTCACACCATAGCTTATGTGCCTAACATAGTGGTCAAAGATATATTGTCCCAAGACCCAGATGGGAAGAGGTTCAAATGGATTGTTGTGATCTTAGAGTACGACCTTGAGATAAAACCCACGAAACTGATCAGAGGTCAAGGCTTAGCTCGACTAATGGCTGAATGAAATCTACAAGCCCTTGACATTAACATGGTAGATACCTTGGATGAGCAGCAGGGATTGCTTGATCCCACTGTTGAAGAAAATTTTTAGAGCTCTCCTTGGTATTCTGACATTCTATTTGTGCTTACACACCTCAATGCCCCTCCCGAACTATCAAAGACCAAGGCCAGATTCTTAAATCTAAAAGCCAGAAGCTATTGCATAATGAATCAAAGCTTATACTGGAAAAATCCAAATGGCCTATTGCTTAAATGTTTGCCTGAAAATGAGGCAGAGAGGATTAAACAAGAATTCCATGCAGGAGAGTGTGGAGGCAACCTAAGCTGGAAGGCCACTGCAAAAAAAATACTCAGAGATGGTTACTACTGGCCTACGCTCTTCAATGACATTCATAAGATGATAATTGCCTGCCACAAATGCCAGATTTTTGAAGGCAAAAGAAAGTTCCTCCCCTTACCTCTACAACCCATCACTGTTGAAGGTCCCTTTATGCAATGGGGCCTAGATTTCATAGGAGAAATTCATCCTGTTTCTTCTGCACAACACAAATGGATCTTAACATCCACAGACTACTTCACTAAGTGGATAGAGGCCATACCTACTAGGCATGCCACAGATTCAGTCATCATTAGGTTCCTAGAAGACCACATCCTCTCTCATTTTGGCTATCCAAGAAAAATGATCACTGATAACGTTGTTGCTTTTGGGTCCAAGAAAATAGTTGATTTTTGTCACAGGTATCAAATAACACTTGGTCATTCAACTGCCTATTATCCTCAAGGTAATGGCTTAGCTGAATCAGCAAACAAAAGCCTGGTGACCATCATCAAGAAGCTGTTGGAAGGGAACAAAAAGTCATGGCATAACAAGTTAGTGCATGCCCTGTGGGCTGACAGGCTTACAAAAAAAGAATTCCATTAGCATGTCACCATATCAGCTAGTCTATGGGACAGAAGCAGTTTTTCCTACCAGTTTGGGTGTACCAGTGATTAAACTTGTCCAAGAGATCCAGATAGAAGATGACAGTATGGTGAGAAGGATAAACCAGACAATTCATCTCCAGCAAACAAGGGAAGAGGTCTATAACAGAGTAGTGAAATTTCAAGAGAACATAAAGAGGTTTTTTGACAAAAGAACCAAAGCTGCTAATTTTAAAATTGGAGATAAAGTTCTAAAGTGGGACTCAAGGAGAGAGGATAAAGGAAAGCACGGAAAGTTTTACAGTTTGTCGCAAGGTCCATACATCATCCAGGCCATTGTGGGTCCAAATGCCTTTTTTCTACAAGAATTAGATGGTACAGAGCTGTTTCGGGGTCCTTTCAATGGAAGGATGCTCAAGCACTACTTCTGATGATTTCCAATTTCCAGTTTCCATTTCCATTGTACATACCATTGCAGTATTTTGTTTTCAAGAAAAGGAAAAAATGTTTCAAAAAATAGAGAGAAAGGAGAGGTTCAGACATGCTCAAAACATGAACCTCTGAAGTGCAAAGAATCAACTCTAACAAGCCCAAAACCAGAGCTGAAATGAAGAAAATAAAGTGACTCTAATAAGCCCAAAACTTGAGTCATAAAAAGAAAGAAGCATGCTTCAAGATTTCAGATTTCCAGCCTTCAAATTTTTGTTTCAGTTTTCTGCAAATTTTTGTCTATGTGAAACTGTCTTTATGCCTTGGATCCACAACAAACTAGACTGTCTAATCCTAGTTTGACTGTTTTTAAATTTCTGTTGTAGAATGTAGAGAAGAAATCTGTTGGACAATTTAATCCCAGCAGATATTAGATTAGGTAGAGAAACATATGAGACCAACAGTCTAATCTAGTCTCATGGAGTAATAAGGGTAGATTTAGAATAGGTTTATTTTCTGTTATAAAAATAAATGATGAAAAGGGTCTGCTAGTTCAAATGCACCCTAGAAGAAAAAATGTTAGGATTGTAGGACGGGTAGGTAGATTGTTTGGGAGTTTTTCTGTTGATCTATCATATTTGTGGCAGCTGAAAATAAAAGAAGAAATGTGGCTCAAGCAGCAGACATCTAGCCTACACCAAAGATCATTTTATGAATTCTTGACTCCTTCAAGAAGAAGCCATCCCCATGTGGAGCCACTGTTAGCCCCCTATAAATTCCTTGACAAGCAAGCAAGGGGCTATTTGTTTTATGAGTCTTCAAGGAATGCATTTCCCTTGAAAACACATCATCCTTGAAGCCTTTCATGTTCCCTGCCTTTGATTGTTTCCCCTCCACTGTTCTTGAGTCTTTGAGCCTCACTAATCGCAAAGAATTATGCTCCAAAAGGCCCTCATTTGCCCCTTGTACCTTTGCAGAATGTCCCATTTTACCCCTTTT
The DNA here is from genome assembly GCA_034641835.2 of Pinus albicaulis. Classification (NCBI taxonomy): domain Eukaryota; kingdom Viridiplantae; phylum Streptophyta; class Pinopsida; order Pinales; family Pinaceae; genus Pinus; species Pinus albicaulis. The sequence continues at coordinate 1,440,111,784 of CM076579.1, forward strand.
TTCCCCTTTTGTCAAAATCCCATTTTTTTCCCTCTAAGTCCCCCTTTACCCTCTAAATCATATCCAAAATCCCCTTATATTTCTACCCTTACCCTTTGTTTGGCCAAATTCCCATTTTCTTCCCCTATCGTTCCCCTTTCTAACCCTTAAAATTCATTAAAATGGGCCAAAAACACACTTTTTAAACCTTATAATAGGGCTTAGCCCCTTTCCCGCCAACCCCTTTAAACCACTTCCCCATACGCCCCAGCGCTAAGACTAAGCACTTAAACTTTAAGCGCCAATCGCAATCGGAGTTGTTGGAGGGGAAAATTCCTTTGTAACATAAAAAAAGTCTGATGCGATTGGTGTTGTTTTATAAGGCCCAAGATGTATTCAACACCGTCGATCCGCTATCCTGATCGTACAGTGGAGCGCTAATCGCACTCCCCACCCAATCACAATCGGAACTTCCAGTGGTGCCATCCCTTGTGTTCTCCGATTGCGACCTCACAACTGCCTTCTCCACCATCGATCTCCCTGCCGAATTGGACGGTCCAGCGCCAATCGCACTCCCTGCCCAATTGCAATCGCAACTTTCGTTGGGACCCCCCTTCCGCTCCTTTCGATTGTGACTTTCTGATCCGATCCGAGCCATCCATCCCTCCGCCAGATCCAACGGCCATCGCATGATCGCGGCAATAGCTCCATCACAATCGCAACTTTGTAATGTGTCACCCCTTTTTTCCCTCCGATTGCGATCCCCCGACCACATCTCCACCGTTGATCTATCAGTTAGATCTAACGGCTCAGAAATAATTGCCCTCCACCCACGCCAGGTCCCACCTCGTACGATCATTCCCACCCAAGTTTCGTATTTTACATTAAAGTCTTATGTCTCATATTTATTCCACCCAATGTTCATAAATCATCCCGTTGTTCAATATCCTCTTTCGATCCCCGCCACTGGACCACGATCGAATGGTTCACAATGCATTTCTCCACCAAACCCTATTATTTGCTGTTTTCACCTTTTCGCTGCATATTTCACCATTGTTCCATTTAAAAACATTGTTTCAACACCGCCGCGCTATATTTCTCCCATCCTCCATAGCCACCCCCCTATGCATGGATTTCATAACCAAGTTGCGTGTTTTGCAGAGTTGTGGTGAACGCCGCCATGATTACACAGTTTTTAATACAACGGCAAGTTTTCACCGACAGAGACAAAAAGGAGCAGCAGAGAGTCTAAGGCACGAAAATGAAGATCTTTGAGCCTTAACTCTGTGTTTTAGAGGCAAAGTACCTGTTTGAAGACATCATAGATCCCGCAGAGGATATGGAGCATAGAAATTAATGAATAGCAGGTTTTCTACATCAGCAGAATTTTTTTCTCCATGGAAGGACGGGGTGCCCATACTGTTTTAAGTCTATGACGTGTTCCAGAGAAGATTTCCGCCTTGACCACAGTCTGGAGCTACCAAAAAATTTATTTCACAAGTATGGTTGACCTCACCGTCATTCACTTCACTCTTTTGTTTATTCACCAGAGTACTACACAGTACTGCAGCCAGAGTACATCAGAGTCATGCCAAAGTGATTGGAGGACTGAAGAAGATCACTCTTTCGTTCCAAAAGGTACCAGAGATAAATGTAGAGAATTTAAACAGAGTGGGCTTTGGCTCCCTCTTTCTTTCCCAAGTTTTAATGCTTCATTTAGTTCCACCTACCTCCTCGGCTCATCTTTCTGCTATAAATTTCATACATAAACTCATTGTATAGGTTGTTGATTGGATATCAGTAGAATGCAAGTTGTTTCTCTTGAGACAAGTTCTCTGTGTAAGATTCTAAGATAGGCTGAGGAAGGTTTATCAGGCCGAATATCAAGCTTTAAGTAATTTTGTACTTGACTGGTGTTGCACTTAATATGACAAGCACATTCCTTTGGATCCTGATCTAAAGCTGCGGTGATTTTTTTTTGTCTCTGTGTTTTATTTCATTCCATTTCATTTCTTCTGGCTTGCATCAGAAATATGGCATAGGATTTTCCCTTGTTAGGCACCCTATGTTTTTTCTCTCCTTGCCTTAATGTTTTCTGCTAAATGTGTTATCTAAGAATTAGTTTCAGTTAATTTAACCAGTGTAGTGGATGTCATTGCCTGCTAGCTGATGTATGAATTGATGAATCTGTTTCTTAGATGTTATTGTTAGAATTTAATTGGATGAATTGAGAACATTGGGAGATTAGGACTTTGTCTCTGGCCTCACTAGGATCTTTTTCACTTCAATTAAACCTTTCTAATTTCCCTCAAGTTGTTCTTTGTCCTCCTTTGAGAGTTGCCTCTGAGCATGTCCAAGCAGGTCTGGAGTTAAATGACCTCTGACCTAATCTATAGACAGAAATTGGTATCCTCTCCTTCTTCCACCTTCTTCCTTATTTTCCCATTCCACCAATAATTTTAGGATCCAATGCTTTAGATGACTAGCCCATATGAAATCTTGCATGTTGAATGGCAAGTAAACCCTTTCCTGACTCCATTTACCCAATGGTCTTGATGTCTTCTGATTCATCTCTCCCTTGCCTAGAATCCTCTTTTCTCATCCTTGTTTTGTATTGAACCCTTCCTTCCTGATTCCCAACAACCAAACTCACAATCAAACAAACAAACTCTGAGCCTTATAACTAGCCTAATATCTTAACCTTTGAGCCTTAAATACATTTACCTTTACAATCATAGATAGATCCCTCTCTAGACCTAGGAGGGCTAGATCCTAGGGTCTAAAAGTGGTTTGATGTTGTCTCATCTTTTGGTATTGCCAACCTTGCCAAAACATGGGAACCCCAAAAAGACCCACTGAAGGTTCAGGCCATTCTTGATTTGCTTGCACCATCAAACTTACTTCAGATATAGAAACTTCAAGGAAAGGCTAACTTCCTGAGAAGGTTCATTCCAAACTACGCCGAAATGGCTAAAGGATTTACTCGATTATTGAAAAATGGGGTTCCCTTCCATTGGAACCAAGTTGCGCAAGCTTCTTTTGATGTTGTCAAGGACCATCTTGTCTGAGCATCATTATTGTATCCTCCTAAATATCAAAATTATTATTTCCTATATATCGCCACGGCTGAAACGACCATCACTATGGTTTTGGTCCAAGTAGAAGATGGAATTGAACATCCGATCTATTATTTTAGTCATAACTCAATTATACAGAAGTTAAGTACTCGTACATGGAAAAGATTTCCTTGGTAGTTGTTCAAGCTGTCCAAATATTTTGCCATTATATCCTACTCCGAAAAATAAATAATAGTTTCGGATTACAACCCCATGACTTACATCTTATCATGTCAATTACTGGGGGTAAAATATTCAAAATGGATTGTCATTTTGCAGGAATTTGATTTGGAATTCATCAAATCCAAGTCAAATAAGTCTTTAGTTTTGGCTGAGCTTCTCTGTGACCTTCCCTCTAATAGTACTTCTACTACGTCGGAACCATCTATTCCAGATAAGTCTTTGTTTTTTATCGGATCATCTGATCCTTGGTATGGGGATTTCATCATTTATCTCCAAACCCAAAATTTTCGACCTAATACCTCTCGCTTTGATCGGCGATGTATTCGATACCAAGCCAAAGATTATATGATCGTTGGCGATACACTTTATCACCGTGGTGTCAATACCATTTTAAGGAGGTGCCTCACTCATGAGGAGGCCGAAAAAGTGTTAAATGATTGTCATGCTGGGGCTTGTGGTGGAAACTTATCTGGATATGATACCATGCAGAAGATACTCTGCGTCGATTACTTTTGGCCTACTATTTTTCGAGATTGCATCCTCGCAGTTAGAGGTTGTCATGCATGCCAGATTTTTTATCGTAAAATACGCAAACCGCCAGCGCCAATGGATCCTATTGTCTTTGCTGGACCATTTACGAAATGGGATATTGACTTCATGACCTGTAATCCTCCTTCGTCCGGGGGGCATGGTTATATTATTGTCACAGTCAAATATTTTACCAAATGGGTCGAAGCGATGCCTACTTTCAACAACACAAGATAGACAGCTGCATTGTTTTTCTTCAACCACGTTATTGCACTATTTGGGGTCCCACAGGCTATAGTTATGAATAATGGGAAGCATTTTCACAACCATATGATTTCTAAATTGACTACCAAGTTAGGATTGTCGCATGATAATTCTACTCCTTATTATCCACAATCAAATGGACAAGTTGAGGCTATTAAAAAAATTCTTAAACGAATGCTTCAATGAATGATAGGAGTCCGTAAAAGGAACTGGCACTTGATCATGTACTCCTCTTTGTGGGCGTATCAAACCTTGGTGATAAACGCAACAGGATTTACTCCTTTTCACTTGTTGTATGGTCTGGAAGCTATCTTACCAATCCAATGTGAAATATCATCGTTAAAACTCGCGATAGACATGTTACCTGACACCTCAGTAGAAGAAGCGTGTCTCTTTAACCTCATCCATCTAGATGAAACGTGTCGTGAAACCTAATGGGCCAACGAAGCACATAAGAGACATATAAAGGCACAATACGAAAAAAATGTCCAGCCTCGCATCTACTCAGAGGGCAACTTGGTCCTTCTTTATGATCAAGAAGCTGATGTAATAGGTACATGGAAATTCGAGCCATTGTGGCATGGCCCCTATATTGTCAAAAGAGTTCTTGCTAAGGGTGCCTACAAGTTAGTTGATTACGATGGGATTCCATTGGCACAGCCCAGAAATGGGTTTTATTTGAAACGTTACTATGCTTAATCATGAGCGTAGTAATTTTTTGTATTATATTGTATATATGTTGTTGATTTGCATTCACTATCTTAATTTTTTTTTAGATTTTTCTTGACATTAGTAATCCGCTTTACATTTCATGGCAGATGTCTGAATCTTCAGAACAATTTGTTGGATATGCTAATGGTGCTAGTCGTAGTACGCAAAATCTATCCTCTGCAGTGTGGGCCACTTTCACTCCAAACGGCGAGCTAGTGAGTTTTCAAGGGATTTGTATTAGTAGATCAGTGAACAATATCGTTGAGTATAGCGCGTTGATCGAACTTCTCTCTGATGCCACTTCATTTGGTATTAACCGCATAATCGTAAGGTTAGACTCACAATTTGTGGTATTACAACTTACTAGTGTTTATACTGTTAGAAATCCAACACTTCTTAGATTTTTCCTAAGAGTTCGAATTTTGGAAAGACATTTGATTTCATTCAATATCAACACATTTCTAGAAATTTGAACACTTTAACTGATTCATTAGCTAATCAAGTTTTAGACAGACATTTGCGACATCGGTAAAGAAAACATTCACATCATTGAATAGTATTGCACATTAAACATAGGAAAAACTCTGACCGGGAAAAATTTGGGAAAAGTAAGCAAAGTTTCTTTTTGGTAGCAAATTTCTCTTGAACATGACACTTCTTTCACTCCATGTCCGTGACTATTTGGGTTGGGTAATTATCTTGATGGTTCATTCACACCTATGGTTCATCATACCTTCACTTTGGTTTTGGGTCAATGCTGCCAACTCATCATAGTGTCACCGATATGTTCAAGAGAAGTCATCCAATGATTAAAAACTCATCCTTCTGCAATACTCATAAATCTTCATTTTCATTACCGTCATCTGTAATATTCCAAAATTTGCAAGCAGCAAATTGAAATATTAATTTTTGCTTATTTCATCTAGGAGGTGAATAAAATGGGTAAAAGTCCAATGAGTAGGAATAAGATCATTCATAGTGTGAAAAGGATCAATGGAGCAGCTTAATTTTTCACCTTCCAGTGTGAAAAGGGGAAAATGCATGAGGACAAGGTCAGGTTTGACCAAGTCAACAGCGCTGCCTAAGAGGTGTAGCTTGCATGAGAAGACAATGCAGTTTTGGAAGGAGGAATATTCTTTGTGGAAGAAACCCTAATGCATGGGGTCCAGAGCAAAGAGGCATTCACTTGCATAAAAGGAGGAAGAGGCAGCCATAATGGGACATCTTTGAGCATTTCATCATTTTTCTGATTAGACTACTTGCAGTCTCCGGCTGTTCAGCTAAGTTGCAATGTTGCTTAGCATGAGGGATTCCTGCTTAGGATTTCATCTCCTTCTTGAGATGCCTCTTGAATGATTGCACTTCATTTTCTCCACATCTTGTCTCAAGGCCAAAGCCACTATTCAGTCACTGCGTTAATTCTGCTGAAGTATAACATAATGTTGTTGGGTGTTGCAGTGGAGGGTTCCACAACACCTTTCCTTGGCTTATCTTTCAGAGGAGGGAGTTCCTATTTCTCCGGGAGGTCAGTGAAGGAGGTTTATGAGATGATTTGCATATATTGGCATCAAGGCCAAGCATCTTCCATCATATACAGTGCATTACATTCTCCATACTGCGTTATTTCAATGCATACTTGCAGTAAGGGTTTGCACTGGCATTTTGGAAGGCAAGATTTCTAGTATTAGGATCAGCGTTGTACTCAGGAAATCCATTAGAGGAGGTTTGCTTCAAATTGTACATATTATTCAGCCATCTCCATATTATTTCAGTTTTGAGTTGCAGCTGCTACCCAACAACTCTGACATTTCTGCATATTTTCCATCCTCATGTATATTGTAGCCAATCCTTCCAAGGATTATGGATTATTTTTGTACTAGTGTTTTCAGGAGTTGAGAGTTTTCTCCCCCTTATTTATTTTAGCTGATATTGTCATATCATTATATTTCCATTTTGTATGTTTCAGTGTCTCCAATAAACTGCGTTATTTTGGCCATATGACATTCTTGCATAGCAGTGTTTATCTATTGTCATGTACATGTCTATTGAGGCTTCCATTGCCTAGCTGGAGTGATTGATTCCTCCAAGTATTGCATACATTTGCTGCTATATCATATATTTGTTGGCTATATATATCTTCATGTGCTCACAGCTATAAGAATAACATCGTCATTCCATCATATGTGCTTACATTTGTTGCAGTCCCTCATCAGGCACTTTTTGAGGGCATCTAAGTGTGGGGAATCTGTTTAACCCACTTAGAAGGATTTATTTGGAGCCTCCTCTTGGATTCAGCACTTAGACACATTTTTCTAAGGGATCCATGTCTTTGTTTCAATTCCTGTAGCAGCCATTACTGGAAAATGCGTTTTCCAGTCTGTTCCAGATTTGGGATATTACATCATCCATGAAAATTTCTATATCAAGTCATACCCTTGTCTCCGAAATCAGTAAATCCTGTTTTGTAATAAGGTGACTTGTTGTCGAAAAAAAATCAATATCTAGGAAGTTCACTTAGAAACATCAGATTCCAGTACCATGAGGCTTGTTACAGCATCGACAAGATCCTCGCTTCCAAACCTTTGACCAAAAGATTTTGTTTGGCATTTGACATCAAATCATCTATTCACACCTTAAGAAATGTACTATAGTACCTTGAGGGCCATTGAAATTAATGGTGTTTCTCTCGCATTTGTTAACAGCTCACATCATTGGCTAGTTTTCAAATGATGTCTTTCCATGTTCGACTACAAATCATATATTCGCATGGCTAGACTTGTACCCTAATGATCGAGTGAACGAGAGAAGAAGACCCCAGATCTAGTTTCATCCATCCACTCTGCGATTTCAGGTTTTTTGTACACATCATCTGTACGGTGACCTTACATACATATTTTCATCCAAACATGGGCCTATATTTGTAGGCATGTCTGCATCTAGGCAACATTCCAATGAAGACAAATTTCTGAATTATGTACATGTTATTAGATTGTTTTAAGTGATGAATATGGGAATGCCTACCCTCGGCAATTATGATCAAAGAGGATATATCATGATGTAATTTATTGTAACATTGATGCAGGTGACCACTCCGCTTCGTTTCCAGACTCATCAAAATGTAAAGCATCTCAATCAAATGTTCTTATTATTTGGATCTCATGCTTTAGGGGGCGATTTCTATAGGTCAATTTGGGCACCATTCCCAATGACCTAGTTAACTGGACATCATCTCCAGGAACAATGATCAAGGGTCTATTATTACCTATCATTTCAGCTGCTACATGCCCTAAGACAAGAAACAAGACAAATCAAGCAAGACTTTCATCAAGCAAAGGTTTTCATGGATTGAAGCTTATTATATAGCATATGAGAGCTCACCAACGCAGGCTCTAAGGGGCCTAAGTGCGTTGTATATGTAGGTAGCCCCATGCAAGGCTGCTCTGCAAAGCACTTCCCGACATTCACAGGTGCGTTGGTCACATTGGGAGTCAAATTATCATTGTTCCAGAATCTCCACTTGGCCAGTGCCTTCTAGAAGAGTTCACTTGTGTCAAGATTCGGATCCAAGTGTCCATTTGACATCTACATGACTAGAAACATGTCTTGCCTATTATTTGAAAGTTATTGATACAAAACAACCTACAGTTCATCTATAAACTGAGCACAAATATAAGTGCTTGAGAAGGAAGAATTTGAGTAGAGAAATGCTGGAGAATTTTCAATTGAGAGCTAGATTTGTGAAGCTGCTGCTGGAGAGATTTATACTGTGCTGAGGCTTGGGAATGTTTCTGGAAGGTCACTTCAAATTAGTCACTAGGTTGTAACCTCTCCTTCTATCATCAATAAAGAGTACTACTTATTTTTCCCTATATGCATTTGTATTGGCTTTGATTTTCTATATTGCAAGATCTTAGTTGATGTATATGGTTTATGCTTTACTGAATTAACTAACTAGCTTGAATAGATATCTATATTCTTGAGATTGCAACAAGATGATGAGCTTAGTGGAAAGAATTCGCCTTCACTAAGTGGGCCCGCAGGCTAGTTTTGGCGCAAGTCTATTTTTAGACTATGTCTATTTTTAGACATGTCGATCATATTCTATGAGTTGCAGGATGCTATTTGTGGATGGTTGGTCAAGTTGGAAAAATAGATGGACTTCTATTTTTAGACATATTGGTCGGAATCTATTTTTAGATTTCCAGTCTAAAAATAGATATGTCGAATATTATTAGCTCTTAATAATATTTGGACTCTAAACATTATCTTATTCTCTTGGAGCACTTCAGTTAAGTGCACAGATGTGGCACAGGAGCTGACCGAAGGAATTACGCTATTCCTGAGGGTTAAGTGGAGCTATTGCATGGATACTTCAGTTAGAACTCATGTGACAGAGTTTGGTGGAGTTATTGAGGTAGTTGATGGAGTTGTGTTTAGTTTAACTAAGTTAAACATAGTTGAGCTAGTTGTATCTAGTCTAACTGATTGATACACTAGTGAGAGTGGTGTGAATTAATTATTAATTAATTCACTAATTATTAACTCATTAATCAACTAAATAATACATCAGTTAACTACAGTGCATGGACAGTTTCAGTGGAGACCAGTGAAGAGGTAGGTGAAAGAGCAGTGTGACTATCAGTTGTGACTATACTATTGCATGAGTTGCAACAAACAGTGATTAGAGATGCCAATGAGGATTGTGTGAGAAAGGCTGGACCAATTCGAGTTCATTCAGATCCATTCTTTAGCAATGATTGCGTAGTAGAGGCAGAAAGCATCAGTGCGTAGATTGGAGCATGTGATTTTCGGGACCATTTGATTATGTGCATAGTGTCTGAGAATGTACTGAGAGCTTTGTGAGGAGCTTTGTATAATGATTTTTACATGATCTCTATGACATATAATATACAGATAGTTAAAGTTTTCAGCTAATCATAAAATACTGGAAGTCTACAGTGATTGTTTGCTTCAATGTGCACGTGATTGTTTTTATTTCCGCAATTAATGATCAATGGTAGAAGAGATTATGTATTGTGCATGAAGTTAAAATAGTGTGTGATCAGGAGAATCTCGGTGTATAAAATATCAGTTATCAAATTTCTACATGGTATCAGAGAAATATTGATCATTGGAGCAATTGCAAAACATTGAAGCGGTTGAGTTTTGAGCTGGTGGAATTCGAATTTGCAACAGTGTTTTCTTGGTGTCGAAGTTGAGATGTCTTTCAACAGATTGTGATTGGATTATGCCCTTGAGGGAAGCTCGAATTATATTGCATGGAAGGACAGAATGGAGGCGGTGCTGGATGACAATGGGTTGAAGGAGTTCATAGATGCAGAAATTCCAAAACCTGCTTCTAGCGATGCTGCCGCACTTGACGCATGGCAAAAGAAGACAACAAAGTGTCGAAGGATTCTGTTGGAAGGTGTGAAGGATCACATAGTGTCCAACCTTCATGGTAAAGCTTCTCCATTCTTGATATGGAAAGCTTTGACAGATTTTTTCCAAAGCAAGAGCGACCAGAGAAAGTTGGCGCTCAAGGACAAACTCAAGAAAATAAAGATGGAGAAAGGAGACAATATGCCCAAGTACCTCATGAAGTTCATCCAATGCATGGATGAGCTGGGAAGTGTGGGGGTGACTATAGATGATGAGGACTTGGTGAGCTTGGCTCTCCTTGGGCTTCCTAAGAGTTGGCATCTCTGACGGGGACTCTATCATTTGGATGTGAAATGCAGAGTGGAGTTAACGGCTCCCGTCACAAACCAATACTCTAAGTAGATAAGGCAAGGAGTACTATAAATTACCTATCAAAGAACTTAGATGAAGAAAATTACGCTTTGGCTTCCAAAGAAAGGAAGGGGAAGAGCAAGAATAATTCTTCTCATTCTGGTGTAAAAGGCAAGAAGTAGGACATGTCCAAGGTGAAGTGATTTCACTGTCACCAACACGAACATTACGCCACTAATTTTCCACAGAAGAAGAAAATAAGCAGGCTGCTGGATCTACAGCTGGAGAGGCCTTAGCCTTGCAGTTTGAGCTAGATTTTTCGCTGGTTGCATGCTTGGTCTCAAGTATGACGGGTTCAGTGTGGTTTCTTGACAGTGGTGCGTCTTTTCATATGACCGGAGATAAAGATTTGTTTACTGATCAGGATGAGAAAGATCTTGGAGTGCACATCGAGATGGCTTATGATGGTAGATACAACAGGACTCTGTGACGTACTCATTTCCTTTGAGAGGAGTCCAGAAACTTCTCTGCACAATGGAAGGATGCATGCCTGTGACTGAAGAAGAATCTTTTATCTTTGTGTGACAAAGAATAAGGGACATGGATGTTGTTTTCACAGGTGGCTTAGTAATCATCTCAGGGGAAACTGGAGGATAGGGTCTGTTAACCCTCATCAACTGGTGGGTAAAGACAGCACAGCAATGGGCAGGCAAAAGTAAGGAGTGGGTGACCAGATGACAAAGTAGTCGGGCACAGAGATTTAACACCTGCTCATGGAGCTTTGAAGATCCTGCAGCAGATTTCTACCGGGCTTCCTAAGGGCACTCTTGCGCAGTCAGATCAGTGCAAGGGGTGTACCTTGGGGAAGTATGTGAAAGCCACCTTTCACGAGAAGGATAGTCGCGCCATGACAATCCTTGAGAGAATTCACACAGACGTGTGTGGACCTTTCTCAGTAGCTTCAACAACAAAGCACAGGTACTATGTGATATTTGTTGATGATTTTTCTCGGAAGTGTTGGATCTTCTTCATGCAGAAGAAGAGTGAGAAATACTCAAAGTTCTGTGAGTTCAAGGCACTGGTTGAGAAATAATTGGGGAAGTAGGTGAAGGCTCTTAGGACCGACAATGGTGGTGAATTCATCTCTGGCGAATTCAAGGACTTTTGCAGCACAAAAGGAATTCGAAGAGAGCTCATAGCGCCTCATAACCCACAGCATAATGTGGTTGCTGAGCGAAAGAATAGAATGATTGTGGGTGCTGCACAGGTGATGTTGCATAATCAGGGCCTTCCCATACACTTGTGGGCTGAGGCATGAAATACTGCGGTTTATGTGTAAAACCATTGTCCTCACAGGATACTTGACATGAGTACACTCGAGGAGGCGTTTTCTAGTAAGAAGCCTGATATTTCCCATTTGAGGATTTTTGGTTCACATGTTTACATTCATGTGACTAAGGATGCTAGGAAGAAGCTGGAGCCGACCGCAGAGGTTGGGATATTTGTGGGGTACACTGATACACCCCACAACTATCGTGTGTATTTACTAGACAGTCGCAAGACTGTTGTGCGACAGGATATCAAATTTCATGAGGAGAAAGCCATGAAGTGTTCACTTGAGAGGGAGCCACACTTGCATGCAGATGAGGAGCTATTAGTTCCTAAGGATGAGCCTCAGGATGTGGATCAGCCACAAGAGGAGGTTCATGGAGTGGAAGAGACCACTCATGCAGCGGAAACCATCAGAGGGCAGAAGCGCACTACAAAAGCTGAGTGACTGGCTCAATATGCAGAGAAGATTGTAGGAGAACCTACATCATAGTGCAGACAGAGACAGTCACCTGACTGGTATACTGGATACATGGCTCTCATGAGCAAGTGTATCGAGACAGAGCCATCCTCTTTCGAGGAAGCTGTGGAGGATCCAGCATGGGTAGATGCCATTGTGGAAGAGTATGATTCGATTGTCAGAAACAGTGCATGGGAAATTTTCCCAAGGCCAGAAGGGAAATCAATGGTAGGTTCGAGATGGATCTACAAAGTGAAGCAAGCAGCTGACGGGAGTGTGGAGAAGTACAAGGAAAGATTTTTTTCCCGAGGCTTCTCACATATTGAGGGGATCGATTATGAGGAAACCTTTGCACCTGTCGCAAGGTATTCTTCCATATGGACGATTCCTTCTCTCTCAGCGCAGATGGGGTGGCACATTCATCAGATGGATGTGAAGACTGCGTTCCTCAATAGAGTGATTGAGGAGGAGGTGTACATAGAGCAGCCCGAAGGTTTCAAGATCTTCAGCAGCGATTCGCACGTGTGCAGGCTCAAGAGAGCACTGAATGGGTTGAAACAAGCACCTCGTGCTTGGTACACACGGATAGACAGTTATTTTACCAGACTTGGATTCTCCAAGAGTGAGGCAGATCCGAACCTATACCAGATTTTGGTGGAGGGTAAGTTGTTGATCATTGTACTTTATGTAGATGATTTGATCTTGATAGGTGATGAACTGTTGATACACTCATGCAAGGCTGATCTTTCAAAGGAGTTTGAGATGAAGGACTTGGGCCTCCTTCATTATTTCCTGGGATTGGAAATTTGGCAGCGCAGTGATGGACTGTTTGTTTCTCAGGGTAAGTATTCCCAGGAGATACTGGAGAAGTTCAGCATGCATGGCTGCAAGCCTGTTGATACTCCTCTTCCTGGAGGTTGGAGGAAGGAGGATGCTACTTCAGGGCAGGTAGTGGATGCCACTGTTTATCGACAGTTGGTGGGGTCGCTTATGTATCTAGTCAATACACGACCTGATATATGTTATGCTGTTAACCAACTTTCACAAGCTATGGTTAAGCCTACCAAGCTCTTCTGGAAGGCAGGCAAGCATGTATTGCGTTATCTTAGAGGCACATTGGGATATGGCTTGTGGTACAGACAGGAGGATGAGGTGAAGTTGTGTGGCTTCATGGCATCGGAGGATTGGGCGATGGGCCAATCGAACGAAAGAGCACATCTAGAGGATTTTAGGGATTTCGAGTATCGGGTCGACAGCGGTTTCTTGATGTGAAACGAGAGATACGCCAGCACCCAATTCGGCGGAGGCAGTATATGGCGGTGAGTTTAGCGAGTTGTGAGGCTATATGGATGAGAAGATCACGAGTCGGGTTGTTCGGTTTTCCAGATCCTCTTTGTGATATATTGTGATAATCAGAGTTGCATCAAACTCTCGGTTAATCCAGTATTTCATGATAGATCTAAACACATTGACATCCGGTATCATCATATGAGAGATTGTGTGCAGCGGAAGATCATGTTACTTTCATACATTCCCACGGAGGATTAGGATGTTGATATCTTGACAAAGGCGCTCACCAGGAGAAAATTCGAATGCCACAGGGGCGGGATAGGGGTGGCAGATAATCCTTATCTTGTTGAGAGAGATTTTTGAGATTGTAACAAGATGATGAGCTTAGTGGAAAGAAGTCGCCTTCACTAAGTGGGCCCACAGGCTATTTTTGGTGCACAGTCTATTTTTAGACATGACGATCATATTCTATGAGTTGCAGGATGCTATTTGTGGATGGTTGGTCAAGTTGGAAAAATAGATGGACTTCTATTTTTAGACATATTGGGCGAAATCTATTTTTAGATTGCCGGTCTAAAAATAGATATGTCGAATATTATTAGCTCTTAATAATATTTGAACTATAAACATTATCTTATTCTCTTGGAGCACTTCAGTTAAGTGCACAGATGTGGCACAGGAGCTGACAGAAGGAATTACGCTATTACTAGGGTTTAGTGGAGCTATTGCATGGTTGACTTCAGTTAGAACTCATGTGACAGAGTTTGGTGGAGTTGATGAGACAGTTAATGGAGTTGTGTTCAGTTTAACTTAGTTGAGCTAGTTGTATCTAGTCTAGCTGATTGATACAATTAGTGAGAGTGGTGTGAATTAATTATTAATTAATTCACTAATTATTAACTCATAAATCAACTAAAGAATACATCAGTTAACTGCAGTGCATGGACGATTTGATGGGGGAACGGTGAAGGTAGGTGAAGAAACGAGTGTGACTATTAGTTGTGACTATACGTTGCATGAGTTGAAACAACCGGTGAGTGGAGATTCCAATGAGGATTATGTGAGAAGAGCTGGACCAATTCGAGTTCATTCAGAGCCATTCTTTAGCAGTGATTGCGCAGTAGAGGCAGGCTAGGAGGTGGCAGAGATTGGAGCATGAGATTTGCTAGATCAGACCTATTTAGTGTGTAGCAATTGGAGTTTGTACTGAGAGCTTATGAGGAGCTTTGTATAATGATTGTTACATGATCTCTATGACATATAATATACATATAGTTGGGGGTTTTCAGCTTTAAGCTTTCCCATAAAATATTGTGTTCATATGTGTGATTGTTTATGGTTTTAATGTGCGCATGCGATTGTTTTTATTTCCGCAATTAATGATCAATGGTAGAAGAGATTATGTATTGTGCATGAAGTTAAAATAGAGTGTGATCAGGAGAATATCAGTGTATAACATATCAATTATTCAAATTTCTACATATATTATTGCATATTCTACTATTTCAGTGTTCTTTCTTGCAGGAAGCATTCAGCCCACAAACCGCTTGAATTTGAAGCTGCAATGGAAGCGATAGAAGGAGCCATTTGGAAGCGACTGAACAAGTAAGCCTCCAGTCCTTTCTATGTATCTATTCTGAGTTAGGAAAAATAGTCGTATAGTCTTTCACATGTTGTTATAGACTAGCACCTCTCTAGGGAAGTGTGATTTATCCGTAATTCACAATTCCGACCCAACAAATACCAACACTGCATAGGCAGAGACCAATGTAGCCTCTGTAATCATCAGTGAGCCAAATCAGAATGAAGAATAATTGAATAATGAAGATGCACAGATAATGGAAAGTTAACAAAGTATGGAGGCTTCTTCCTCACATTCAGCTGAGGAGAAGGATTTAGATATTAAGTAAAAATAGAAGCAAATCAAATTGAAGAAGGAGGAAATCAAAATTGATATATATTATTAGTTTAAGCCAGGTAATCAAAATAGATTCTTATCAGCATTTGATTATTCAACTAAAAAATTGATTATGTCAGCATTACAACCCACAGTATCAATGCCAAAGACAGTTACTGACTATAAAAAAAGTTGATATGGAAGTAGCTACAGACAAAATCCATGAATAGGATCAGATTGAGTTTCATAGGCAAACCTCAGAGATGCTCTATTCCACAGTCACAACAAAATCTATGAGTGCTCATAGGCTTCAAAATACCATCTCTAATACACAGGAACAAATGAATATGGATAAAGCTTCATTATATGAAAAGGATCTAAGGATAAAGGCCTTAAAAGATTTAGTATTACAGGTAGGATATGATCCTACAAACATCAAAGCAGCAGAAGCATTAGTTAAAAATAAAAATGAGGACATAGCCGCCTTGAGGAAACAACTCAAGCTTCCTCAAGGTGAGCATCCTCAAACAAAAGAAGTTTTACAGGATCAAAAGGAAAAAGGTGAAATTATGAGTTTGATACTTCAACTGACAGCTCAAATTAAGTAAATGGAAGTAAAAATGGACCAAATTGTCCAAGAAAAGGATACAGTTAAAGAACCAATCATTCCTATAGTAATCCCAGTCATTATAGCAGCAGTGCCTTCAACTCATAATCGGTTGTGTCATCAAAGGAAAAGGAACTTCCTGATATCATGGTTATTAATGATAAGTTAATGCCTCAAAATTATTATGACAAGAAGATAAGAAAACATGCCAAGGAGTAGGTGAACAAGCCAACAGATCAAGGTATTCCCATAGGAAAAGTATTGTTAAAAAGTTTTGAAGATTTGTTTTATTTGCAATATGAGATCAAGCATTTATTTGTCATCAAGCCCACATTTTCTAGGTACACTAAGGCTAATGAGAATTTTAGGAAACTCAAGAATATTCAAATTCCTAAAAATGAGGATTGGCAAGCATTGACTGATTTGCTATGAAGAATGAAAGGCAAATAAATGAAGAAGAAAAAATCTGCTTGCTGATTTCACAGTCAAAACAAATTTTACAGCAGTAAAGCAGTTTCACTGAAGATAAAGAGTATCTGAAATGAAAGAGTATCAGTGAAGGAAAGTTATATTTTGAAAAATATCTAAAAATCCAGCAAATAGGACACATAAGCAACCAGTTGCTTCTTATCTTAAAACAATTTCTATTTATTTTGAATAAAATAGGACAGCTTGCTAATTTGTTGAGAAACTGTCACTATTTTTGTTGTAAGATATTCTATTTTCCTAAGTTAATTCCTAGAAGTCATCTAGGATATTTTGTCAAACATTATGTATAAGTACTTCACTCTTTGAAGTATTTTTGTGTGGAATAAAATTTTTGGATATTACTATAGATATTTTGTTGACTTGAAGGCTTTGGATTTCGATTTTGAGTAGCAGACCGTGTTGTTCCTTGAGAAACAATTCCTTGCTGTGTAAAGGAATCCGTGCTCAAGACATTAAAGATTGTGTCACAAACAAGTGTATATCTGTCTCTTTTTATTAAACCTTCAAATATTAATAATATAATCTCCAAATATCAAACCCCTACAAGTTTTGCAATGCCATGTTCTCTTTATGCTGAAGTGAATGAATGGAAGAAAAAGAAAGAAAAGGATTTCAATTTGATATGCTGCTTAAAACAAAATCTACCATTATAAAACCCTGAAGAAGTGAGCAACAATAAAGTTAAAATAGAGGAGCGCCCATTAAGGATGTTTAACTCTTGGATACACAGATATCAAGAGACCTGCAGCTCAAATCACTCTATTTTATTCATAGATATGGAAACGAAATGAAAACTCGAAAACTATTCAACATAGATAGAATGAAGGAAACTTGCAAAACTTTTCATTGATTCAATATTTTTCAGTACAAAATTAGGCTTCAAGGTCCAAAACTCGGAACCTTTCTCTTTCTTCAAATTGTCTTTAAATACATTATGACAAAACAGTTTCCAGTAATGAAACTGATTCTAACTACTCTAACCAACTTTAACTGCCTAAACTATTAACTGTCATGGAGGTACATGCCTCGAAAAATTCTTATTACATTTACATAATCCTGAGAAATGACATAATGAGAATTTTTAAAACTTCTAATCTAAAGGAACAACTGGTCCTGAAGTTACTGCGGAATCAACGGCTACTTTTGATTTATCTGTTGGAATCTTTTTTGCTGTGTCAATAGAGAAGATTTTGCATTTTTTCTAGAGTTCACTTTGAGTTGTAGGAGCGTTCTTGTAACTGAGGTATTCCAATCTAAATGTAACAGCCTGATTGTGAGTGAGCCTTTCTGTGAAGAGTGCTTTTACCATCCATAGCAAATTGAAGTGCCTCTGCAAAAGTTAAACACTGTCTCTCCCTTCAAAACTTGTGTCTTTTCATGCCTGCTATCTGCCCTGCTCTTTGCCAGTGTTAATGCATCTTCATAAAATTTCCATGTCAAAATACTTCCCTTCTCTGTCGAGCATGAAGGTAAACCTGTCCGGATCAATTTATCAAAAGTTATATCAAACTTCTTTACCGCCTCCTTAAGCCCCATTAACCTTTTCTCTGCAGCTTTCTGTAGATCATTTTTAATTATCATTTTATTGACTTCTTCAGCATAAAGGTATCTGTCTTGTATCTCAATTTCTTCTAACTCTTCATCTGATTTGGAATTGATAAAATTTAAAAACCTCCTAGCCCAATTTTCTCTTTTAAGGGTCGTTTGTTTTTCAGATAATATCTCTTGCTCATGGTCTGAGATGAGGTGTTTCTCTCTAGCAATTATATTCAGGGAATCCCAATTTGACTTCATTTCAGAGATAATTTCAGTCTAAATAATATCTTTAGCTCTTAAAAGTGAGATGTTACCTTTTAGCTTCTCCTTGAGCTCCTTAATTTCATTTTCGGCCTTTTGTAGTTTCTACTTATTTTCATTTGCTTTATCTTCCCATCCTTTCATAATCTTAATAGTTGTTTCTAACTCTGACTGAACCCGCTTAAGATCACCTTCAGCCATCTTCAATTCTGTGCTGAGCTGAACAACTTGTGTTCGAGGATCTGCATCTCTGTCACCTGTAGGAACAACAAAAGTGCAAGTATGATTTTGAATATGATTCTGTAGAGATATAGCAGTCTGCTTCACTTTGGACAACTCTTCATCTTTTTGTAACAATTTCAGACGTAACTCTTCCTTTTCTTTTTCCACCTCAACTACTTCTGCAGCCATTGAGTGCTCTGTAGCTGGTAATTTTAACTTTTTCCTTATTGAGGATGTTTCTACTTCTGCACTTTTCATGAGTTTTTGAATTGCAGCTTTATCATTTGGATCCACACCAATTTTCATAATGATCTTCTTCAACTCTTCATTTTGAGTTGTTAATGCCCTTGAATTAGATTTCTCCCTTTTGCATTGTCTGGCGACCTTTGCAAGCATGTTTTCAGTCTTGACTGTTGTGGCATTAGTCTTGCTCAAATCATTTACAATCAACCGCCCGGTCTGCATATGAAGATTCATTTTGTCCCACAATGGGATCTTTTTAACATCCATGATTATGTTTACCTCATTAAATCTGCTCGAAGACCCAAGGGACATTCCCTTTGGATGTGACAGAGCCATTCTAGATTGATCTTTTTCAATATCCATTACAGTCAATAATTTGGTCTGATCAGCAGTTGTGTGATGTTCTGCTTGCACTTCTACATTGGATTTTATTCTCTGACTTCTTTCTTCAATTTGCGTGAATACTTGCTTGACTGTCGGCATCCTTTCTGAGTAAAGTTCATGTCTTCTAGGAGAAGAGGGAACACTTGATTATTCATTGATATGAAGGGTAAAACCAGGCGAATTGGGAGAATGATCTTCTGCTAGTTTGGTTCTCTTTTCTTCTCTGGGTTCCTCATTATCTATTTCAATAAAATCTTCTCTACTTCTTTTCCTTGCCCTTTCCACAATGGCAGGTGTTTGAATGCTGGTTTTTGAGGCACTTGTTTCACCTGGATTTTCCAGCTTCTCTATATCAGGCTTTCTTACATGGGAGAATGCAGTATACCCGTTCTCAACCCTTTTCTGAGAAATTATTCCATGCGGATCATAAGGCCATTTTTCTCCCAACAACAACTGCATCCCTTCCAACATTTTTGAGACTTCATCAAAAGCTTGTCTCGTGTTGACCACAAAAGGTCCCACACTCATAGGCAATTTGTACATCAAACCTTTCTTCATGGGAAGAAAGTGGACTTGGTCTACATTAAGACTTTGCCTTATGAATTCCAGGGCGAAAAGTCGCATGGGTACAAAAGTTTGGAGCCTATAGGGCTCAATGCTAACTCCATACAGCCTTATCTCTGAGTATTGTTCAAATACAAACCAATCTCCAAATCTACAATTGGGTCCTATCTGTAGGAACTCCCGGGCTTTTGGTAGAAAGCATGGAGGAAGAGTTCCATTCAAAATTTTATAAGCAATAGACATGAAATGATTAGCAAATTCAAACAGCCCTGCTTCATTCTCTTCTTTTCTAATCATGTCCGTCCAGAATAAAACTGATTGCTTATTTTTATTACTATCAACTATATTTAAACCCAAACTCATGAACTCTTCAACATTTTGATACAAAAATAAGTAAACAACCAATGATGGAAATCTGAAGAAACTTGTTAGAGGAAAAGCTATCAATTGGGAATTTACTATTTCCTGCCAAAAAGACGGAATGTCAAGGACCACCCCTGGTTTCATCATCAGTGCAAACATCCCCAAGACTGATTTATCAACTTTGTGGTCATCGTCTTTCCCCAAAATCTCCGTAATACAGCTAAGAACTGGCCTATACTGAACATTGAACGCCTCCAAACTAAACTCTTCTCCTTCAAATTGAGTTTTTTCTAGATTTGATTTCAAAAATGACATACAACGACTGAACTCTTCGTTTGAAAGGTCTTCAAAATACTGAACCAATGAATCTTCGGAGAATTGTAACGGAGACTTATCTTCTGGCAAGAACAATGCTTGGCGAATTAATTGTGTTGATACCTGCAGGACATTTTCTCCCTGAGAATTCATGACGAAACATTTACCAAGGTACATTTATGAGACTAACCATGAGATGAACTCGGGGAAGAAGTGAGTTTTCGGAACACAGGCGGACAGCACACCAGAACTTTTCATAGCAGATAATATAGGGGATTTATCAGTGTTTAGGGTTACTTGGTAATGCAATAAGGGATGATTGACGGACGACGCGGTATCCTAGACTTCCTTTTCACTATCCAGGAGGGGACTGAGGTTTGATGAACCAGACAAGGATATTCATTTTTCCATGACTAACAAGAACTGAAAACAATTCACGGGGTAACGAAAAATGCAAAGGTGGCAAGAACACGGTTCAAAAGGGGAAAAACAGTCACTCATGGACAAAACAGGACTAAAGAACTCTTTAATAAGCTACGGGAATCTGTAATAAATGCCGACATGATGTGGAAAAACCATTGAGAGCGGATGGCAGTTTTTTTCCACTTCGCCTGATGACTTCACTGCGGGGGGTCCCGGAGTACGGCGGAAAACTTCAACCTATACCCCCCGTAATGAATCCAAGCCGTTGATCATGTTAGCCCCCCTATGAAATTTTTGACAAGCAAATAGGGGGCTAAATTGTTTTTGAGCCTTCAAGGAATGCATTTCCTCTGAAAGTACAGTCTCCTTGAAGCCTCTTTGTGCCTTTTATCCTTTGATGAATTCCCCTCTGCTGATTCCCCTTTTAAAGCCTCTCTGCTGATAAAGAAATGCCCAAAGGCCTTCCTTTTCCCTCTTATTTCCCCTCATTTAGCCTCTTTTTATCCCCCCTTGTTTCCCCTTCTATTTCCCTTCGTACCCTTCATTTCCCCCTAAAATCCCCTTTAAATTCCTCCCCCTAACCTTTGTTTTCCCTTTTTCCCCTTTTATTCCTCTATCGTTACCCTTCCCCGGCCCTCAAATTACATTAAAACGGGCTAAAAAACCCTTTTTCTGACCTTAATATAGGGCTTAGCCCCTTACCACAGGTCCCTTAACCACTTCCCCACATGTGCCCCGGCGCTGGGACCAAGCGCTTAAGTCCCGAGCGCCAATCGCAATCGGAGCTGTCAGCGGGTGCATTTCCTTTGTAAACTTCAAAGTCCCGATGCGATCATTTTAACGTTTTAAGTCCCGCGGTGCGTTTTGCACCGTTGATCTACCCTGATGATCCAACGGCGGGCCTCTAATCGCAGCCCTTCTCCGATCGCAATCGCAAGCCTCAGCAGTGCCGCCCTAATTACAGCCCTCCGATCCATTCTTGACCGTTGATCCGTCCCACAGATCCAACGGTCTTCGCTCAATCGCAACCCCCGTCTGATCGCAATCGCAACTCACAATGGTGCCGCCCCGATTGAGATCTTTCGATTCAATCCTGACCGCTAATCTCCCTGCGATCCGACGGCCCTCCGCTGATCGCAAGCCTTCTTGTCCGACCCCCGATTGCGATCCACTGATTTAATCTCCGCCGTCCATCTCCCTGCTGATCCTATGGCTCAGCGCTAATCGCGTGCTCTCCCCTCCGCCCTCCTATTGCATCCTGACCGTTGATCTGTCCCGCGATCCGACGGCCCTCTGCTGATCGCAAGCCTTCTTTTCTGACCCTCGATTGCAATCTGCCGATTTAATCTCCGCCGTCCATCTCCCTGCTGATCCTATGGCTCAGCGCTAATCGCGTGCTCTCCCCTCCGCCCTCCGATTGCATCCTGACCATTGATCTGTCCCACGATCCAACGGCCAGCGCTTGATCGCACCATCCGTCCGATCGCAATCGCAAGCCTTCCCCTCTGTCTCCCGATTCAATCCTGTCCGTTCGTCCCGCCGATCCAACGGTCCGGATTCATCCCGCTCCTCCCATTGTCCTTCTCTATTTTCCCTCTGATTGCATCCCCGCCGTTGATTCAGATCCGAGATCGACGGTTGTCGCTCAATCGCGTCCCCCCTCTCAATCGCAATAGGAAATTTTGTGTTGTGCGTTGTGATTGCCGATCGCTCCGACCTCCGATTGCGATGGTGCGATTGGATCGTGACCGTCTGTTTCCTCCCAGATCTGACGGCTCAGATATAATCGCCCTCCGCCGCCGTGGGTCCCACTCTTGCATTTTTTTCCGTCATATTTCATGTGTTTTGTATGTTTCTCCCGTTGCAAATGTTATTCCGTCGCCCAATCGCCACCGTTGATTTTTGCTCCAAGACCCTGATCTGACGGTCTGCGCTGCACTCTACCACCAAACGTATTGTTCTTAAGATTCATCCCTCCGTTTTCATCTCCGCTGTTTTCACCATTCCGCCACCGCTCCTCCGGGTTTTCACTGCATTTCTCCACCACTTCCCGGGCTCCATAATAAGTTTATTTTATTATGCAGAGGTCGCAGAGAGGCCAATTCAGCGGCCAAACGAGGCAGCAGAAGCAAGATTTAAAGGGGGTTAATGACTATTGCTTATATAATTAACGTTAACCCTGCATTCAAAGAATTGAGACTCAGTTTGAAGACTGATGAGCGCACCAGCACGCCATAACTGCGCCACCTAACGGCAGAGTACTCTTCTCCGGATGTGCACCTTCCTACAAGAAGATCTCCATATCTCCTCGAGCCCATAAGCAATTAAATACACAGACAGGAGCTTCATTAAAGACTGTCTGAGCAACAGTAATGGAGGTATGGAGAAATCGCGGACTTCCATCCATGTCATTTATTTCAGAATGGCAGCACAAATCTCCAGACACCGTAAGGATTTAAATAATGTATCAGAGGTCAAAATCGACCTGACAGAGATCTCCAAACCAGTCTCAGAGTACATACAGCGCTGCATTTTTCCATTAAGCAGCATGGGCATGAACACTTCCGCCGCTCTGTCTTAATGATATCAATTCAATGTTCATCTACCTCTATTTTCTCTCTTCTCCTATAATAATTCCCAGAAACATAATGTAAAGGTTTTTGTTGCCTTGCTGGGCATTTGCTGTTAGAGGGATTTAGTTTGACTGTTAGAACAGTCGTGGGAGGGAATAGTAGAGTAGTTTGTATGTGATAGGCTGGGAGGAGAAGTTGGGACTGTATTAGCCATTGAGCCATATTGTACATGGCTGGTTTTGCATCAATTAATCAAAGCACATTTCACAGGATCCTGGTCTATTACTATTGGTGATGTTTTTCTTAACTCTGTTATTTACATTTTCATAGTGTTTCATGTTCTGCTGGTAGGCATCATAATAATGGTATAGGATTCACCCTTGTTAGGTGCCCTATGCTGTCTGCTCTCCCTACCTTTATGTTTTCTGCTCGATGTGCTATCTAAGAGCCGGTTTCAGTTGATTTAACCAGCGCAGCGGATGTTATTGCCTGCTGGCTGATGTATGAATTGGTTGAAGCTGTTCTCAGATGTTCTTGAGGGGTTTAAGCTGGAAGGTTTGGGAACACTGGGGATGAGTGTTAGCCCTGTCCACTAGGATCCTTGCACGACCAGCTGGCCCTTTTAAGATCCCTTCTGTTTAACTTATCTCTGTTTTTTCCTTTGGAGTTGCTAAAGCAGACCAGGAGTTAAATGACCTCTGGTCTGATCTATAAGTAGCCCCTTTGTCTCTTTGAGAGCAGCCTTTGATTATGTCCAAGCAGGTCTGGAGTTAAATGACCTCTGACCTGATCTATAGACAGAAATTGGGTTGTTCTCCTTCTTTCACTTTTCTCCCTTAATGTTCCACCCCACCATCTAATCTAAAGATCCTCTAGTATTAGATGACTTGCCCTTTGGAAGCCTTGGCTAGTGGATGCAAGTAATTCCCTTTCATGACTCCATAGCCCAATGGATGGCACTTTCTTGGCTAATCCTCTTTGCTGAAATAGCCTGTTGTTTTGTTCCATTCCTCTCAATGCTTTCTCAGTCCATGATCTCGTCACCAACCCAGAAACCCTTCAACAAAAATATTTAAAACCCCCCTCTGTGCTTCATAACTAGCCTAACATCTTATTTTTGAGCTTCAAAGAGACATCATTCTTTGATCTATTTGGAGAGATCCCTCTCCGGGTCCAGGAGGGCTAGATCCTAGGGCCCCAAAGTGGTTCTGATGTTGTCTCATCTTTTGGTCTTGCCAATCTGGCCAAAACATGGGAACCCCAACATAATGGCGACTCCACTGGGGAAGGGACCGCTTTGCATTTAGATTGGCTTCTAATTGCTGATGGTGGACAGCATGCGGCCTCAAATAGACATATTCATCCACCTGGCGACTCCACACTCCCTACGATCCAAAGACCTGATGACTCCACTGGTGGAGGACTCTGAACTGGTTGAGAAGATACAGTGACCTCTTTCTGATTTACAAACATGCTTCCACGCATACAGAGAAGATATGCCCCAATGAGTAGGGAGCATATCCCTGGATTTCCACACAAAATGCCTGAAGTGGACTAGTTGCAAAACCTGCCTACCTTTCAGGGTGAAGACTCTGAGGACCCCTTGCTACATCTCATCAAGTTTCATATACATGTGTGGAAATTTAAAGTTGAATGGCATGAAGACTGCCTAATGAAAATGTTCATGGCAACATTAGAAGGAAAGGCTAGGGTCTGGTACGAATGGTTAGAACCTCGGAGTTTTTTTTCTTTAAAGGACATGCACCAAGTATTCTACACGAATTATAAAGGAAACTCTCCATCCTTATCATGGGACTATTGTGATCAATCTCAGAATATCATACAGTACCTATTAGATATTGATGAGGATTTGGTTAATATGCAATCATAAGACCTGTTGATAGCCATTCAAGAATTTCATATGCATCCTAGCTACCACAAGAACATGGATGAATCGACTGAGGAAGAAAACAGCCAAGAGGCTGTGGATTTTTTCCAAGATATTCCTGAAAACTCGGTTGCTGATTCATCATCCCTTATGGTTGAGGCGCAAAATGACATCCAGCCTCAAATTCAGTCTTCAGAGGAAACAGAGAGCTGATGCACCTCTGCACAAAGGGACACCAGACCGTCCTCCCCTTTGACAGAGGAAGAAATAGATCAGATCATCAATAGACAGCCAGCCTCTGAAATTTTTTACAGATCAGACGTCCTTTCCCATTCATCTGATGAGCTTTGTTGCACAGAGTTGGAAAGCTCAAATGTAAATCAGAGTGAAGATAAATCTGTTGATGACCCAGTATGTCCGGTTGGAAGCATTACTTACGTTCATGACTCTCCTATTTTTGACCTATCTGATGATGAAGTTCCCCAAACAGAAGAAGATCTGGTAGGGTCATCATTAGTAGATTTATGGGAGGAGAGTCAATCCTTTTCACTTCCAGAGAGTAATGAGCCAATGCCGGTTATTTATGATACTGATGAAGAAAGCATTGAGAGTGCAGAAGAGGGTGAAGGATCTCTAGATCCTTGCTTCACTCCATTACAACTCATCAGTAATGGTTTTCACTTGGTTGGAGGTCAGCAGCGTTTCATCTTAGATGATGAAGGGGAAAACAAGGAAGAGATTCTTGAGCAGGATGTGAATAATGAGATTTCTCTTGAAAAAGAGGAAGCAACGGAAAAAGACCCTGCTCAAGAACACATGGACCTTTTCACGGAGCCCTGCACCTTAGAGCAGAACATATCGGAGCTCCAAGAGGACTCAGCCCCAATATACGATGAGTCCTCCAGTTCAGAAGATGAGGGAGATTCTCTCTCTCAAGAGAGTCTTCTTCTGGATCCAGTGGAAGAAGAAGAGATCCTGGTCGAAGCCAGCCTACCATACATTCATAGCCAGGTATCTTTTCATGATCCTTATGCACGTTTCCTGCATATATTTGAAGAAGGATCAAAGGTCTTTTTGAGCAGCATGTTGTAGACAGAAAGAAATTTTTTTAAAGCTGTTGTTTTTGAACAAAAAGAGTGGGAGTTGCCCTGCCTATCTAGCCTGCTCAAGGAGTTGAGCAAGAAGGACCAGTCATGGGATCACTTGAAGGACTGGTTATATTGGAAGACCATGTTTGTAAGCTAGACTTGTAAATATTTCAGTTAGAGTAGGGTAGGTAGGAACAGCTCAATAAAGCTCAACCTATGAGCAAGTAGATTAGTTGTTTAAATTGTTGTCTTAGAATGAAGAGAAGAAACCTGCTAGACAGTCTAATCCTAGCAGGTAGTAGTGTAGGTAGAGAAACATGTGAGACCAACAGTCTAATCTGGTCTCATGGAGTAATAAGGGTAGAGGTAGAATAGGTTTATTTTTCCTGTTTGAAAAGATTAATGATGTAAAGGGTCTGCAAGTCCAAATGCACCCAGAAGAAAAAATGTTAGGATTGTAGTGTGGGTAGGTAGTTGTTTGGGAGAATTGTACTGCTGATATGTTGTCTTCACAATTTGTGGCAGCAGGTCAAAGAAATAAAAGGATGGTCCAAGCAGCAGGCATCTAGCCTACACCAAGAGATCATTTTCTGGTTTCTTAGCTCCTTCAAGAAGAAGCCATCCCCATGTGGAGCCACTGTTAGCCCCCCTATGAAATTTTTGACAAGAAAATAGGGGGCTAAATTGTTTTTGAGCCTTCAAGGAATGCATTTCCTCTGAAAATACAGTCTCCTTGAAGCCTCTTTGTGCCTTTTATCCTTTGATGAATTCCCCTCTGCTGATTCCCCTTTTAAAGCCTCTCTGCTGATGAAGAAATTCCCAAAGGCCTTCCTTTTCCCTCTTATTTCCCCTCATTTAGCCTCTTTTTATCCCCCCTTTTTTCCCCTTCTATTTCCCTTCTTACCCTTCATTTCCCCCTAAAATCCCCTTTAAATTCCTCCCCCTAACCTTTGTTTTCCCTTTTTCCCCTTTTATTCCTCTATCGTTACCCTTCCCCGGCCCTCAAATTACATTAAAACGGGCTAAAAAACCCTTTTTCCGACCTTAATATAGGGCTTAGCCCCTTACCACAGGTCCCTTAACCACTTCCCCACATGTGCCCCGGCGCTGGGACCAAGCGCTTAAGTCCCGAGCGCCAATCACAATCGGAGCTGTCAGCAGGCGCATTTCCTTTGTAAACTTCAAAGTCCCGATGTGATCATTTTAATGTTTTAAGTCCCGCGGTGCGTTCCGCACCGTTGATATACCCTGATGATCCAACGGCGGGCCTCTAATCGCAGCCCTTCTCCGATCGCAATCGCAAGCCTCAGCAGTGCCACCCCGATTACAGCCCTCCGATCCATTCTTGACCGTTGATCCGTCCCACAGATCCAACGGTCTTCGCTCAATCGCAACCCCCGTCCGATCGCAATCGCAACTCACAATGGTGCCGCCCCGATTGAGATCTTCCGATTCAATCCTGACCGCTAATCTCCCCGTGATCCGACGGCCCTCCGCTGATCGCAAGCCTTCTTGTCCGACCCCCGATTGCGATCCGTTGATTTAATCTCCACCGTCCATCTCCCTGCTGATCCTATGGCTCAGCGCTAATCACGTGCTCTCCCCTCCGCCCTTCGATTACATCCTGACCGTTGATCTGTCCCGCGATCTGACGGCCCTCTGCTGATCGCAAGCCTTCTTGTCCGACCCCCGATTGCGATCCGCCGATTTAATCTCCGTCGTCCATCTCCCTGCTGATCCTATGGCTCAGCGCTAATTGCGTGCTCTCCCCTCCGCCCTCCGATTGCATCCTGACCGTTGATCTGTCCCGCGATCCAACGGCCAGCGCTTGATCACACCATCCGTCCGATCGCAATCGCAAGCCTTCCCCTCTGTCTCCCGATTCAATCCTGTCCGTTCGTCCTGTCGATCCAACGGTCTGGATTCATCCCACTCCTCCCATCGTCCTTCTCTATTTTCCCTCCGATTGCATCCCCGCCATTGATTCAGATCCGAGATCGACGGTTGTCGCTCAATCGCGTCCCCCCTCTCAATCGCAATCGGAACTTCTGTGTTGTGCGTTGCGATTGTCGATCGCTCCGACCTCCGATTGCGATGGTGCGATTGGATCGTGACCGTCCGTTTCCTCCCAGATCTGACGGCTCAGATCTAATCGCCCTCCGCCGCCGTGGGTCCCACTCTTGCATTTGTTTCCGTCATATTTCATGTGTTTTGTATGTTTCTCCCGTTGCAAATGTTATTCCGTCGCCCAATCGCCACCGTTGATTTTTGCTCCCAGACCCTGATCTGATGGTCTGCGCTGCACTCTACCACCAAACGTATTGTTCTTAAGATTCATCCCTCCGTTTGCATCTCCGCTGTTTTCACCATTCCGCCACCGCTCCTCCGGGTTTTCACTGCATTTCTCCACCACCGCCCGGGCTCCATAATAAGTTTATTTTATTATGCAGAGGTCGCAGAGAGGAAAATTCAGCGGCCAAACGAGGCAGCAGAAGCAGGATTTAAAGGGGGTTAATGACTATTGCTGATATAATTAACGTTAACCCTGCATTCAAAGAATTGAGGCTCAGTTTGAAGACTGATGAGCGCACCAGCACGCCATAACTGTGCCACCTAACGGCAGAGTACTCTTCTCCGGATGTGCACCTTCCTACAAGAAGATCTCCATATCTCCTCGAGCCCATAAGCAATTAAATACACAGACAGGAGCTTCATTAAAGACTGTCTGAGCAACAGTAATGGAGGTATGGAGAAATCACGGACTTCCATCCATGTCATTTATTTCAGAATGGCAGCACAAAGCTCCAGACACCGTAAGGATTTAAAGAATGTATCAGAGGTCAAAATCGACTTGACAGAGATCTCCAAACCAGTCTCAGAGTACATACAGCGCTGCATTTTGCCATTAAGCAGCATGGGCGTGAACACTTCCGCCGCTCTGTCTTAATGATATCAATTCAATGTTCATCTACCTCTGTTTTCTCTCTTCTCCTATAAGAATTCCCAGAAACATAATGTAAAGGTTGTTGTTGCCTTGCTAGGCATTTGCTGTTAGAGGGATTTAGTTTGACTGTTAGAACAGTCGTGGGAGGGAATAGCAGAGTAGTTTGTATGTGATAGGCTGGGAGGAGAAGTTGGGACTGTATTAGCCATTGAGCCGTATTGTACATGACTGGTTTTGCATCAATTAATCAAAGCACATTTCACAGGATCCTGGTCTATTACTATTGGTGATGTTTTTCTTAACTCTGTTATTTACATTTTCATACTGTTTCATGTTCTTCTGGTAGGCATCAGAATAATGGTATAGGATTCACCCTTGTTAGGTGCCCTATGTTGTCTGCTCTCCCTACCTTTATGTTTTCCGCCCTATGTGCTGTCTAAGAGCGGGTTCAGTTGATTTAACCAGCGCAGTGGATGTTATTGCTTGTTGGCTGATGTATGAATTGGTTGAAGCTGTTCTTAGATGTTCTTGAGGGGTTTAAATCTGGAGAGTTTGGGAGCACTGGGGATAAGTGTTAGCCCTGTCCACTAGGATCCTTGCACGACCAGCTTAACTTTCTAAGATCCCTTCGTTTATCTTATCTTTGTTTTCCCTTGGAGTTGCTAAAGCAGACCTGGAGTTAAATGACCTCTGGTCTGATCTATAAGCAGCCCCTTTGTCTCTTTGAGAGCTGCCTTTGAGTATGTCCAAGCAGGTCTGGAGTTAAATGACCTCTGACCTAATCTATAGGCAGAAAATTGGCTGTCTTTCCTTCTTTCACTTTCTCTCCTTAATGTTCCATCCCACCATCTAATCTAAAGATCCTCTAGTATTAGATGACTTGCCCTTTGGAAGCCTTGGCTAGTGGATGCAAGTAATTCCCTTTCATGACTCCATAGCCCAATGGATGGCACTGTCTTGGCTCATTCTCCCTGCTGAAACAGCCTTCTGTTTTGTTCCTTTCCTTCCATTGCTTTCCCAGTCCATGATCCCCTAACCAACCCAGCAACCCTTCAACCAAACCATTTAAAACCCCCCTCTGTGCTTCATAACTAGCCTAACATCTCATTTTGAGCTTCAAAGACATATCATTCTTAGCTCTATTTGGAGAGATCCCTCTCCGGGTCCAGGAGGGCTAGATCCTAGGGCCCAAAAGTGGTTCTGATGTTGTCTCATCTTTTGGTCTTGCCAATCTGGCCAAAACATGGGAACCCCAACAGATCACGGCTCATCCAAGATTTGACTAGTCAACTACGGGGGGTCAGGATTTGATAAACAACGAGCTACTTCTCCCCCCGTAATAACTTATCCGAAAGCACTTTTCTGTGATCACCGCTTCCGCTCGGGAAGTTGCTCAGAGCTTAAGCTTGAAATCATATATATCAAAATAAATTTTTATGACTACTTTATGTACATCATTCTTTGTAAAAACATTGCATTTCTTTTTTTATGCTAAAGTATAAAAATTTCATACTATAGCATATTTTTCGAATTTCCAGATTTTTTTATTTTCGAAATAAAATATAAAAAAGGATATGCAGATAATGATCCACAACATCTGGCTCCACCTGGGGATAGTGTTTTTACCACGAAACACTAAGAACCTGCAGATTAGTGCCTTCACCTCGGGCATGGAGTCACACATTGCTTGATGGAAATGTACACTGATCACACCGGATATATACAATGATGAACAAACAGCTGCTTAATGCCGAAAATAATGCTTGAGATATTGCCCATTCACAGGCATATCCAGCACTTCTCCTTCAATATTTTCCAGCACGAAAGTATTATTTCCTCTTACTTCATTAATTTTGAATGGGCCATACCACAAGGGATCAAATTTGCCGTGTTTCCCTTTGTCTTCCCTTCGTGTATCCCATCCCAATACTAAGTCTCCCTTCTAAAACATGATTTATTTTGCTTTCCTGTCAAATATTTCCTTCATCTTCTGCTGATAAGTGAGAAAGTTGTCCCGAACTTGATTTATGTTTTCACTTAGCTCCATCACATTGTTCATTCTTCTGATCATGGCATTCGGTTCTGCTTGAGCATCTTGCAGGAAAGAAATCACAGGTTTTACCAACTGTGTGGGAAACAATGCTTGAGTTCCATATACGAGCTCATAAGGAGACTTGCCATTAGACCTCCTAGTGGTCATCCTTGTTTCCCATAGAGCAAAAACTAACTTTGTATCCCAATTCTTATGATTTTCACTGATTGTCTTCTTCAAAAATTTTACCAATGTTTTGTTGGAAGATTCCGCCAATCCATTTCCCTGTGGATGATAAGCTGTAGAATGAGACAATATCACACTATAAGTCTGACAAAAATTAATAAATCTGAGCGAGCTGAAAACTTGGGCATTATCTGTCACAATCTTCACTGGACATCCAAACCTGCTAAAGATATTCTCCTCTAGAAACTTCATAACAACCAAATCATTTGCCTTCCTGGTGGGGATTTCCTCCACCCACTTTGTAAAGTAGTCTGTAGCAGTAAGTATCCACTTAAATTTCCCACTAGATGGTGGATTAATTTCCCCAATGAAATCCAATCCCCATTGTCTAAAAGGTTCTTCAACAAAAACAGGGAGAAGAGGTAATGGAGCTAGCTTTTTCTTTTCTGCAAATAATTGGCATTTCTGACAACTTTTGATTGTTTTATAAACATCAGCAAACACAGATGGCCAATAGAAACCTGATTTGAATATTTTATGAGCAATTACCTTCCAACTGTAATGACCTCCGCACAAGCATTCATGATATTCTTTGATCACTTCTGAAATTTCTTCCTCTGTCAGACATAACAACAACACACCAGCAGGGTCCTTCCAATATAATTTTGCTTCAATTATGACATAAGGCTGAGCCTTAAGTTTTAAAGCTTTGTATTTAGCTCTATTTATTGAAGGGGGACAAGAAAGAAAGCATAAATAATGGACAATATCCTTATACCAATCTGAGTAGAGAAATTTATACTTAATTGCTATCTTTGACTGATTATCACCTGTTTCTCCATCGACTTCCTCTATAGGGGCCAACAAATTGATTCCCAATTCTTGGAAATTGGACTCTGTCAATAATTTGGCCAATCCCAATCCTTTAACCAGTTTGGTTGGTTTTACATCCAAGTCATATTATTGGATTTTAGCGATCCATTTTCCCCTTTCACCTTCCACATCGCTCTGTACTAGTACATCTTTTACAGCTGAATTGGGAACGTATGCTAATATTTGAGAATGAAGGATATAAGTTCTGAAAGCTTTCAGTGCTTTCACCAAAGCGTATACTTGTTTCTCCAATATATTATATTTTAATTCTGCATCTCGGAGAACTTTACTAAAATATGCTACAGGTTGTTCATGCTTTTCTTCATTTCTCTGTAATAACACAGCAGCAATTGTTGAAGGAGATGCAAACGAGAAAATTTGAAATGGCTTCAAATAATCTGGACTAATGAGAATAGGCGCTTCCTTTAAAGCTTCTTTAATCCTTTGGAAAGACTCTCTGGCTTCTTTGTCCCACTTCAATTCGGCATCTTTTTTCAACATGTCCGTTATCTTCTTGATGATTTCTGCGTAATTGGGAATGAATCTTCTTAGAAAATTAATTTTTCCAAGAAATCTCTGAATATCTTTTTTGCTTCGGGGCAGTGGGATAGACTATATTGCTTCAACTCTTGCTAGATCAATCTTCACACCTTGCTTTGAAACAATATGGCCCAACATTTTGCCTTCTTCCGGGGCAAACAGAGATTTTTCAGGATTCAACGACAATCCATACTTTCTACACTTCAGGAAATCTTTTTGCAAATGTTGCAGGTGTTCTTCATCGGAATTTGAAAAAATTGTGACATCATCCAGATAAATAACTACAAACTGATCCCCAACAAATGCAATATCCATCGCTCTTTGGAATGTAGCTCCTGCATTCATTAGGCCAAAAGGCATCCTGGCGTACATGAATGTTCCCCAGGGCGTAGTGAAAGCAGTTTTCTTTTGATCTTCCTTCTCCACAGCAACCTGATTATACCCTGAAAAACCATCCACCATAGATAATCTATAAGCCCCAGTGACTTTTTGTAAGACAAAATCCATTTTCGGTAAAGGATAATTATCCTTCAATGAAGCCCTGTTCAAGTTCTTGAAATCTATGCACAGTCTTATCTCTCCATTTTTCTTTCGGACTGGTACAAGATTGGAAACCCAATCTGAATATCTTAGGGGAACAATTATTTTGACCTGCAGCAATTTCCTCACTTCCTTTTCAATCAGAGCCAACAATAATGGATTGATTTGTCGGAGCTTCTGTTTATGTGGCTTGACTCCATCTTTCAGTGGGATTTTATGTTGTATGATACCCTTATCATACGTTTTCAAATCGTCATAGGACCAAGCAAATACATCTTTGAATTGTCTAAACAGATCTATGTGCCTTTCTTTGTACTCCTTCGGGATTCCTTTGAACAATTTGATCATTTTAGGCTCCTGTTGAGTCCCCAACTTGCAATCTTCCACCTGTTCGTCTTGGTTTGCTTTCTTTTGATTCACTGCAACATCATTAGCACCAAATAGTCTTTCGAGAGTCACCAAGCCTCTTGGAAAAACATTGTCTTTCAACTGAATAATCTCCTGGCCACCAATCTTCTTTTTCAGAGTTTTACCGACCCACTCATCTTCATCAGTTTCCAAATCAATCTGATGACCTTCAAAATCTTCAATCATCAACAAAAACTGCTTAATATATTCATCGTCCTCAAAGACCTGCCAATGTTTAATATTGTCTGGGATTGAAGGTCTATATCTCATCTCAATTTCATACCTTAGCCTTGGATTGATCGGAGGCTTGAACTTACTGGCTGCAACTGCCAAAGAATCAGCCATTTTATTCTCTTCCCTGGGAAAAAACTGTAAGTTGAAGGCTTCAAAGTAATTTTCAATCAAATCCCAGACTTCATTGTGATATGTTCTTAACCGGGGATGTTTAGTTTGACATAAATTCTTAATTTGTCTTATAATTAATTCAGAATCCCCAAACACAGTCATGGACTAAATTCCCATTTTCTTAGATGTCTGCAAACTAATAATTAATGCTTCATATTCTGCAACATTATTAGTGGACTCAAACTCCAATTTGAAAGAAAAAGGCATAAGGTTACCTTCAGGAGAAACAAAAATGAAACCAGCTCCAGTACCTTCTTTGGAAAACACACCATCGAAATAACACTTCCATAGCTTGTTCGAATGCAGCTCCTTATGTACAATTGCTGAAGGAAGCTGCCCTTGCGATTCTTCAGCAAATTCTGCATCTTCATGCAGCATGAAGCAAGAGAGGTCATCCTTCTCTTGGCCATTAATTGTTGAATTACCTACATCTTTCTTGGTAGTAGTTTTTCGAAATCTAGTCTCTCTATACAACCTCCTTTCTTCACCATTGAAAACGGGAATGACAACATATGTAAAATATAGCTTCAAAACTCATCCAAGCTTTGCCCCCCATGATCTAGATAGTGATATACCAAACCTGGCAGGAATATCTGCCACTACAACATCCATCATAATGCTTTTGGCTGGGATTTGAGCCAATGTAACAACCATATCCTTAATCAGACCCACACACTTTACTCTTTTTGAGTCAAATGAATAAAGATATCGATATGGCTTAGTGATTTTCAAATTCAACTCTTTCATCACACACAATGGCATCAGATTCGCACCAGAATCTAGCATGCAGTTATGTAGAACAAAAGCATGTAACAGAAGTGATATATAAAAAGGAGGGACAGATGAATCTACCTCTTCAACATGAGGTCCAAATGTAACCACTGGTTTCTCTTCTTGCAGATTTACTATATCACCTACTTCATCAAACTGAGATAAATTGATAAACTCGGCAATCTCTTTCTTATAGCCAGGTGTTTTCATCAACTCAAGAAGAGGTACTTGAATCTTCACTTTCTCCAACTCTTTCGACAAACTGAAAGTTTGATTTGATTTTGTCAACTTTTCAGGTTCTTCTTGATCTTTCTTGGAATTTGAGTTTTGATTAGAAACAGTAACCACTTTCTCCAAAATATTAGAATCTCTAACTTTTGTTTGAGAAGTTTCTGCTTGCTTCTTTTCCTTCTCTTTTTCTTCGTCCATGGGCTTTTTCCCCTTATCTGTTTTCTTAGTTTGATCTTTCTGGAATGGAGTCGCCATTGGAGCAGG
Source organism: Pinus albicaulis (assembly GCA_034641835.2). NCBI lineage: Eukaryota > Viridiplantae > Streptophyta > Pinopsida > Pinales > Pinaceae > Pinus > Pinus albicaulis. The sequence goes on from CM076579.1 coordinate 1,440,147,424, forward strand.
TGCTGCTTCTGATTCTTTTTCTTCATTATCTTGAGTCCTTAGTCTCTTTTTTGACCTCAAATCGTACCTTTTATGCAACTCAGATTGCATGAAGTCTGTGAACTTTTTGCAGTAATCATCCATCTCTTCTTGATCAAATGAAAGATCATTTTCTTCCACTCCTTCTTCAGCTTCTTCTTCTGTTTCATCGTCTTCCATGTACACAGCAGAAATTTGAGCATCATCCTCTCTCTCATCATCATCATCTGCTGAACGGGATGGGGCTGCTTCTATGTACAAAGGTGCTTGCACCTGATCTTGATCTTTCTTTTCTCTTTGTAGAATCTGCAGGGGCTGTTTTTTAAATTGGGGATTAAAAGCCCCTATATTCTATCTTGCAGGCTTACTATCTATTTCCAACTTTACCAATTTATTTGACAGATTTTTTATGACCTTAGTCATATCATCAATTCTCTGATCTTGAGCTGAGGCTTCTTCTTTAGCCTTTCCTTTATCTGAAACTTTACCAGCAGCAGACATATTAGCCTCAATCTCCAAAGCATCAGTTTGAATCTGCTCCAACGTAGGGGACCTTCTTTCCCTCAATGTGAAACTGAATTCTGGTTCAAATGCACCAGCAAAAATGACCCTAGCTCCAATAGGAGGAGGCTTCATCTCTGCAGGCAAACTATTATACAATTTATTAAATCTCTTTACAAAATCACTCATATTTTCATCAGATTTCTTCTTGATTGCATTAAATTCTGTCAAAGAATAGTCGTGGTCCCTCTTTTCGCCCCACCTTTTAATGAAGCGTCTTTCTAGGGAATCCCAATCGTTAATGGAGCCATTAGGTAATCCTTTGAACCATTTCCTTGCCTCTCCACTTAGAGACTGAACAAAGAGTCTCATAACAACATCTAAATGTTCAACATTTAAATTATCTGCAAATGTACAAAACAGGGGCAAGTGCTGTTTTGCGGTTATTTCATCTTCACCACTAAATCTAGGGAGCAACTTGAGGTACTCCTGAGGCATATCATGCAATGGTTGGGCTAGATTTAATGGTGCATATCTATTCATCAAGAAAGCAGGGGCTGCAGGGACTGCCATATTTACGCCCGGGTTAACTGCTCCTTGAGCAGGGGTAAAATGAATACCAGTTGTAGGTAGGGATGAATGAGGTGAAACAACTGATATAGGAGTTGGAGAATGAACGATTGCAGAAGAGCGGGCAGCTATATGGGGCTGAGTTTCTATAAAAGGAAAAGACACAAAGTCCAAAGATTGCTCTTCTAATGTGGGTTCTTGAAAACGAACGGGTGATGGTGATGATTCTTCTTCTGAGAAAATGAGTTTCTTGGAAGCTTTCTTGGATGAGAAAATGTGTGAACTGTTGCCTGGTGCGAGCAGTGTAGTTTCAGGTGTATCTAATATTTTTGGTTTCTGGCCCTTCTTTGAAACAAGCTTCTCAGGATCAGACAAAACAGGAACTTTCTGCTGAGAGGTATCTGACCTCGTGTGAGGTTTCTTGGGAGCCAGAGCTATTTTCAAACAAACACAGCGTACTATTTCCTCCTCTCTGAACAACCAGAGAAAATGTAAAACAAAACCCAAGGAAAATCTTCGAATCTTCGATCCCCGGCAACGGCGCCAATTAATGTTGTTCCTTTCGAGAAACAATTTGTTGTTTGTGTAAAGGAATCATTTGCTCAAAGACATTAAAGATTATGTCACAAAAGTGTATATCATCATCTTCGTTTATTAAACCTTCAAATATTAATAATATAATCTCCAAATATCAAACCCCTACAAGTTATCGCAATGCCATGTTCTCTTTATGTTGAAGTGAATGAATGGAAGAAAAAGAAAGAAAAGGATTTCAGTTTGATATGTTGCTTAAAACAGAATCTCACCATTATAAAACCACGAAGAAGTGAGTCAACAATAAAGTTAAAATAGAGGAGCGCCCATTAAGGATGTTTAACTCTTGGATACAGAGTATCAAGAGACTCACTCAAATCACTCTATTTTATTCATAGATATGGAAAGCGAAATGCAAAACTAGAAAACTATTCAACATAGATAGAATGAAGGAAACTTGCAAAACTTTTCATTGATTCAATATTTTTCGAGTATCAAAAATTAGGCTTCAAGGTCCAAAACTCTGAACCTTTCTCTTTCTTCAAATTGTCTTTAAATACATTATGACAAAAACGAGTTTCAGATAATGAAAGCTGATTCTAACTACTCTAACCAACTTTAACGCGCCTAAACTATTAACTCGTCATGGAGGTACATGCCTCGAAAAAGTCTTATTACATTTACATAATCACGAGAAATGACATAATGAGAATTTTTAAAACTTCTAATCTAAAGGAACAACTGGTCATCTAAGTTACTTTCATGGAATCAACGACTACTTTTGATTTATCGGGTTGGAATCTTTTTTGTTGTGTCAATAGAGAATTTTTTGCATTTTTTCTAGAGTTCACTTTGAGTTGTAGGGAGCGTTCTTGTAAGCGAGGTATTCCAATCTGAAATGTGACTAGATTGTGAGTGAGCCCTTTTTTGTGAAGAGTGCTTTTACCATCCATAGCAAATTGAAGTGCCTGCTGCAAAAAAGTTAAACATCATCTCTCCTCTTCAAAACTTGTGTCTTTTAATGCTATGCCTCTTTCCTCGCTCTTTGCCGGTATTAAGTGCATCTTCATAAAATTGCCATGTCAAAATAATTCCCTTTCTCATCGAGTATGAAGGTAAACCTGTTCGGATCAATTTATCAAAAGTTATATCAAACTTCTTTACCGCCTCCTTAAGCCCCATTAACCTTTTCTCTCAGCGAGCTTTCAGTGAGATCATTTTTAATTATCATTTTTATTGACTTCTTCGACATAAAGGTATCTGTCTTGTATCTCAATTTCTTCTAACTCTTCATACGATTTGGAATTGATAAAAATTTAAAAACCTCCTAGCCCAATTTTGTTCTTTTAAGAGGGCTGTTTGTTTTTCAAATAATATCTCCCTTGCTCATAGTCCGAGATGAGGCGTTTCTCTCTAGCAATTATATTCGAGAATCAAATTTGACTTCATTTCAGAGATAATTTCGATCAAATAATATCTTTAGCTCTTAAAAGTGAGATGTTACCTTTTAGCTTCTCCTTGAGCTCCTTAATCTCATCTTCGACCTTTTGTAGTTTCGCTTATTTTCATTTGCTTTATCTTCCCATCCTTTCATAATCTTAATAGTTGTTTCTAACTCCCGACTAAACCACGCTTAAGATCACCTTCGACCATCTTCAATTCAGTATTGTTGAACAACTTGTGTTCGAGGATCTCGCATATCTATCACTGTAGGAACAACAAAAGTGCAAGTATGATTTTGAATATGATTTCTGAGAGATATAGCAATCGCTTCACTTTGGACAACTCTTCATCTTTTGTAACAATTTCAGACGTAACTCTTCCTTTTCTTTTTCCACCTCAGTGCTACTGCTGTAACCATTGAGTGCTCGAAAGTTAGGTAATTTTAACTTTTTCCTTAGTGAGGATGTTCTACTTCGCACTTTTCATGAGTTTTTGAATTGCGGCTTTATCATTTGGATCCACACCAATTTTCATAATGATCTTCTTCAACTCTTCATTTTGAGTTGCTAATGCCCTTGAATTAGATTTCTCCCTTTTGCATTCTCGATGACCTTTTGCAAGCATGTTTTTGAGTCTTGATCGTTGTGGCATTAGTCTTGCTCAAATCATTTACAATCAGTTGCCCTGATCCGCATATGAAGATTCATTTTGTCCCACAATGGGATCTTTTTAACATCCATGATTATGTTTACCTCATTAAAGTCTGCTTTCGAAGACCCAATGAAATTCCCTTTGGATGTGACGAGCCATTCTAAATTGATCTTTTTCAATATCCATTACGATCAATAATCTGTCCGATCAGCGACTGTGTGATGTTTACGCTTGCGCTTCACATTGGATTTTATTCTCGATTTCTTTTTTCTTCATTTGCGTGAATACTTGCTTGATTTTCGCAGGCATCCTTTACGAGTAAAGTCTCATGTCTTCTAGGAGAAGAGGGAACACTTGATTCTTCATTGATATGAAGGGTAAAACTAGGCGAATTGGGAGAATGATCTTCTGCTAGTTTGGTTCTCTTTTCTTCTCTAGGTTCCTCATTATCTATTTCAATAACATCTTTTCTACTTATTTTGCTTGCCCTTTCCATAATGGCAGGTGTTTGAATGCTGGTTTTTGAGCAGGGATAATTTTAGGGGCGAATTTTAGCCCAAAGGCGAATTTTAAGGGATTTTAAATTTTATTAGGGCGAATTTTTTATATAAAACCCATTTTTTATAGTTTAATAAAGTTAGCCCAAAAAATATTTTAAAAATAATTAATTATTTAATATTAGACACACAAAAAAAGGGCGCACAAAACAAGAAACATGAAATTAACCTCGATTTTCCATATTTCCATGGCATTCGCCTCAATTTTCCCCGATACTATGGCATTGCCCCTCATTTTTTCGGTTTTCAACTGATTCGGAGAGGTGGGTGGGCTTTGTGCACCACAGTTTTCTATTTGGATCCTCTAGGGTTGGAGGCATTGCTTTGTTCAATGTATTTCTTAAGGGATTTGATCCTCCACCCCCGGTTATCAGTCGATGAAGAGAGGAGAAATACCCATTTTGCCCAGCGGCGGGGTTCTTACGGTGTATTTAGAGTTAGGGTCGAAATTGAGTACGAGAGTTCATCTCCAGGGATTACATCGAAAGAGCCCGAGTACGTGGATTCAGGAGTTCGATTGTATATTGCAAAATTAAATTTAGACTGCGGGATTAAGAAGTAATGGTTTGGTTTTCTAATTATTTTTTGGGGTTTATGTTTGTTCCATATCTTCCGAACAAGATTGGTTTTCCGAGCTCTATGGTGGTTTTCTGCTGAGAAAAAAAGAGGGTTTCGTCCTCCGTCGATCGCCCTTCATGTCCCGAGAGTTGTTGCTTTGCGAAAAGCGAGAGTTGAGGAAAGTGATTTTGTGGTGGCTAGGGAAATTGATGGAGACCAAGGGAAAGGGCTAGATAATGATGTTCAGGAGGAGGTGAAGGGGAAGGAACATGGATTTGGAGATGGCCAACATGGCGAAAATGAAGACAGGTGGCACTTGTTTGATGAAAGGCATGGAGGAAATGAAGGAGAACGAGGGGCTTGTTTGATGCCCGCGTGGGCAAAAATGAAGAAAACATTGGAGTCACAGGTAGAAAATGGTGGGTGTGTAGAGAAAGCGGCCCGTGAGTTCAACCAAAGCGAAGAGGGGGCTAAGGCTAAGGAGAAAAAAAACGATGCGAGTGTCGCCGTTTGTGGGGAAAGAATTACGCGCGCGAGGGCGAAGAATTTCCGAGTTCTTCTCGGGACGCGAAGAAAGATATTTGTAAGAAGAGAACAGGGGTTGTGCGATCCGAGCGACCTCGGGGAAGGAGGAAAAATGTGAGTGCCACGGGCACTCAGTGAGCCAGAGGTCTACGAAGAGCCTATGATGTAGTTATTGTCATCCTGCTGCGGTACATCGGCAAAACGAGGAGATTGGAGGTAAGGCATCTCCCTTGATCCTTTGCATTTGAAGATTGAAGATCGATTGTCGGCATCACCAAAGATGGCCGACTCGAAATGAGTCCTCTCCTGTTGTTCTTTGAATCTCAAGTTGAAGTCAAGCTCTCTTGCGATGAAGCGAATGCAAAATGAAGATCACTCATCACCTTTAGTGAACCATTCGCAAATCGAGGACCATGCCCAAAGAGATGACTTTGGTTGCACGAAGGAACCACGAAGAAATCAAAGGTGACATATGCATCCTTTGAACCGGTTCCGAGGTTCGGAAGATATTGATCATAAGAATGCTCAAGTGGAAAAATACACCTGGGAAAATGTCGAAAGATGCGTGGAAGGAGAGACAGGTTTCCAATGGATGATTTTCGAAGAATTGTTGACGATTGATGATGTTGAGCGACTAGTGACCCCGAATTTGGTGATACTTCCCTTCAAGTAGGAGATGCGAATGTGATGGAAAATTTCCAAATGACATGAAATCTCGGATATCGACCGAGAGCACTCAACTAAAGCGAGAGAAGAAGAGCACGGTGGATTTTCGGAATCAACCTAAGGATAATTTCTATCGCGAGTTGAAGAAAATGCTGAAAGAAAAGTGCCATCTGTTTTAACGCAATTAGAAAACCGAAAGAGCATGGATGCCAGTACAGTACATACAACTTTAGTTAGTAGCGCTTAACATGTACGCCTCAGATGGTAGCATCCCAGATTCAAAGAAATCTTTCCCTGAAAGTTCGATTTACTAGATGAAAGTGTAAAAAGTACACCTACATTGGTTCAAGAGATACTCTCCAATCCTAGATTACTTGTGGTAAAAGTGGCTTTTACGATGCCCCTCATCCCCTCAAAAATGTAGTAATGTGTTTGAAAGATCGGGATTCGGTGATCGGGGATGTCATCCAATTACGTCATTGCTAGTGGAGTGGTTCAAGATGCCCAGATAGCCCTTCTATAGAAGTAACAGGTCATAAGTTGTCATTGACGATGCCGGTGACATGATTGTTATGGGATGTTCCATTGACATGTGAAACATAGGATGCCAATGCTATTGGAATAGGACTTGGAGAAATTTCCGTTTGTCCCAATGAAAAAATACAAGCAAGTTGAACCAAATCACAACTTTATGTGAAGAAAAAGATGATGAATTTGAGAAGGTCAAAGTCCTTCAAATTTGGGCTTTATTCATCATAAGACAACGTCATTTGACTCGGCTTTGGGATTATCATGTCACATCCGCACACAAAGTGAAAGTGATGTTCTTAGATTTAACAATTAAATTGAGGAGCGCAAGCATGGATTGTTGCAAAAGAATTTTAGGGGAGGAAACTAATAACGCGCGGTAATGTTGTGGCGAAGTACGGGAGGACACGAGTGTTTGAAGGTTGTATCATTCGTGAATGTTAGGGTTTGTCCGGGTCATCTGTAAAAGCTTTTTGTCACAAGGGAAATGAAGACCAAAATCTGAAGGAGGAAGGTCGGCATCCCCGGTGGATGTAAGTGCCAAGATCTCACTGAGGTTAAGGAGAATAGTGAGTCACGAGATGCCGGAAGACTGCGAAGTTCATGTCTATGACAGGAAAAAAGTAAATGAACCCATTTTCTACAATCGAAACGATGGGCTTCCCAAGGCAAGTTGGGAGCTTATGGGATCTGCAGCTTTGGCAATTTCCAATCCGGATGAGGCTGTGAAAGGGAAAAATTGAAACCTCATGCAATGCCCCTAGTAAGAAGCTTGTGGTTGCGACATGAAATTGATGGATAGAACTCTTCTAAGCCGTGGCACATTTATTTTCCAGAAACATGGGTGAGGTGAAAGAAGAGGGAGGTATGGAGCTATAGCATAATTCATGGCCTAAATATCGAGAAAAAGAAGTGATTGCAGTACAGCGACAATTTCCTTTGTCTTTGGCCAACCAAGGTTATGTCAAGTCGAGTTCATGTTCAAAGATTTTAGACTACAACCCATCTATAAGGCTGTCAAATGGTGGAATTGAAGTTACTTCTAATAAAGATGTGTGTCTTGTATCTCATAATGATGAAGTGGCTAAACCATCCACTTGTGATTCAAAAAGAAATTGTGATATGGAATACTCTGAGGAGAGGCCTGATAACATAACAAATATTATTTTACTGAAATATTTTGCTTGTGTAGGAAGTAACAGTACAGAGGCTTTTCCAGATCGACAAAGTCCAAGCCTTATATGTTCTCAAACCAAGAAAGATGTAAAACAATCCCTTAGATACGGTGAACATCGGCAGAGGGCAAAGCTTATATTGGAGGAATGTTCTACAAGGATGGGACTCTACCCAAGGATGTCTTTTATAGATCTGGCAGTGGAAAAGTGTGGGATTGGGATTGAAAATGTCAAGAGAAGCTCACCTCCATGTATATCATATTCCACAACCAATGAAGGTTCCTTTGGTTGTACAAGGTTGTCTCAAGTGAGAGTTGATAGTATGTGTTTTCAAGCAACCAGCAATAATGCCTCTACTGCTTGTTTGCAGGGCCAGGCTCACCTTCATGCTGCTTCGTTACAATCTCACCCTTTTCAGTTTAATTTTGAAGTGACAAGTCCCCAAAATCATTGCACAGAGGGTGAACACAGGCTTTTACTGGCAGGTTTGGTGACCCCAGCTCCTAATACGATCTCAAAGTGTAGAACACTTACGTCGTTAGATGCTAGTTGGTCTTATGCCAGTGGACTCCATGAACAGAAGGAATGCTCTGGAGAATTTTGGGGGAAAATATGTTGAGTCTCAAAAGTGTTCTCCATATTCATACATATTTCCATTATGTCATAACCATTTAGCTCTTATTTCATAACCATTTGACCTAAAACCCTACATCAAGTAACCATTTTCATAAATATATGGGTTAGGATCCTTGTTTTCCAAAGTTATTTATTTTATGTATTTAAAGTGAATTTATAATTAGAAACTAGAAAATTAACATAGTTTCATATATCTATATATGTGTTGTGAGTTTTTTGACATGTGTAGGTCAAAAAGGAGATTTCTAGAAGACCCTTATGTGGCACTCTAAGGCCAAATTCGAATTTGGTTGGAGAAGATCATGGGATCATGAGAACATGTGTCTCACTTCCTTGTTGTATTGAAACTCTAAGAGGATATGTGTCTCACTTCGTTGTTGTATTGAAAGTCTAAGAGGATATGTGTCTCCTTTCTTAAGTTGTGTTGAAATTCTAGAAAGACATGTGTCTTATCATTTCCTATTTTGATTGTAACTCTAGAGTTGGAGGGAGAGATTCATGGACTCTTATTAATGAGATGACTCCTCATATTTTGTATAAATAGGAGAAGCTTTCTCCTATCATAGGTAATGAGGAAGTAAGGAAGAAGTAGGAGGAAATATGAGTATTTTGTAACAAAGTTCAAGATGGAATGGGATGTAGATTTGTGAGATTTTCAATAAAGAAATTCAGTTCTTTGATGATGTTTTGATTACAACTCCAGAGCATGATCTCCACTAAATTGGTGGTGCAAAGGCCCTCATGATTCAGAGGCTTCTACATGCTTTCTAGATAAGTAGCTTTTAATTCATGTCTTGGTATTATTTGTTTAACTAAAAGATCCTCATTATCTTATAATCATTCTTTTTCTTAAAATGCTCTTCCGTAAATATCATTATTAGAGGAAAAGATTTGGTTGTATCTGTCACTGTCTTAGTTGCCTTATCAAGCCACTCGGTTGAATTTGTAGTTGTTTCTATAATCCATTTTAGTTATACTCATTCTAACTCTTCCACAAGAAGAAGCTCTTCCAAAAGATTATAATGATGAATGGGAAATGGCTATAGTATTGTAGAATTTGAAGTTGGAATTCGTAGTTGTTTTTATTAGCTACTGTAGTCGTATTCATTCTAGCTCTTCCACAAGGAGACACTCTTCCAACAGATTATAATGATGAATGTTGAATGACTATGGTATTGTAGAATTAGGAGTTGAATTTATAGTTGTTTTAACTAGCTACTGTAGTTATATTCATTCCAACTCTTCCACAAGAAGGCACTCTTCCAACAGATTATAATGATGAATGAAGAATAGCTATGGTACTGTAGGATTTAGTTATAGTTTTTGCTATTCACTATCACAGTTACACTTGTTCTAATCACTCTTCCACAAGAAGAAATTCTTCCAAGACATCCTTAAGAAGTTCAAGACATGACCGTGATAATGGATGATTTAGTTGTGTGTTTTTACTAAGTATCATCTCCCGTTCTTGCTCTTAAACGCTGCCAAAACATCATAATGGCGAGTAGGATAAGGATATGATATCTTAGTTTTTCATTGCTTTCATTTTATGTTTGTATTATCAATTACACAATGATTGTTCTAAAACTCTTCCAAAAGAAGGAACTCTTCCAAAATACCAATCATGATGGACAAACAGACCGTAGAATTCCATAGTGGACCAGTTGCATGTTACTCCGCTTAGAGCACTCGAGGTAGATTACATAAAAACAATAAGAAAAACACATACAACGAAGTAAGAAAGAGGTCACTTAAGCACATATAGTGTACCACACTTCATCAGTTTACTAGCCCTGGTTGATAATTTATGTTAGCAATTTAGGACGCTAAATTGACTACACATTTTTGCGCCATTGCCGGGGAAGTGTAATTAGGAGACTTTATTTCTTACATCTAAAAAAAAATTAATAATTCTTGAGTATGCTCTCCTCCTGCACTTTGTGTGATCTGGAGGATCATAAAAATTATTGTTATGTAAAAAAAAAATTAATAATTCTTGAGTATGCTCTCCTCCTGCATTTTGTATGATCTGGAGGATCAGAAAAAGAATTGTTATGTAAAAAAAAAAAAAAAAAGGAGACAAAATAAACTTCATCATTTCAATTGATTCAATAAAAAAATATATAATTAAAAAAAAAATGAAAAAATTTCCAATACATTGTTTTGTTTAATGAAATATATATGTGTATTTTTAAATTTTTGAAAATATAACATACATAATTTTATTAAACAAATCAATTATAAAAAAAGACTCATGGAAATAAGACCCACGCATACGCATGAGGCCATTCTTTGGCTTGGCTTTACGCATATATACAGACCTTCAATCCACACAGATCCATGCACTGCAATTTAAAAAAAAAGAAAAATAAACCTTCTCTTTTTCATATTCGTTTTTCCTCAAACAACAGTTATTAGAAATCATTTTTAAAAGAATTTGGACACAATGAATGTATATCACATGAAGAAACTGTTGATGAGGAAAAGATTGCAAATTGTTGATGAGAAGAAGATTGCCATTTGCTGATGAGGAGAAGATTATAAATTCAATTGTAGGGACATACAATGGAAGTGTATCATATGAAGAAATTGATGATGAAGAGAAGATTTCAGACTGTTGATGAAGAGAAGATTGTAGATTCCATTGCAAGTAATTGGAATGAGGAAGATCAATCTGAACTTCTTTGTGAGATACAAGCCATTACACTTCAAAACCTGAAAAATAAAAACAAATCAAACCACAAGTAATTGCCCGAAAACGAAATGTGTAATTGTCAAAAACACCCGATTTTAAAACGAATTTTCTGAGCAAACTGAGGCGAATTAGAAAAAAATAAAACATGGGTTTTTTCAGGAACGGGGTGAATTAGGTAATCACATAAGAACTTTCTGAAATTCGCAGCCATTTGGGAGAAATTCAGGGTTCTTCGGAACACTAATTTGCAGTGTGCGTGAGAGAAAAATGTTTTTTTATATTATGAAAACAGTCACGGTTTTATAAATTCAATTTTGAGAAATAATCAAGGAACTGATTTCCTTATTTGAAGGAAAATGTGGCAGAATTCATGTGTGGTGGCACATGATGAGTGACAAATGGATTATTTGAGGCAACCACATTATCACATGTGCATCAAATGCAAGCTGTATAAATTGAAAATGACTCTGCCTTCATCTCCTTCATAGTTAGGAATTTGACTTTAGAAATTTCAAGTTTTTTATTTTTATCTTGCATGAAAGAGGCATTGGCATGACTTTGTTTCAAAAATATTCATAAGGACAATTATTTCATCCATGCTTTATTTCATTTAAAAAATAAAAAATTCAAAAAATAATAATAATAATAATAATAATAATACAAAAAAAATAAAAAAATTGAATCAATGAAATGAATAAGTTATTTGCTCAATTTTCTGAAGGTATTGATTAATTTTGAACTGATGATGAAAGATGAATGACTAACTTTTTATTCAAGATTTTTAGCAGCTGAAAAACCTCATTGTTCAAATCAGCCTAACTTTCTCAGACAAAATCAGATTTTGATGATTTAAGTAATAAGAAAGGTCTTAATAAGATCTACATAGTGAGGAAATCCAATACAGAGCTAACAGAGCTTGAAATGGTAAATAATGAAATAAATTGCTGAAAAGAAGTAAATATTCAACTTGACGCACTAATTCCAAAACATGTATAAATTCTTTTGATTTGTCCTTTGAGAAATTGTTTTATTAATACAAATTCTTAGTTTTGTGTGTAAATATCATAACTAGAGAGATTGATCACCTCTCTCCTTTTATAATCTTACATTCCATTGCAGAAGAAGTATTAGTTTTTTTGCAGGTTCCAAAAGGAAGGACAAATGACTACAAGAGAATGGTGTCTCTCTAAGAGACTAATTTGTTTCATAAGAGGATGATCAGCAATAAAGAGGAAATATGCTGATGTAAAATCAGATCCAAACATTTGTAAAACTTTCAGATACTATTGTCTCCATCACATCCATACCTCATAATAAACCATTCAATTATTTCACTTCATATTTTCCATTTCCATATTTTCACATCCACTTTCCATTTCCTTTTTGTCCATTCATAACCCACAAATAAAAGCAGTGGAGGTCTATTCACATGCTTATTGCCCATTTCCATTTCTACTCTCCATTACCATCTTCCATTTTCATTTTCCATTTCTTGTTATTTCCATTCAGAAAATAAGCCTTGCTTCAATGCAAACTATTGAGTCTATAGTCCTTTGAGTCTAAGTTCTTTGTAAAACACCTTGAGGCTTGCATGCCTTAATGGCAAGTTCTCATGCTGACAAACAATGGGAATACATTAATGTTTCTTGTTCGTCAGATCTTCTAGGTGACTCGACATCAGCAAAATCATTCGTACCTAGCAAGATGTGTTTGGGCATCTTGACTCTCATTGTCATCAATGGTGAGAGTTCTCGTGTTGACTAGTGGCATCCATTAATGGTCACTAAGTCAACAATTTCCTACTATGTTCGACATCGGAACATCTTTTCACATAGTAGGAATTATGCCAATGAGTTTTGAAGACATGAAGACTACTATTATTTTCAACATTTTGGAGCAGATTCAGCAAGTTTTAGTAGAAGCAATAAAAAGTCATCTTATCTCTTTATCCATGACTCCTCTTGTTCAGCCACTTGAAGAAGAATATATGACTAATTTTATGTACTCACCACAGAAAGTAACTCATCCACATTTCTCTATGAAATCTGAAGGTGGCTGTTGCTGTTTTTCAATTTTTTAGCTGGCAAATTCAGAAGAATGCTAAAATTGTAACTTTGGAAAAATTTCTCACTCCCTTTTTCACATTGTCATATCTTTAGTTGGGGGGAAGGAACATCATTTCATATCCACATGTCATACACTATCACACATTTTTATTTCCATCCACATATACTTCCCAACCAATCCATCATTTGCAACATGATTCAAAAGATTATATGCTCTAAATGATCAATTCATCGATGAAGTAATTGATTGTAAATGTTTTCATGAACTTTGATGCAAACAAAGAAAATAAAGATTTGTTACAAGAACCATTTCTAAAAAAAATCGGTTGTCATACAAGAACCAACCATATAAAAAAAATGTTGCAATCAAATGTATTATACTTTGCCAAAAGAAAATATTATAAAGCAAAGTTTGGAACGAATCTATATGAGTCAAAACTCATAAAAGATCAATTCATGGACAAACGAATCATTGCAATAGTTGCATGAGGACATGCAACAACTTCAGTTGGGGGGTATGTTGAGTCTCAAAAGTGTTTTCTATATTCATACATATTACCATTATGTCATAACCATTCAGCTCTTATTCCATAGCCATCTGACCTAAAACACTACATCATGTAACCATTTTCATAAATATATGGGTTAAGATCCTTGTTTTCCAAAGTTATTTATTTTATGTATTTAAATTGAATTTATGATTAGAAACTAGAAAATTAACATAGTTTCATATATCTATATATGTGTTATGAGTTTTGTGACATGTGTAGGTCAAAAGGAGACTTCTAGAAGACCTTATGTGGCACTCTAAGGCCAAATTCGAATTTGGTTGGAGAAGACATGGGATCGAGAACATGTGTCTCACTTCATAAGCTGAAAAAGATTAAGAGATATGTGTCTCACTTCCTTGTTGTATTGAAACTCTAAGAGGATATGTGTCTCTTTCTTAAGTTGTGTTGAAATTTTAGAAAGACATGTGTCTTATCATTTCCTATTTTGATTGTAATCCCAGAGTTGAGGAGAGATTCATGGACTCTCATTAATGTGATGACTCCTCATATTTTGTATAAATAGGAGAAGCTTTCTCCTATCATGGGTAATGAAGAAGCAAGGAAGAAGTAGGAGAAAATAGGAGTATTTTGTAACAAAGTTCAAGATGGAATGGGATGTAGATTTGTGAGATTTTCAATAAAGAAATTCAGTTCTTTGATGATGTTTTGATTACAACTTTAAGGAGCTGAAGGAATTCACCAAATTGGTAGCGTAGGCCCTCGTTATCCAAGGGAGGCTTCTACATGCTTTCTAGATAAGTAGTTTTTAATTCATGTCTTGCATTATTTGTTTAACTAAAAGATCCTCATTATCTTACAATCATTCTTTTTCTTAAAATGCTCTTCCAAAATATCATTATTAGATGAAAAAGATTTGGTTGTATCATGTTGAGTATCTTAGTTTCTTTTACGTTTCTGAAGTTGAATTTGTAGTTGTTTTTATTAACTACTGTAGTTATACTCATTCTAACTCTTCCACAAGAAGAAGCTCTTCCAATAGATTATAATGATGAATGGGAAATGGCTATAGTATTGTAGGATTAGAAGTTGAATTCGTAGTTGCTTTTATTAGCTACTGTAATTGTACTCATTCTAACTCTTCCACAAGAAGAAGCTCTTCCAAAAGACTATAATGATGAATGGGAAATGACTATAGTATTGTAGGACTAGGAGTTGAATTCATAGTTGTTTTTAATTAGCTACTATAGTTATATTCATTCTAACTCTTCCACAAGAAGAAATTCTTCCAAAAGATTATAATGATGAATGAAAATGGCTATAGTACTGTAGGATTTAGTTGTAATTTTTGTTGTTTACTATCACAGTTACACTTGTTCTAATCACTCTTCCACAAGAAGAAACTCTTTCCAAGAAATTCTTAAGAAGTTCAAGACATGACTGTGATAATGAATGATTTAGTTGTGTGTTTGCACTAAGTATCATCTATGTTCTTGCTCTTAAACGCTTGCCCAAAACATCATAATGACGAGTAGGATAAGGATATGATATCTTAGTTTTTCATTTCTTTCAGTCTTTATGCTTGCATTTGCACTCAATTATACAGTCAGGATTGTTCTAAAAACTCTTCCAAAAGAAGAAACTCTTCCAAAATACCAATCATTATGGACAAACAGACTGTAGAATTCCATAGACTAGTTGCATGTTAATTCAGTTAGAGCACTCCGGAGGTAGATTGGTATAAAAACAATATGAAAAACACATACAACGAAGTAAGGAAGAGGTCACTTAAGCACATATAGGGCCTACCTTCATCAAGCATTAGCCCCTCGGGTTGATACTCCAGTTAGCAATTTAGGACGCTAAATTGACTACACAAAATATATGCAATGAATGATGCTTACATGACAGCACATGTGCTGCCATCAGATAAATTTCAGACAAGTTCAGGGTTCAGTGGGGTGGTGGAATATGGAACAAAGATCAAGAATTCACCTTCACTGACTCCTGCAGTTAGAACATTCTGTGGAAGAATAGGAAAAAATTCAATGGACAAGGACTCAAACTTTTTTCCAAAGCAAGTTCAGATGATTAAAGAGCATGTTGGATGTTTTCGTATTGAAGAGGAAAGTGGTGTTGAGGAGGAAAGTATGGATCATTCAATCTCAGTGAAACAGGTTGAAAACCTATTTGGATCATCAACTAAGAAAAGTGTTTCGGGTGCCAAGACAGTGCTGATGAAGCTGATTGATCCCATTTGCCAAAAAAGTGCTGATGAAGCCAAGATTGGATCTCATTTGGATCATCAACTTCCTGGGAGAAGTAGAGGCTACATAGAGTGCGAGAAGTTGAAGCCAGTGATTGATCCCATTTGCCCATATGCATTTTCAAATGGTAGGGAGGCTTTCAAGCATCTTGAAAGTGGAAGAGCCAAAGGGAAAATTGTCATTTCACCCATAGATTGATCTCATATACGAAAACGATTTTTCCTTCCTCACTCTGTATTTAGGAGCTTTGCTTAGATCCATGAGTGTTGATTCAGGTCATCATTGTGATAAGTGGTATCGGATCATAAAATCAGATGTTTAAAGATTTATTGTCATCAGTTTGATTAGACAATAAGATCAGATGTTTAAATATTTAAGAATGGTGTAAAGAGAAAACGACAAGAGTGTATCGAACCAAACAAACATGTTGTCTTGGAGAAAAATAACATTATGCTGCACTTTTCATCTGGCTATTACAGAATGTCCTTGCATCTTGAAAGTTGGTGCAAGTATAATTATTAGAGAATGTTGTTCGGACCTTGTATTTACGTTGTTAAAAGTAAATTTGATATGGCTCTGCATTATTCAAATTGTACATCTTTGTCTTTATTTGGTTTTCATCTGAATCTTACAGAATGTCCTTGCATCTTGAAAGTTACCGCAAGTATAATTATTAGATTACAGAATGTCCTTGCATCTTGAAAGTTGCTGCAAGTATAATTATTAGAGAATGTTGTTCAATTCTGCATTTACTAAGTTGTTAGAAGTATGATTTTTTTGGTGGATTTGATATGGTTTTGAGTTATCAAAATTGTGCATCTTTGTCCTGTCTTTACTTGGTCGATTTCAGCAATGTTTATATCATTATATTTAATAATTAAATAAAAACAAATGTAATATTAACTTGAGATTTATTGGAATTTCAAATTTATCTAACTTCCAAAATGGAAATTTGATGATGGTAATTTGTTTATTTCATGCATATAACCTTATGTTTTATGTAAATTAACGAGTGCAAATTTTTTTATAACAATTGGGAGGTAGGCTTGAAGGTAGTTACAATAAGTCATTAGCTCTATGACACCAAAAATTGTTTATTAAATGTATGCCAATTGTTCCTTTTTGTGCTTATAACAATTACATTTTCAGTTATCAATTGGCAATGTTGACAAGAATGTGTATCATAGCCTACGAGATTGTCTAATTTGACCTCACTCGTTAGAATTTATGACTTACAACTTAAATATAGAGTAGTCTAATGGGGCCACATTTTTGCTCGAAAAATAGTGGAAATTCTGGGCATGTTAGTCCAAGACACTTATCCAATCCATCATTCTCCTTATCAGGTCAGTTTACTTGACCTAAAGAAGATATCCTAATCCATCAAAGTACTTTGACACATGGAGAACCGAACAAGTCAACATTCTCCCTATCCATGATGCATTCACTAGACTTGTGGTTGTTAGTCCCGGTCTAGTGCATGACACAGGGAGAATCAAAGTCCAACCAAAACTCTCTCTTAATCGGGGAGGATATCCCTATTCTCCTTTTAATCAAAGAATAGATCATGCTCCTATTCAAGGAGACTCCTTTTAGTCCCTCTCCAACATAGAGGAGATTCCCAACTTCCTTATAGAAGTCACATCCACAAGTCCTTTCATAAAAGCACTAGCTCTCAGCTTCCATGGCTCCCTCTTTCCTCCACATCTCATTGTGAAGAGCATGCTTCCTTTCACAGAGCCATATTATTATGACAAGTTCAAAGTCATCCAATTTTCTCATCACTTTCACTTTATCAATGAAGGAATTCCATTGAACTTTCCCAAACTTGCCAATCATAGCTTCTCTATGAAAGTGATCTTCCTCTCAAGACCTTCAAAGTTATCTTCTCACATTGTTATCCTTCAATCCCAAGATGAGCACATTTTGATCTTCCTCGATGTTAGGTACCAATGTTGAGTTTTCCCTAAACATCCGTAAAAATGCAACATCTTTCCAGGTAGTAAAGCAGCATGTTAATTAGATAACCAATAATAGATACCATTATCAAACTTATCTCACCATGATGATATTCAAATCATCTTCATGGTCCATCTCCGCAAGAGTCTATCAAAGTGCCCAACGATCCAACTTGATTATCAGAGTGCCCAATGATCCAACTTGATTACCAAGTTACCATTTTTCCTTTAATGAACTACTTAAGAAGTCTAACGCTAAGCAACAATGGGCTTATTCAAGTAATGAAATTGTGTTAATGTCTAGCCTTGATATCTTTGAAAATTTTAGTGGTTTGTTTGTTGCTTGTTTAGAGGATTTTGTTGAGTTTGAAATTAGTCTCTTGAATGCTTATGGTTCTCATATCAGGCATAGATCGATAGATTGATAGATCTAGTTCTATTATTATAATCATTATTGTTTTCTTTATATATTTGGTGGTTTGAGGAAAGATATTTTATTTCCTTTCACTTTGTGGCATGATTTCGACATCTTCACCTTTTATAATATAGTAAATATTTTTCTTATTATAGATTTTTCTTGGAAAAGAATTATTGCCCGTTGGGTGCAAATGCTCAATGTTGTGTAGCATTAGTGTGATAAATATGGGATAATGCAAAGCATAGTTTTGAAGATTAGTCTAAGCTGAATCGTACCTAATCTACTCAGTCAAGTTGATTGTTGGTTGAATGATTAATTGTTGGTTCAATGGACAAAATATCTTGCAAGCCCAAATACCAAAGGGAAACATGGAGCCCATCATGGGGTTCTCTTTGTAATTCTCCACCACTGCTACCTTCCATGCTTCCTCAAAAGCCTCTCCAACCTCAATATCAGTGCTAGTAGTAGCATGAACAACAAGATTACGCTTAGCATAACTAGAACGCGTTTTCCAAACTGCATGAGAACTATTTCCCTCACGAGTCACCATGTGCCATGCTTGGTCTCGATGGTTCGCTTCCTTCAACTCTTAGTTCAACGACCATATCTTCATTGGAACCAACACTCCGAACTCCACTAGACAATGATTCACCATTTTGTACTAGTGATTCGTGATTTGTACTGTGATTCACCATGATTTTTTACGGGGATATAGAATTCTTCTGAGATTCCCCAAAAAATTATATATACATATTATATTATTAATAAAATCGCCTTCCATTTTTCCTATGTATCATGGGGATTCACCCATTTATTATATATATAAATTTAGGGGGTTCTTAAAATTTTCCTCGTTTTTTGAGGCACTTGTTTCACCTAGATTCGCCAGCTTCTCTATATCAGGCTTGCTTACATGGGAGAATGCAGCGTACCCATTCTCAACCCTTTTCTGAGAAATTATTCCATGCGGATCATAAGGCCATTTTTCTCCCAACAACAACTGGTTCCCTTCCAACATTTTTGAGACTTCATCAAAAGCTTGTCTCGTGTTGACCACAAAAGGTCCCACACTCATAGGCAATTTGTACATCAAACCTTTCTTCATGGGAAGAAAGTGGATTTGGTCTACATTAAGACTTTGCCTTATGAATTCCAGGGCAAAAATTCGTATGGGTACAAAAGTTGGGAGCCTATAGGGCTCAATGCTAACTCCATACAGCCTTATCTCTGAGTATTCTTCGAATACAAACCAATCTCCAAATCTAAAATTGGGTCCTATCTGTAGGAACTCCCGAGCTTTTGGTAGAAAGCATGGAGGAAGAGTTCCATTCAAAATTTTATAAGAAATAGACATGAAATGATTAGCAAATTCAAACAACCCTGCTTCATTCTCTTCTTTTCTAATCATGTCCGTCCAGAATAAAACTGATTGCTTATTTTTATTACTATCAACTATATTTAAACCCAAACTCATGAACTCTTCAACATTTTGATACAAAAATAAGTAAACAACCAATGATGGAAATCTGAAGAAACATGTTAGAGGAAAAGCTATCAATTGGGAATTTACTATTTCCTGCCAAAAAGACGGAATGTCAAGGACCACCCCTGGTTTCATCATCAGTGCAAACATCCCCAAGACTGATTTATCAACTTTGTGGTCATCGTCTTTCCCCAAAATCTCTGTAATGCAGCTAAGAACTGGCCTATACTGAACATTGAACGCCTCCAAACTGAACTCTTCTCCTTCAAATTGAGTTTTTCTGGATTTGATTTCAAAAATGACATACAACGACTGAACTCTTCGTTTGAAAGGTCTTCAAAATATTGAACCAATGAATCTTCGGAGAATTGTAACGGAGACTTATCTTCTGGAAAGCACAATGCTTGGCGAATTAATTGTGTTGATACCTGCAGGACATTTTCTCCCTGAGAATTCATGACGAAACATTTACCAGGGTACATTGATGAGACTAACCATGAGATGAACTCGGGGAAGAAGTGAGTTTTCAGAACACAGGCGGACAACACACAAGAACTTTTCATAGCAGATAATACAGGGGATTTATCAGTGTTTAGGGTTACTTGGTAATGTAATAAGGGATGATTGACGGACGACGCAGTATCCTAGACGTCCTTTTCACTATCCAGGAGGGGACTAAGGTTTTATGAACCAAACAAGGATATTCGTTTTACTGAAAACAATTCGCGGGGTAACGGAAAATGAAAAGGTGGCAAGAACACGGTTCAAAAGGGGAAAAATAGTCACACATGGACAAAACGGGACTAAAGAACTCTTTAATAAGCTACGGGAATCCGTAATAAATGCCGACATGATGTGGACAAACCGTTGAGAGCAGATGACAGCTGTTTTCCACTTCGCCTGATGACGTCACTGCGGGGGGTCCTGGAGTACGGCGGAAAACTTCAACCTATACCCCCCATAATGAATCCAAGCCGTTGATCACGGCTCATCCAAGATTTGACTAGTCAACTACAGGGGATCAGGATTTGATAAACAACGAGCTACTTCTCCCCCCGCAATAACTTATCCGAAAGCACTTTTCTGTGATCACCGCTTCTACTCGGGAAGTTGCTCAGAGCTTAAGCTTGAAATCATATATATCAAAATAAAGTTTTATGACTAATTTATGTACATCATTCTTTGTAAAAACATTGCATTTCTTTTTTTATGCTAAAGTATAAAAATTTCATACTATAGCATATTTTTCGAATTTCCAGATTTTTTTATTTTCGAAATAAAATATAAAAAAGGATATGCAGATAATGATCCACAACAGACTGGATCACCTATTTGGCATCATACTTCAGGATCCCTGTGATAAGTTATCTGGAGTGAAGTACTCCCTTAAACTTCTCATTGTTATCTTCTTTTGTTAAATGCATACATCTGTGTTTTAATTCTAAATCTGAATGTATAACTAGGAGTATTACTACAGGACATGTTAATAGCACCCTGTTTTTAACTAGTTATCATTTCGTTGTTTTCTTCTGATTTCCGATGTATGGAACCCTTAATTTATCCCTCTCTCGTTTGACCTCGATCTTCTACTTCCCTTTTCTGGATTTAAGGATTCTTAAGTTCCCTTTATCCTGATCATACCACCTCAAAAACAAATTTTCCAAGATCTCCAAGGGTTATCTACCTTGCCCTGTAGACATTTTACCTTTTAGGTCTTGATCCCAGTTCTGTTAGCTTGACTTAGACTCCATAGCCCAATGGACAAGTAGATTTCCCTCTATCTACTCTCCAAGTGAAATTTTCCCACCAAATCCAATAAAACCAAACCAAATCTGCACTTTAATAACTAGCCTTATATTCACAAATTAAAACAAAGTTAAACTTGAAAGAGGGGGCCCTCTCTAAACCCTAGGAAGGCTAGATCCTAGAGTTTGAAGTAGGTTTGTGGTTACTTCTAATATTCTTTGACTAAAAACCAAAATCCCACAACTTAATGATTTACTGGAGTGATAACAGAATCCTCCTTCACTCCATATTTGCAGCCACCAAGTTCCATTGAATTTCAAATTACAGATGAAGGCTTGGAAATTGATAATCACAAGAGAGTTGCTGCACTACCTTCTCGGGAAGACTTACTGCCAAAGAGTACTCCTACTAATCAACATGATGGCCTTCACACAAATTTCAACCCACTCAATCAGAACATATCATGTTATCTAGAAGAAGACATTTCAATATATGATGAGGCTGACAGTGCAAATGATCAAAAGGAAGAGGTGGATTTTCTTTCCCAAAAGAATCCCAAGCTTAGCTAAGTGGAGGAAAGAGTAGTCCTGGATGAAACCTATTTTTCAAATCCTTGGCGCCAGGTATTGTTCCAAGATCCCTTTGCTGTTTTCTTAGAGACATTTGAAGAGGGAGAAAAATATGCTAGGAGCAGTTTGATGCAAATTTTAAAGAAAATTTTAGGCACTATTGTTCAAACACAAGTGAGGTGGGAGTGGCCTTTTGATTTTTTTAGCACACTCAAAGAGCTAAACAAAGATCACTCATGGAGTCATCTACTTGATTGGTTATATTGGAAAAGAGAGTTCACCAAATAAATATATCATATGTAAGTTAAATTAGGATAGATAGGTATGCAAAATAAGCTGAACACTATGAGCATATTTTTAGTTTCAGATCGTTTAGAGAAAAAGAAAAACAAAGAAAAGAAGAAAAAGAGGGAAGGAGAAAATAATAGGTACAACCCCATACCAAAAAAGAGTATTGTTGAAAGTATGCAAACCTAAATGCCTCTACTTGTTAAGAAAAGAAAGTCTTGTTCAGTCATCTAGTCTAATCTTGATTGAACATGTTTTAAATTTATGCTGATAAGATGGGTAGGTAGAACTGATGTTGAAACAATCATGTTTTTTCATATTTTATGGGATCATAGCTTCAAAAGAACATCATCAAATGAAGGAAGAGGGATATTCCAAGTACAAGTAAGGTATTGGTCTTCAAACCTCAGAGATATGAATTGTGAGGTCCTGGACACCTCCTGAAAAGGAGTTTCCCTCCCCAAGTGGAGCCACTGTTCGTCATCATTAATTTCTACTATCTTTAGATGACTAAATATTGGTTCTAGATTTCTAAAAACAAAATTCTCTGAATATTGTGAGTTTTAGAAATCTCAACTGCCTTCATTATCCTTATCAAAAATTTTCACTATTCCATCAACCTTGCCATTTCATGGTCACCCTGCCACTCTTAAAAGAATCCTTATGGGCTTGTGCCACTCATATCCATTGTTTTTTCCTACCTATGACCTCATTACTCTATTTTTCCCTTGCCCATAACTCTACTTCACATCTAGGGTTACCTATAGCCTAACTCATTCCCATGATCCCCAAATTCCTCCAGCATTGATGGTCTCAAAACTATCTCTGTAGGCTCTTTAAGATAAATCAAGTACAGTGGATTTTGGATCTTTAATACACCACTTTGTCAATACTTTGTTTTTACACTTGAAGACCCCAAACCAATTTTTAGTCAAGGTCAGGTCAAAGAACCCCTCTAGGTCAATTAGGGTTTAATATGTTCCAAGGTCATCATTATTGTTTCATACACTGTTTTTCTTTTTAGAATCTGGTTCATAGGTATTAAATGCTGAGACATAGTTATTCAAGAAAAGATCTAAAAAGGTTTCCAAAGAAGACTACCTTAAGAGCTCTGCTCCTGAATTAATACATCTTGCAGCAAGGAAGAAGGGAAACACTTGTCCTTATAGAGAATTAGGTTTTTTAGTTTGATTGGACTAGCAGTGTGCCAAGTAGGAATCAAATGAGGAAATGAACATGGAGGAGGCACACCAAAAACCAAACATGAATAAAAGTATTTCAGAGATGATTGATGAAATATGGTAGAAAGGTGAGGTAAACTGGACAGAAGTGAATGAACTTGAAAGGGCTATAGAGAACTTAGAAGACAACACTGATAATTGTCTTAAAGTAGTCTAGACACTTAAGGTTTTGGGAAGTGGCCATAGAAGGTGAAAAGTATGAGTTCAACTCCATTCTGCAAGCCAAGGAATGATTTTGAAGATTGCATTGTTTGATCAAATCCCAAACTTGTCCAAATGAGTTTTCCATATCTAAATAATCAAAGGATGAGTTGGACTCCATGATAGGAACTGAGGAAGGTTTTTTGAGCTGCTGATGTGTTAAAACAAACATGTCAAAACTCCAGGATCAAAAGACAAGAAAAGATCATAACTCCTGAAAACTACAGGCAAAAGGGAAAAAGAGTGCTCTGAAGATGTTGGAATGTAAAATCCTCCCAATGGTGTTTGATGAACTAGTTATGCCTCAAAGAGAAAAAGGAGCTTCAAATTCATCATCTCAGTCACCTGCATACAAATAGTGTAAAACTGCCAGCCAAGGTAAGAGAGCTAAATTTCATGGTGTATATCACACAGGATTTTGAAAATATCACTGTGAAAACATAAGAGGATCAAATTCATCATATCAGTCACCTGCATTCAAACAGTGTCAAAAGGTTAGTGAGTAAAGGTGAGAAAGACAAGTTGAACATTGTAATGAAAACACAGAAAGCTTTGAAGATACTATTGTGCGTAGCCCTCCCAAAGTTGCCAAGGTGAAGGTGTCATGCCTTAAAGAGTAAAAGTAGGGTCAAGCCCATTTAAACACTTCAAATGAATCATTTTTTTACTTGCAGAGAATTAAAGTTTCAAGGAGAGAAGAAAATTTTAGTTTTCAAGTCAAACTGGGCAAATTTTTGTGGCGTTGTGCCCCTGGCTTGGCGATGCGTGCCTGGAGTCGGGCACTGCACCCTTGACACTTTCCTCCTGTGCATTTGAGACAGGCGTTGTGCACCTGGAAGTGGGCATTTCACCTTTGCCTGACTTGCCCGATAGGCCCAGTGAAATTTCCTTCGACGTTGTGCCCTTGGCCTAGGTGTTGTGCGTTTGGCCAGAAGGGCCTCCTCAACCCTAAAAACACTTAAGTCACCTCAAATTGTTTTCAAGCTGCCTCCAAGGGTCCTTCAAGCATTGTTAAGGACAGATATCGTCAAATGCAATCATTTGAAATCTTTTTTATTATTTGACTGAAAGGAATAGAAACCCTAAGAGACACCCTGAAATTCATGATTAAAACCACTACTTAAACCTCATTTCATCTACCCATAAATAATATCAGTCTAGACAGGAGATGAAATTAAGGTGGTTGCATTGGTTTAAAATTTTTCATCCATCAAGGCTTGAAATAACACTCAGTCCCTTATATTACAAACAGAGTGACATTACATGCCCTCTTTCCTATCAGTTTTATATCATTAAAGAAGATGTCAATGAAGCAAACAACAGTAAAGAAAAGTAAGCATGATGACAGTGAAGAAAATGTCAATGAAGCACCTAGCAGTGAGGATGATGAAAATAAGGTTGATGATAGTAAAGAGGATATCAGCAGTGAGGAAGAGGTCATTGAAAAGGCAGAAAGCATGGAAACAGAAGGCAGTGATGATGTTGGCAATGATGAGGGACATAACAGTGAACATAATGACAGTGGCTCAAAGAGCCTTGATGACACTGATAATGACAACACACAAGCCAGTGGATCAGATGAGGGAAAAGATACAGAAATCAGCAAGGAAATGAGCCATGAAGGCAATAGGTCAAAAATCCAAGATGCTAGTGCAAAGGTAAATGAAGAAGAAATCAGCGATGACAGTGGGACAAAGAGTGATGATGGAAGTAAGTCAAGGAGCCATGAAGAAAGCAATACGGCTGCTAACAATGAGGCCTATGAAGAATATGGTGGGAACAAGGAGGCTAAAGACAAAGAAAACCTTAACATTCTTACTGATTCATCCCCTACCAGCATCACAAACATAATCAACCAGGCAAATCCAGATTTTGATACATTTTGGCATCTTTTTGAGTCTTTAGAGTTTTTGACTGTTTTTTAGGGCCAAAGGCGCAACACCACTAGTGTTGCACTCTTTATTAGGGTACTCTTTTGAGGAGTGATTTACATTTTAAAATTAATCAGACCAAGGGCATCATCCACGCAAAATTTCAGATCAATTGGAGCATATTTGGTTCTCCAAAAGTGCCAAAAACACCCAAAAACCCACCTTTCTGCCCTATTTTCAGAGTTGGCGCTGCGCCTTGAGTAGTCTTGGGAGATTGAGTTTTTGAGCAGTCAAATGGACACCAAATGGAAGCCCAAAAGCAGTTTTGGAAATTATACTTGACAAGCGTTCCAATGAGCTATCATGGAGCTCATTTGGACACCTAAAAGGCCTCCAAACCTTGGTCACAAAACATGCAATTTTTCTGGTGCAGGCGTTGCGCCCTTGGCCTTGGCACTACACCCTTGCCTGCAAAGTCAAAAAATGACAAAAATTTATGG
Organism: Pinus albicaulis; assembly: GCA_034641835.2. Lineage (NCBI taxonomy): Eukaryota > Viridiplantae > Streptophyta > Pinopsida > Pinales > Pinaceae > Pinus > Pinus albicaulis. The sequence continues at coordinate 1,440,173,598 of CM076579.1, forward strand.
AAAAATATATTTTCGAGGACTTTTGAGGAAAATCACTCCTAGTTAGCTCAAAATTTATGTTATGATATATTTTGCATTTATTAGATTAGGATATTTGTGCCTTGGGCCTTGCATGGTCTCTTTGGATAAAATTGATATTTATGAGAAATTAATGGCCTCCAAAACCCTAGCTAGGGTTTTGACTCTCCTTTTCAAGAAAAATACCTCATGAGGGCCTCATTTTTCATGTTGGTTGGTTAGTTGTTGAACTGAGCATAGGCTCTGAGTTGTAAGGAGTTTTTGGCTTTGGAGCCTTGAAATTCTCTTGGACTGGATATCAATGAGACAAGCACCTTGCAGGATTCATGAACATGGCTAATGGTGATGTCCTTCTCATTTTTACTTGTCATCTTTTGTTTAACATATTTTTTCATCTTTCTCTTGCATTAGAACGGAAATTTTAGCTTAAGGTATGCTGTCAAAAGCACATCAAGTTTGCCTGCTTCTCTTACTCTCATGTTTTCCTCTGCTAGATCAGTATAGAGAATTATTATTTTCTCTCTAAACCCACTCATATTTTTTATCTCAAAAATGATTTAATGGATTCAGTGCCAAAGAGGTTTATGGTTAGCCCTGCCCTTTGGAATCACTTTAAACATTTTTTATAGGTCTTTTCTTCAAAGTCTTGCTAGTTAGGGTTTGACTGAAGAGGTTTATGGTTTTCCCTGCCCTTTTTTCCATCTTGAATGGTTGTTTTGAAGGTATTTGTAGTCTGGTTAAGGAATTTAGGATTTCCCTAATTCTTTATCATTACTATATGTTGTCTTAGATGTTTTCTTTATCTGAAGATAAAATCACTAGAGACTTTACAAGTTTACTGCTCTCTAGGGTTAGCTAGATTGTTGTCTTAATGTTTACTTGCTAGGGTTTGGTCAAAGAAGTATGGTATGCCATGTCTTTGGTTATTCTTTATGCTTAGTGATCTTAAAGGCCCTTCTTGTTGTAGTATTTTACAAATGATTCTTAATTTCCATTTGCACCTACTTTGTTCGCAATTTAATGTCCACTTCACTCATATAAGCCTTGAAGATCCATTTGGCTTTGTTATACTTGCCCTCCGAAGCATCCTTGACCTATTTTTGTACCTTTCGAGACCTTTTGTAGACTCCATATCCCAATGGTATAAACCTCTCCTACTCTATCTACTCTTCTTGACAACCTATCCAACCAAACAAACAACAAACCCTAATCCTTATAGCTAGCCTAAAATCAAAACCCTAAAAGCTATCAAGTTATATCTTTCACACAAATATAGAGATAGCCCTCTCTGAGTCCAAGAAGGCTAGGTCCTAGGACTCCAAAGACTAGTTTGATGTTACCCTTTTACATTTGGTCTTTCCAATATGACAAATTACGAGGACCTAACACACCCAACATAGTTCCTTATAAGGATCTCCTCGATTAAGTCCTACCTTTGGATGAAGCTATTCGAGAGATCATGTCTCTAGAAGAGCGGCCTTGGGACGATTTTCACCACCGCGCTTTGATGTCTAATTCGGACGTGGCCACTACGAAAATCCTGCCTTTTGACCCACCTGAGATTGTTCCATCCGTGTAAATGACTGTTCAAACTATAGATGCAGAAGGTAACATGGGAAATATTTATAAGACTATGCTCATAGATATCTTGGTCAAAACATGTATTTTGGAAAATATAATATTGGAGCAGATCGTAGTCCTGAGGAAATTTCACACTTCACATCCCTTTTTAAGGAGTTACGCGATGTTTTCGCTTGGTCTTACGAGGAAATTCCCACCATAGATCCTTCTATAGTCGAGCATGAGATAAAGATTTATGAAAATTCCAAGCTTGTTCGGCAAAGGCTCGGACATGTCCACCCTCGCAAAGCAGCAACCATCAAGATGGAAGTCAAAAAAATCTTACAAGTTGATTTCATCTATCCCATTCCTTTAATAGAATTTATATTCAATATCGTTCCCGTAGATAAGAAACAAGGCACCATTCGAGTTTGTGTCAATTCATGATCTGAATGCCTCATGTCCAAAAGATAATTATCCAACTCCTTTTATATATCATATTATCGACGATTGTGCCAAATGTGAACCATTCTCCTTTATGGATGGTTTCTCGGGGAATAACCATATCATTATTAAAAAGTATGACCAACATAAAATTGCCTTCATTTGTCCTTGGGGAACCTTTGCGTATCGAAAAATCCCATTCGATTTCAAGAATTTTGGAGCCACATTTCAAAGGGCTATGGACAATGAATTTCACGATATCAGAGACATTTTTCAAGCTTACTTGGATTATGTTCCTGCTCATTCCAAGAAACTATCTCAACACCTTGCTTGTATTCGACCAATCTTCGATAGGTGTAGGTTCTACAAAAATCATCTAAATCTGCATAAATGTGTATTTTTTGTCAAGTCTGGATGACTACTTGGGTTCATTGTCTCCAAGCACGAGATTAGGGTTGATCCTAATAAGGTAAGGGAAATTATTGAATTCCCTGCACCACAATCCATCTTACAACTCCAACGTTTGTAAGGGAAGTCAAACTTCTTACGTCACTTCATTGTAAACTATGTTAAGTTAATGAAATGATTTATGAACTTACTTAAGAAAGGGGTATTGTATATGTGAGATGATCAAGCTCAACTATTTTTTGATGCCTTGAAACTGGCACTCGTTTCTGCCCCACTTCTTAGTTCCCCCAACTATTCGCGCGACTTTCTCTTCTACCTGGTAGCGTCACCATCCTCCCTGGGAATGATTCTAGTTCAAGTGCATGATGACAATAGTGAGAATGTGATCTATTATCTATCGAAAGGCCTTGTTGGGCCTAAATTATGATATTCACATGTGGAGAAACTATCTTTAGGGATTGTATTTGCTGTCAGTTGCCTCTGACATTACATACTATTGCGACAGACTACTGTCATTTCTTTGGATAATCCCATGAGACACATCCTCTCTCTCTAGATCATTGGAGGAAAATATTCCAAATGGATTGTAATCCGCCAACAATTTGACTTGTTTTTGGCTACCTCCAAATCCAAAAAATCTCCAATCTTTTCTGATTTACTGTTGGATATTCCCAGAGTTGATCGAGAAGAAGTAGCTCATGATCCATTCCCTAATGAATCGCTCTATCTAGTCAACTCTATTGATCCTAGGTATGGATACATTCTTTTCTACCTCCAAACTTAATGGTTCTGCCTGAATCTAAATTCAGACGCCCATCGGCGAATTCGTCATCAAACTAGACACAATCTAGTGCTTAACGATACTCTATATCGTCGTGGCATCGATACATTTCTTTGACATTGTCTCACCCTTACTGAGGTAGAACGCGTTTTAAATGATTTCCACACTGGGGTGTGTGGCGGTCATCTTTGAGGCATAGCTACTGGCCAAAAAATCTTGTGTGCAGGATACTACTTTCCCACTTTGTTTAAAGATTGCGTTACTGCGATCCCGAAATGTCATCCGTGTCAAATATTTACTAAGAAAATGTGTGCCCATATTTCCCCTTTGCACTCAGTTATCTTCATCGGTCCTTTCACCAAATGGGGAATAGACATCGTAACATGTAATCCCATTTCCGCTGATGGACACAACTACATTGTAGTTGCGGTCAACTATTTTACAAAATGGGCTGAATCCATTTCCACTTCTCGGGCTGAAGGAGAAATCGCTGCTCTTTTCATGTTCAATCAGGTTATATGTTGATTTTTTGTACCCATATCTATTGTCACGGATCATGGTTCTCACTTTCAAAACCACATGATGATGGAGTTAACTTCCTTGCTAGGTGTTTGACAAGATCATTCTTCATCCTACTATCCGCAAGCTAACTGTCAAGTCGAGGCCATTAATGGCGTCCTCTAGACCATGATTCGACGAGTATTTGATAACCACAAAACTACGTGGCATCATAAATTATACTCTTCATTATGGGAATATTGAACTTTATTGAAAACTGCTATAGGATTCATGCCATTCCAGTTAGCATATGTTCTGGAAGCAGTTCTCCCAATCAAGTGTGATATTCAATCACTTAAGTTAGCCATTGATCTCCTACCCAGCACTACTACCGAAGAAGAGCACTTTCTCTCACTCAATCAGTTGTATGACCCTCATCGAGATGCCACACTGGCCCTCGAAGCCCACAAGCATCGATTCAAATCTCAATACGACAAAACTTTCAAGCCTCGTTATTTCTAAGAGGGCGATATAGTTTTACTTTACGATCAGAAACACGACCTCTTGGCGGTAGGAACACTTCAAAAATTATGGTTTGGTCCATATTTCGTCACCAAGGTTCTTTCTAGAGGAGCCTATGAACTTTAGTACTATAATGGAATCCCACTTGTCGAGCCCTGCAACGGGCTCTATCTGAAGAATTATTTCGCCTAGTACTTTACTGGGAATTTTCTTTGTAATTTTATGTATATAAGTTTTAGCTCTCAGTTAGAGCTAAAACTTTAACTCTTATAAAATATTTTTCATAGTTCATAGATTTCTATCCCATTTTTCATGAGTAATGGGGGCTAGTGTGTCTTCCTCTTAAATCTTGGTGGTCAATCAAAATAGTTTAGCTTGCAGGAGGCATAAATTTTTCATATGAAATTTGATTGGTGCAATTGTGTCATCATTGGAAATATATTTGAGTGTATAAAAACATCACACATTCCTACACTTAGGAGGGAAAATTATACCCCCAAAAAATGTCATTTAAGGCCTCAAAATGACCTTGGAAGGTTTCAAACCCCAACTCTGCAAAATGGGTTTCATTGATAAAATTGCCCTTGCAAGTTGATTCCTCTTATTTTTCCACTATAAAGTCATCAATATAGATGAAAAATTATATAATGATCCAATTAAAGTCATACTTTCCTATTTTGAGAGGATATTGGTCCCCAAAATATTTACTGAATGAAATGAGAAAACAAATCCTCTACCTTCTCCATGGAGTACCATTTAGCTTTTCCTAAAAAATTTCCCTTCAAACTAATCCACCAGAGGTCATGCTATCTGTATCTTGTAGTTTTGAATCTCTTTTGAAAAATCATATTCTTTGTCAACTTTTCGTGGGCATTTGGAGCAAGGTCATATATGGAAGGTAGAACCCACTCCTCTTTCTGATATAACATGGAAGGATCCTAGATTTTGATATTTTCCACATCCACCACTAAGTATATGTGTAAGTATAGGGGTAAACTAAGCCTGTAACAATTATCTCCCACCATATTTAATATCTCAAAAGGAAAATATCATGGACCCTTAGTTTTCTTACAAGGAACCTATAGCCTCTTCATGTTCAATTATGACCATACTCTATTTCCCATTATGAATAGACCTCTTGGTCATGTGTGGATCATGCTTATCCTTATATTTTTCCTATGACTTCTTTAGTGCCTCTTGTACTTGCAAATGGGTCTAATTTATTTTCTCAAAAAAAAATTATGCTCTTAAAGAATCCCTTGTGAGATCGTTCCTCTCTCCTCCTTGCTACCCATATACAAAATCCAAAGGTGAAGGAGGAAAATATCCAACACGACTTTCAAATGGGGACTTACTATTAAAAGTGTGGAGTACTCTATATATATATATATATATATATATATATATATATATATATATATATATATATATATATATAATATTTTCATCTGAATTCTTTGGATGCTTCTAATTGTAACCCCTTAAAAGATACACCAAATTCCTGTTGACTAGTCTTGTTTTCCCATCTGTCTATCGATGGAATGTTGTATATCACTTTAAGTTTGTATCCATCTTCTCCCATATTGTAATCCAAAATTCACAAATAAATCTAGTGTCTGCATCTAAAATTATGCTCCTTGATATCCCAAATTGCACCCAGACCTATTCAAAGAACAATTTTTCTACTTCTTTGTTTGATGGTCCTTTTACAGTGCATGAGGATAGACATATTATTTAACATATGAAATACCATGAACAAGTAATTATTTCCCTTCCTATTTGCTAGTAAACCTCACACAAAGTCCCTAGAAATTATTTCCCAAGGACAAGTGGCTATAGTTAAGGGATGTTATAGACCTGGTTTCTTATTACTAGACTTGTTGGTAGAACGAAGTATACATCCTCTAATGAACATTGCTAAATATTATTGCATTAGGGGCTAGTACACATACCTATATAGGTTTCAAATTATCTTCCCAACACCAAACATGCAACCTAGTATGTGTGAGCCTCTCTGGTAAACTACAATTGCTCACCTTTTGCAGCACAAAGCTTGTCCAACATGTAGAGTAACACATTATACATATGATAGTAAACTATGTTGTCACCATTGATTGCATAAATCTAGCCCTATATATTTTGAAGAACCTCCTTGATGTCTTCATCCTCTGTATATGCCTCTTTTTATGCATTATGGGTGAAATGATCCATGTGCATCAAAGTTCCCAGAGTTGTGGTTTTTTATGTGGGTGGCCTTGACAACATGTCATCAAACTTTTTTTTGTTACACTTATTGTGCTTGATGACTAAATGAAATTACTATAATAAACCCATCCACTTTCAGTATCTATTTTATTGTAGATTACTCTGGGCCTATAGGTATTATAGTGGACTTTTATATGTGTGGATGATAGTCTCCTTTCTTATCAGATATTGCTTCCACCTTTTGAAAATTTAGATTAGAGCATAGAGCTCCTTGTGGTAGATAGGGTAGTTAAGGGCTACCCCATGAAATACTTTGGAATAGTAGCATACAATCATTTGTCCCTAGATCAAGACTATTCTCATGGCATACCCACCCACATATGTCTTAACTCTCAAAACTGCAAATTTATTAATGGGAGAACTGGTGCTTGCCTTATTTTATTTTCCAATTATTTAAAGGCCTTTTGCTGACCCTTAATAGAAACTCTTACCACTCATTGTTGTGGCATGAAGTGGTGTAACTACTACTATAATGAATCTATCAATTTCCTTAGCAAATTTCCTACCAAATGGAACCCCTAACTTTAAATACATTTGTAGGAAATGGTTTCCATATTTGTAATATCTATCTTATGCTCCTCTTCACAAATAACATAGCTTAAATACACCAAATATTGATGTGGAAAGTCACATTTATTCATATTTTCTAATAGTCAATGCTCCTTTAAAGTGTGTATCACCTGCATCAAGTGTGAGATGTGCTCCTCCAAGATAATACTATAAACTAATATATATTCTAAATAAATAATAATAAATGAATCTAAATAATGGTGCAATATATTATCCATTAGTCTCTTGAATGAAACTAGTGCATTACATAGAACAAATTCCATGGCTAATAATTCATACAAACTTTGTATGGTTTTGAAGGAAATATTCCAGGTGTCCTCTTATTTGACTTATACTTGGTGATGCCTTGTTTTTAAATCCAACTTGGTGAAATATTTTTCTTATTGCAACGGATCTAATAGATCACCAGTCCTAGGTAAGGGGTAATTTTCCTTGAGTTAATATTGTTCAATGCTCTAAATAAATACACATTCACCAGTTATTATCCCTCTTTGGCATTATTATGATGGGTGACCCACAAGGTGAGGTATTTTATTGAATCACATCTAGATCTAGTAGCTACTATAACTACTTATTCACATCACTTACTTTCAAAATATAAGGTCTATATAATGCAATATTTGGCAATGGGGAGTTCAACAATAATTGGATCTTATGCTCCACCTCCTTATTAGTTAGTATCCCTTTAAGCTCTTATAACACTCCCTTGTATGCATGTAGCAACCATTCTAGTTTCTATTTTTGTTCTTTAGTCGATCCCTCCAAGGATTCCTTTGTCCTTTTCAACTTCTCATTATACTATTTTTCTTTTAAAAATAGTAAAACATATGTCTTGCTAGGGTTGATCGATTTTTTAGCTTGGTTGAAACTTACCAGTGAAATATTAGACTTCTCTTTGTGTGCATTGATGATGAATGATTTCCCATCCTTAATGGGGGTAGTACTAGTCGAATTTTTTCATGAAGACCATATCCCACATATACATGTAGAGACACCCACACACAACTACACATACATCAAGTGGAACTACATCCAATTCTAATTAATAAAATAAACATTCATAGATAGTTTTGTCCTACAATATTTTTTACCTTATTTCTACATCGTTATTTACCCGTCCCAATGGATATGGGCTATAATGATCATGAATTTCCAATCCAAGTTAGGTGACTAGATCCATTTCTATGAGTGTTTCTTGTATCTTAACGTGTAATAACTTGTTCATCTCCTTCTCTCCTTGATGATGAAGGCTACTTAGATTCACCCCCTTCGACAGTAATGTGCATACAATCTTCTCATCCACAACATAGTTGTTTTCCACCTAATTTCTCAAATATGTTGTGAGAAGATTATTTTTCTTCCTATACTTCTTTTGGTTCCTCAAGTTTATCCTAGATGTAGCTTCCAACACTTCTCCTTAGTATGGTCATTAATGTTGTACAGGTTGCAATGATTGCTAGATCCATGCATTGATGTGCAATGGATACTATCTTCTTTTACTTCCACCCTTTCCATTTTTTCTTCCCTGTTAGTGTGAATTATAATTGCAATAGTACAAAAAAAACTCACTTTAGCTGTGCATAAAAAATAGCCCTAACATCAAAGATGGCTACCAATTTCCTTATATCTGTAGTTAGTTGAGCAAGATAAATGATACAAAATCCAAATCTATGCAGTTAAAGACATTAAACAACAAATAAAAGCAAGAGTTTCTCCATGCATCCAATAGCCAAGACAAGAATATTTTTAAAAAATTTTGTATTTATGACACCTGGGAAGGGAACATAGAAAGATGTTACCAGTCCCCCTCAATGGGATGGGTTCTTGTATTTCCTCAGCACTTCAAATCTAAGATCTCTCTCTCTTGATGGTGTAGAAAACCTAGACAAAAATGAAATTCAAGGGTAGTTCACAAGCAAAAAGGTAGAAAAATATGACAATGATGGAGGATTAAAGTCAAACCAAAAGTATAGGTCCAGAGCGATCTTTAGGCAACAAAAGGTAGTGAGTGAATGGAAAATCCCTTCTATTTATAACAAAATATTGAGTTAGTCTAGATATTGGTGCATAATTAAAATATTATTAACCAAATCTAGATCCAACTTTTGTGGAATATTTTATTATATTTGTTGGAGGGAAAAATAATTTGAATTTGGTCAAATCCCTTTATTTGTAAATAATAAATAAATAAATGATTTATTTATTATTTTAAGAATGTGGTTGAGTAATAATTAACTAAATAGTGATTTATTCAATTATTTATAAATGATTTAGTCAAATTTAACAAGGAATATTATTTAAATAATGTTTTAAATAATTATTCTTAGAAAATAATAAGATAAATAATTATTTATCTAATTATTTTTCCTATTTTGGGTTAAATATGACCAGGACCAGGAATATTAATTAAACTATTGTTTAACTCATTATCCCTTGAGTAAAATCAAACAAATAAGGATTTGTTCAATTATTCCTCATGGGGTTTCCTATTTAGACCATAAACAACTTAATAAATTAAGGATTACTAAGTTATTTTTCATAGTGAAAGCAATTTTACAAGGGTAAAATTGGTCTTACATGGTGCACTTTGGTCCATCTAATAGAAATAGGTTAGATGACCAAAAATTGGTGTAACAGTTTCACCCCAGCATGCGAGCGTTAGGATAAAATCGTATGACCGAAGTACATTGTAAGAACTCAATCACTAGATGCTGAAGGGGGATTCAGAGGGAGAGAAATATAAGGTAGACTAAAGCGAAAGAGGACAAGACCTTGAGGAGGCAAGACTTACAGGTGAGACAAGTCTATTTTATGAGTGAGTACCTATTTTACATGAGGTAGGGGAGGCATACCTATGCCCACCGAGATAACAAAGTACAAAGAATAATGTGTCCAGTAAACAAGGGACTGAACTATATAGTACATGCTGGCATAAACATGGGCCAAATAAAAACATGATAATGGATCCCACATACATATTGTCCCTAGGACAATAGCTAGGACTTATAGAATAATATTTGAGTACATTAGACATAAGTACAACCAAAGAGGCCCTGTAATATAGGAAAGGGCTTTGAAAATCTGAATGATACATGCAAACTAAAGAGGCGCTGCAAGTGGCTGAGGCCGGAACCATCAAATCTATGGAGCTAAATCCAAGGCTGTAGTAGAGAGGTCATCTGGTTATGTGGGGGGCTACTTGAAGGGCCACCCCCTCATGAGGACTGGAACATCTCACACACACCCAGGAATCACCAGTACAATCTGTTGCATCACTAAACCATCGAGTATACAAATCTCGATCATGCCATGAGGAGTTGGAGCTGAGACACAATCAAGTCAAAGGGTAATAAAGAGTCCCTTTTCCTGATCTAAGGCACCGAACAAGAGTGGAAGCTGGAACCAAGGTACACTGCCCTCTAGACCTGTCTTTTGGAATGAATAAGCTAATGCCGACAAAAGGAGGTCCGCCATAGGTGAGGCAATAAGGGATCCTCAACTAAGGCACGAGAGATAATAGTAGAGTGACTGATAGACTGATACCAGGGATAATGATGGAATGGGGGTACTGAGTAGTGGGCTGACGACTTCCCTTGTTAGAGCATAAAGGGCAGGGATAACCTGGCAGCAATTGACACAATACGAGAGGGGATAGGGGACAATATTACTGAAGGCCAAAATGTGTGACACGAGAGAGGAACAAAGAAATAAAGGATGGAGGAATATAGTAGGATACAAAGGGACTCGGGATAGACTCCATGGATGCGATGATGACTCAACTCGGATGCTCTAAACAAGGGCAACTCGATGATGTTGCCACACATAACAGGCCTGGTGGGGATCATAAAAATGTGAGTGTAAGATGGTTACTCATGACAAAAATTGACATGAACATCGACAAGTATGAAGGAAAAGTGGTGCCCCAAGTACAAGTGTTGCAAGTGAATAAATTCGAATTTGAGTGGTGAAGTGACCCTTCTTGGAAAAAATGTGTCCAGGTGAAGTATAAAATCACAAAAAACTAAAAGCTATCCATTTGAGAGCTCGATGAGAGCTTTCCAACGGTGCTGACGGTTTGTTAAACTGAGCTATGGTTTGGTCGCAGCTGGTGAAAGAAAAATCTTGGGTTTCTCTTTTAATAAGGCATTTTCCCTCCAATTTGATTCATTTGCAAGTGTAGTTGTGGTGAATGTAGAGAGGAGAAAAGGCCCTAAATCTTGCAATGATCGTAGCAGACAAACCGACCGTTGGGATCAAGAACCGTAAGTTGCAGGTAAGAGGTCTAACCCTACTCTTTCATTTCAGTGGATTGAAAGGTTAGTTTAGGCACCCAGAGCTCAGCAACATACCCCTTCTATTATTCACGGTCGGGTTGCACTTTTTGGGGCAATATCTGCAACCTGGGTAGCAAGTTTTGGGCAGAAAACTGCGACCTTCCCCAGAAAAAGCCCGAAAAGTGCAACCTATCAGAGAGAGGGATTTTGGTGTTGTTTCTTGGTTGAGAGCTAGGATTTTTATGGTTTAAAGTAGACTTTCCTTTCTGTATACTGAAAAATGTAATGGTTTTGTGCAGATATGGCAAAGTTGAGGATCAACTAGAGAGAGAGAGACTTGGACACATTATGGTCGGAGATCTGAGAGGATCATGGTGTCCGCACTGCATTGGCCAGGTCTGGTGTCCTGAAGTTTGTGGAGAACCCTTTGATGAGAGCTGGAGAGCCCTTGTTGGCCTAGATTATGAGTTATTGGGATCTGGATCATGAGATCTTTATAGTGCAGGGGCACCAGATCGAGTTGACTGTCCAGGACATATATTTCCTGACTGGTCTCCCACCACTTGGGATGGTGGGGAATATGTAGCCAGTGTTACCGTGAGGGCCGAACATCATGGAGTTTGTAGAGCGCCATTTCCAACCAGGTCTCCATGTGAAGGGGGCACAGATACCGATCATGGATCTAGAGATCTTAGAGACCTGTGTCATGGTTGTAGCCATGCTGCGGATCTTGGGCAACCAAGCACTCCACCACATCACTGGGGGTCAGATGATGCTTGTTGAGAGTGTGTTGATTGGGACCTTCTATGGGTGGGCCCAAATGATGTTGTCATCATTGAAATGATATTTGTCACTATGCAAGATGCAAGTGAAGCATGACTCAGCATATGGCACAGTGTTGTGCTCGCTCTTCTTTGAGAAGATCCCGACACACCGACCTCGCATACAGATCCAGGATGGGGGCTCGAGAGAGCCCACGATGTGCCACTGGGGGTGGTTACTGTGTAGAGGGGGAGGTGGGGCAGTTGGTCGGGTGTTCTGACCCGAGTTTTTTCGCTCATTGGGATCAGATGCCACTGTACATAAATGACTATCCCTATAGGGGGATGAGTTATCGTGGGGATGCGGACTTGCCACTGCTGCCTGGTCGAGTATGGGGGCCCGATGGTAAGTGAAAAGTTTCTAATATTTTATGTGCATTTTAAAGTTTCAAAAGATTGTATATGGTACTGATTCATTCACTTTTGGTATGTAGATACAACACCAGTGAAACCGGCTGGGTACATGGGATGACCTGCAGTAGCAGGAGATGCAGGACCTAGTGGGTCGAGAGCACCGCAAGATGAGGATGTAGTGGCCCTCCTAGAGGACATCTATCATAGATGTGAGAGGCTTCTGACTGGTGTTTCAGAGCACGGCTGGCAAGATCTTAATGACCATTACATAGAGCCATGTATTGGTCTGCCCTTGGAGTGGCGATGGGTCATGCAGCGCATGGCGATGGCCTGACAGGGGATGCGTGATCTACGAGCTGTTGAAGCTGAGCCATTGGCCCGAGATCCTCCAGATAGTGATTAGGTGTAGGGGCATGTGGTGCCCCCAGTTTTGAGTTTTTGTAACATGCTATGGGCATGTCATATGTATCAGAGTTGATGGAATCTAAAACATTTTGATCAACGCATATAGTGGATATGCATCATCTTATGGTTTTTTGGTTATTGTCTTCTATGAAATCTGTGTGATAAATTCCAATCTAGAATATTATTTGCAATGTTATCTACATAGTGATTTTGTGCTCTAGGTACATGAATGAATGTAATGAATTCAAATTCACGCATCAAAAGCTTCACTCGTAAATATCGTCTAAAAAGGATAGGATTATGCACATGATAGACACCATTCAATTGCATGACAAGAAGCAGGGTATCTAAACGAACATGAAGGTGAAGGATGCGATGGGAAAGGGCATAGGCTAATAAGCCTCGCACTGCATCATATTCATCCTAGTTACTGGTGGCAGTACCAATGCATACGTCGTTCGAGAGAACAAGCGAATGTAAGAGAGTAAAAATGGCCTAACCTACCGAGGCTAGATTCCAGGAGTAGCGACTTGCACCATCGGCATAACCGATATATGGTGTGGATGAGGGGTCCATCTGAAAGGTTCCACAAGACAAAAAATGAGAGGATAATGAACAATGCTGACAACCCGGACGCAAGGTATAAATCAAACAAACACTGCTAGAGGGAGTGCTCTAGGTAGGATGTCTATCACCCACACACCAACGGGTAGGTGATTTGTGGACATTGTCTTGGGGGCATCTTGTGCTGAGGTTGTGAAAGTCACCATAGACACGAATGGTGCCATCCCTCTTATGGGTGGGAAAGATAAAGTCATGGGTGGGAAATCCTTTCACGATGTCGTCATCATAATAAAAGATGGGTGGACTCATGGAAGGGTAACCACATGACGCGGCAAAGCTACCTAACTCATCATCACGAGAAGAAAGGTTCACATGCGCCTCATCATGGGGGGTGATGGAAGAATAAGCAGATAATGGATCCACTGATGTTGAGCACAGGGTGATCACTGAAGGGAGGTCAAGCGAAACAGAAGGGGAAGTCCCAGAGGGATCTTCCACCATGGATCTCATAGATGATGACAGGTAAAGGATAGTGGCCGAAGACTCCTTCATCTTGACATTGAGAGGGGGAATGTCAATGGGAGCAGAGGTATCTTCAGGTTTTCCTGAAGCATACTGCATGAGGACGGGAGATGCAGACTAGTTTTGTTCAATCTCGTACTCCCGAACTACCTCCAAAGAGGCACGGTAATGCTTGAGGCGGGGAAAAAGGTGGGTATAATGGCCATGGAGGTCACACAGAGCACAAGGGTGGTTGGAGTGAACAGTATTTGGGTTATTGGCTGTAGTTGAGGAAGAAACAGAGGATTCAGGGACCTTAGACTCGGGAAATGCCACATTAACCACGGGCTTGATACGAGGCAGTTCAAGACAATGATGGGTGGCATGACCGACAACATCACACAGGGGGGGTACGCTTTCGAGGCTAAGGAGGAGAAGTGGTTGTTTGGGCAGTATTTTCCTTAGGTACCTTCTTGTGAGATTTTTCCCCTTCACCCGAAGCTTTCGTAGAAAGAGTAGGTTACTGTTGAGGTGACTTAGGCACAGAAGCAAAGGGAGGGGTTATGGGTACCGGTTGGACCGGGATCAAAGCAAGATAAGGTTTGGGCTGAACAAGTGGAATAGTGGCTAGGGGATAAATGTACCAGATTAGGATCCCCAGGGTCCTGTTAGGAATAGATAAGGTAGCCATAATAGGTACTGAAAATACTCCAGGAGGGGGAGCTAGAAACGATATCTGACCGAAGGGCTAATGGCCAGGTGGGATAGCTCCGAGATGGTTAAGGCCAGGAGGAACCATTCCAGGAGGGTATATAGGCTCATGGATACCAGCTACAGATGAGGGGGGTGGAGGAGGGGGTCCTGAAGGCTGAGTCGAGGTGCTAGGAGCAGGTTGCAGAGGGAGGGGTTGCTGACTAGTCAAACCAGTCTGTTTGAGGTCAGACCGTGACGATTGCATCATGAAAAATTTCAACGAGTTGGTATCAGAGAGAGGAGGAGAAAGACCAGGGAATGAACCAAGCAAAGAGGATTCTTTGTAGACTCTGGGTGAAACACTAGTCAAAGGTTCGACTATTTGTTTATTGGCCACCGAAGAGATGATGGACTCAGGGGAGGTCTGAGACTTCCGTTCATAATACGTAAACTGGTGAATGGTGACAATATTTCTATTGTGAGGAAAGCACATCTTACGGTGAACAAGAGATGGGACAGAAGACATCGCATAAGTGTAGCTACGACCCAATAGAATTTTTTAGTCTAAGGGGGCATCAATGACTTCTACGTCAACACAAATAGTCTTGCCTGCAAGAGTAATAAGACAAATGCGGAACGGGCCTATGGGCTAGGAAGAGTGGCCATCCCACGCTTGGAGGGTGATATTGGAAGTAGCAAACTCAGGAGATCTGAGTTTCTTCCAAACTGAAGCAGACATCACACAGGTGGATGCCCCCTCGTCAATGATACAACAGGATACGTTGGTGTTCTGGATCTTGACAGGGATTTGGAAGGCGACGGAAGTAGGAAGGGGGGGATGTTCTGAATGGTCAACATCAAAGATGATCAAATGATCATCTGAAGGATCCACAGCGCCCATGGTAGTTAGTAGAGATTTTCATTGTGAAGGGAACGACTAGAGGAGTTCCAACATTGATATCGCAGCAGGGGATTGCACCAAATCATCTACTATACTATACGAATGGGAAACTTTACTGGAATTAGTGTTTCGGCATAATGGTCCCTTGGGGATCTTGGTATGAACCTTTGCCTTAGGCTGAGGGATCTGTAAAGGACCATTGGGTGTCAAAAATAGGCTCTGTGGGAGCTGAAGAAGGGGACTCGTGGGTAGACATAGCGGGGGGCTTTTTGTACTGACAAGACCGAGTATGAAGGTTGAGATCAACAATATTGGGTTGGTCATAGTTCATCATGAGAATCTGGTAAACAGAGGTACCAGATGGAGGAGGTTGAGTAGCTTCCTGACCTTTAGGGGGTTGGGTAGCCACAAATCCTTGCTGGGGGAAAGGATTGGTAAACAGATATGGCTGGATAGGTGCAGCATGGGGAGGAACCGAAGGGGAGGCTTGCTGTCCTCGGGGTGTTGCTTGAGCTTCCCACGTCTGCCACATCTGAGGTAAAAGAGGACAATTGTGGGTATAGTAACCATAGACACCACAACAAGAATAAGGTTTGTTCATGCGAACAGTCCTGTCCTGCTTGGGCTGAGTGCCCTGTTGCTATTTAGAAGTGTTAGGTGTATTCCTTTGGGGATTGGGTTCTGGATTACCTAGGGTAGATTGGTTTTGGTTTCCTTTCCTCTTATTTTTGGAAGTAGGAGGATTAGTCACACCTTGTTGTGCATACACCTGACCCTGGGGGGGTGGTGGCTGTTGTTTCGGGGGTTGAGAAGGCAAGGGAGGCTGAGGTGCTAATGCTGGAGGAGCTGGAGCACCAGGATATGGATACAGATAATAAGGAGGTTGGGCAACATTGTGGTAAGTAGGTGGGGCAAAAGGAGGAGACATTCCATATCCTGGATATATGCTACCAGGAGGGGGAAAAGTGTTGAAGGAGTTGGCCCCTCCCTGAGGGAAACCATAACCCATGGTAGGATGAGTGTACGGATGAGAAAGTGCTCCAACGATACCGTCGGCAGCATGGGATGCCCCCAGTGAATTGGCACCACCGGGTCTAGGGAGATCATGTAAGACATTATAAACATAACTAGACTGTGCGTAGATCAGGTCATATTTCAACGCAATCTGGAGGGCAGATTCTTCGGTCTGAGGGAAATGAGATGCGACATCTTTGCAAATAGCAGGTAAAAGGGATTTGCGAAACTAATCCATTTAGACACGGTCTTCAAAGGTAGGGGCTCGACATAGGCTCTTTCTTCTCTGCCATTCCTGGAAATGATCGGATAGGCAGGTCGCAGACGATTGACAGAAAGAGGTCAAAAGTTTGGTACCAGTGTCATAACGAAGGGGAAGCTGGAAGTAAGACAGAAAATCCTTGGCAAGATTCACAAAAGTAGTATCAGAGGAGGAGGCCAGGTCGACATACCACTTAGAAGCTTCTCCAATAAGCGTACGTTGGAACAACCGAAGACGGACAAATTCATCAGTGATGGAGTTAGACGAACACCACATGTGCAAAGATCGAACATGGTTTGTAGGATCCTCTTCAGCGAGACCTTCAAACTTGGGGATGTCTGAAGGCAGCTTGGTTGGCAAAGCAGGCCAACTAGGATCATTGTGTATGGGGTCATTGATAAACTGGTTAAAATCGAGAAGACTGAGGCCTGCCATATAAGGCAACAAGGGAGCGGTTGGGATAGTTACTATTGAAGTCCCACTAGTAGTATTCCCAGCATTAGGGTCGGAGATACCACCAGCTTTAGGTCCTGAACCAGACATGGTGAAGGTGACATGAGGAGAACCAAGGATAGAACCAGAAGGGGAACCCGATGAACATGAAGCATAGTCATAATGGGGACTCGGTGGAGGAAGAACTCGAACCCTACACGAAGGAGTAAGTCTTCCTACTAGAAACTGAGGATGAAGGCCAAGAAGTCTCCAGGATAAACGCCTTCGGGGGGCAATGATGTAAAAACAGACATGGATCACAGAAGGGAGAGAGACCAACAAGGGCAAGGAGGTGCAGGATCAAATGATTACAATGTCGAAACAAGGGCAAGGAGGTGCAGGATCAATTTATTACAATGTTATAGTCTTGGCCTCGCAGTGTAAACCGAGTGTTCTCCACTTAGGGTGTGCGTGTATGTGATAAGTGTGTTAATTTTAATTCAAACCTAAACGTGTGTAGAGAAAAAATACAAATGGTGTTGTATAACTGTAAATAAATCTGAAAATAACAGTGAAGTAAACTGAAATATGACAGAAAATAAACAACTAAAGATGCATCAATTTAACCCCAAGGAGGAGGGCTTCCCAACAACTAGTCTATGGGTGGGTAAAATCTAGTAAAAACACACGAAATGGCCAATGGATCTAAATTCAAGAGGGAAAGGGATCTAAAGGTCAGATCTGCTGGGAATATGTGTAGAAAATAGCAAAAAACTAGAGGGAAAAGTGCAACAAATGAGGTGGCGAAAGGCTACAACCTGAAGGGAAACAGAGGGGGCCCTAGGGGAGGACCAGAAAAAACTAAAAAGATATGTTTTGTATGGATGAATAACCAATCTAAAATGGATCTGAAATTATAGGATGAGATCTGAAAAAGGTTGAACACATTGAAATCTCAAACAACCTGCTTCAGCTAAACTCCTCCTAAAAAGGTGGAAGCGTACTAAAGCCCTAAGGGGCTTGGTTCCTACTTTGACGAGTAAAATAGAGAAATTACAGGTCCAAGACGGGTGGAGAGGGAGCTCAGACAACCCTGAACAGTAGCCTAGAAAAACCCAAAAAAATCACAGAAAAATTCCAGCAAAAAGTTTAGGTCGCAGTTTCTGATCTGTTTTCCGCAGAGGTCACAGTATTTTTGGTTTTTATTTGCGCCCTGAAGGTTTAGGTTGCAGGTTTTGGCCCAAAAAGTGTGACCTGCACTTCTGACACGCTCGAGAGCAGGTTTCAGAAAAAATTATTGTCTCAGTTGTGGCTGATACCTGTCACCTGCGCAATAGGCCCAGAAACACACAGAAGTTAGAATTTTTACTGTTTTAGGGTTTAAAAGGTTAAAAACAACATCAAGAAAAGAAAAACAAGAATTTGAAGAAAAAACCTAGGGGTTGAAGTAGCTGGTCATGCAGGGATCTGAAAAACGACAACGGTCGTAATTATAAACCCTTGTGGAGTCGCTAGTTGTTAATCTAAATTCTAATCGCAAGCATACGAAAAAATCTCACTTTAGCTGTGCATAACAAACAACCCTAACATCAAAGATGACTGCCAATTTCCTTAGATCTGAAATTAGTTGACCAAGATAAATACTACAAAAAATCAGATTTATGCAGTTAAAGATATTAAACAGCAAATAAAAGCAAGGGTTGCTCCATGCATCCAATAGACAAGAAAAAAATATTTTTAAAGACTTTTTTATTTATGACACCCAGTAAGGGAATATAGAAAGATGTTACCAGTCCCCCTCAATGGGATGGGTTCTTGTATGTCCTCAACACTTCAGATCTAAGATCTTTATCTCTTGATGGTGTAGAAAACCCAAACAAAAATGGAACTCAATGGGAGTTCACAAGCAAAAAGGTAGAAAAATATGACAATGATGGAGGATCAAAGTCAGACCAAAAGTATAGATCCAGAGCGATCTTTAGGCAACAAAAGGTAGTGAGTGAATGGAAAAACCCTTCTATTTATAACAAAATATTGAGTTAGTCTAGATATTGGTGCATAATTAAAATATTATTAACCAAATCTAGATCCAACTTTTGTGGAATATTTTATTAAATTTGTTGGAGGGAAAAAGAATTTGAATTTGGTCAAATCCCTTTATTTGTAAATAATAAATAAATAAATAAATGATTTATTCATTATTTTAAGAATGTGGTTGAGTAATAATTAAATAAATAGTGATTTATTCAATTATTTATAAATGATTTATTCAAATTTAACAAGTAATATTATTTAAATAATGTTTTAAATAAGTATTCCTAGAAAATAATAAGATAAATAATGATTTATCTAATTAATTTTCATATTTTGGGTTAAATATGACCAGGAATATTAATTAAAATACTGTTTAACTAATTATCCCTTGAGTAAAATCAAACAAATAAGGATTTATTCAACAATTCCTCATGGGGTTTCTTGTTTAGACCATAAACAACTTAATAAATTAAGGATTACTAAGTTATTTTTCATAGTGAAATCAGTTTTACAAGGGTAAAATTAGTCTTACATGGTGTACTTTGGTCCATCTAATAGTAACAGGTTAGATGACCAAAACTTGGTGTAACATTCCCTTCCTTGGAAGATTCCTGGTGTTATTTCTATTTTAAACCACTTGAATTGTCTTTCTTTTGGCCTGCATTTTCTAGGTATTGTGACTGTACACAAGCCTTTCCCACTATTCTTGGCTTGAACATCACTTGTTTTCATATATAGTTCTATATACCCATAGGTACTTGAGGAGTATATCTGGGATCTTGGGAGAGATACCTAGCATGATGACAAATTTCTAGAAATTATTACTATGCTCGTGTACACTTTATCCCTTCATTTAGTAGAATTAGTGCCATTAGATCGATTGGTCCTCTACATACCCAATAATATGGAATTTTGACTTTATGAGGGTTTTAGAACCCTCCCACTTCGTTAATGGGGGATCACCCTCCACCCTAATTGTCTTTGTTTGGATTTCCCACCATGTTAGGGAATGGCCCTCTAATTATAATATAGAAAATGATATTTTTTGCTCGCCATCTATATGGTGACTACTAAAATATACTTCTAATTGTTACAACCAATGAATCAATTTTAAGGTATTCATATTGCATTTATACGACTTTATGTATACCTTTAGTTCCATCGTGAATATGGACTATGAATGGGTAATGATGCTCAGACTTGGTTTTTTCTTTTCAGGTTCATTCCCTAATTTTTTTCTAGGTCTACATGATTCCACAATTTCCCCTCTAATATAACTTATGAGTTGGAATCTTCATGTTCTCTGATTCTAATCTTGTTTTCTAAGGCAGTCATAAGGATGTTCATATTGTGGTTGATATCTACAACCTACACTCTAGCATTAAATGTCTCTCTTTCGTTGAATCAAGGATGTTGGGAATAGACTTGTCATCCATGTTTGGGGTTTTGTGACTTTCTACTTAAACCACTTCCTATATTCCCTACAACTTCCCATGATATTTCTCCAAATAAACCTACTCTAATACCAATATGATTTATAAACCATTATGGATATTCCATTGGATTTTTCATCACAAATAATTGGATAAAAATAAATTGAAATCTATATTATTGAGTTTAAATTTTTTTAGATTCCAATTTATTAATTATTGATTCATTGTTTTGCATGAAATAGATAAAACAAAGCAAATAGAGAAAAAAAAAAAAAATGGCATACCAACCACAAGGAACACAAAGGTATTCTCTAGGAAAACGTTATGGAATAAATTCGAACTGGAAGGTGAGGCTTTTCTGCTCTCTTTTGTCTAGAATGAAAATAAGGCAATTAAAAAATAAAATTAACTCTCATGTAATTTTTAACCTTATACAATTAATCATTCCAAAAGTATACAATGGAAAGTACATAATTTACAAAAGGGTTTTATCTTGGAAATGCAAACCTAGGAAAACCAAGAAGATTTTTTTCATTATATTTTATGTACAATGTTACAATAAAACATACATCCAACTAATTACATGAAATTCCAATCCAATTGTAGTACAATAACTAAAACTACAAAACCATGGGAAAAACCACCATGTGCCACAAAACTACTTTTAGCAAAATGGTAGGCAAGGAAAACTACCAAAATAGACGTAAAAAACCACCCAATTTTTTTTCTTGAGGATTTTCCTTGAACCTCATGTAAGGGGATCCAACCCCCTTCATATATCTCAACTAGGAGGGGTTGAATAACCCTCTTGGGACCCCCCTTTGTTATTGGTGCCTGTAAGTCGTACAAATAATATATCAGATACCCAACATCTTTATAGAGTTTTCGTAGACTTGTGCAATGATAGGTTGCTATAGAACACTAACCCATTTTGTTATTATCTTTCACTCCCACTCCTTGTTGATTTTCTCTATACAATATAATAGAATGTAACCCCTTCTCCTCCTACTGGCGTTGTTTTAACATAACTTGATAACCAACTAGGGGTCAATTTTGACTCCTTCAACTCTCAATACAATTTTTACCCATCTAGAGTATTCTTTATAGTCACATGTGCCTAGCCCCTTTTTGATGAATGTTGATGGTTTTCATGGCATCCTCTCCAATCATGGTGGTCAATCATAACAAATCAAATTGCAAGAGGCATAAATTTGCATACATAATAATATTGACATGATTCTTGTGCCATTGGAAATGTCCTCAAATACAAAACAGCAACACAAGATTTTATGCTTAAGCGAGAAATTTTTACCCCAAGAAAACGTCATTTAAGTCCTCAATTTTTTCTTAAAAGGTTTCATACCCTAATTCAGGATATGCCCCACCTATTAAATTGCTCTGACAAGCCTATTCCTCTAATTTTTCCACTCTGAAAGCATTGAGATAGATGAAAAATTATATAATGATCCAATCCATATCATTTAACATATTGGACATTATGAAGTTTGTTCGAACACTTGTATGTTTTTTAAAGGCTCCATAGAGAACTAGAAAGAATTCATAGCTAGTGTGATATTTTGATTTTGAGTTTTAAGTTTAATATTGAAGAATGTGTAACTCCTTTCATCCTTTGAATTTAATGCAATTATCCTTTAAAGTTCTCTACAAATGCTATCCATCTTTATTTCATCTATCTAAATGTGTAATGCTTTACTTTATGTTATGTTGGAAAATGATGTATGATAAATATTCAACTTTTATTTATGCTTATGTGAATGTTGTATTATATCATTGTAATATTTTTTCACATAATTTCTAGTCCTCTCTTAGGTATTTTTTATTTGTATTTTTGTCTTTATTTTATTTATTTAAAATAGGAGTATCAAATTTATAAAAAAGAGGGGGAATACTTTCCCAAGAATATTTCTTTGAGACTTTGAGGAGTTCCAATGATCAATATATTTTAGAATATGAGATGTCATACAGTTGAATGATGTGATTTATACTTAAAATTATTTCATGTGAGTCATTTTTTCTAAGAGACTTTTATGAGGTTTATCTCAGTAATACCCATGGATATGTGAATAAATGATCTAGGTGGATATCGGTGGCCACCCACCTATTCCATTTGGACCAACACCATCAATTCTTGCAGCTTTTCACATTCAGCACAACTTACTATTTTTAGCAGGTTTTCGGGTCCTCCACTCCTGGAACTGTTT
Source organism: Pinus albicaulis (assembly GCA_034641835.2). Taxonomy (NCBI): domain Eukaryota; kingdom Viridiplantae; phylum Streptophyta; class Pinopsida; order Pinales; family Pinaceae; genus Pinus; species Pinus albicaulis. The sequence continues at coordinate 1,440,196,574 of CM076579.1, forward strand.
TGGGGGCCTTAATGATCCAGGTGGATATTGGTGGCCACCCACCTATTCCATTTGAACCCCCACCATCAGTTCTTTTAGTTTTTAAGTTGCAGCACAACTTACCATTTTTAGTAGTTTTTCGAGTCCTGAACTTCCGGAGCCGTTTTGAGGCCCTAAACGACGTTTTTTGGGCATCGTTTGTCCGGAAAATATGATTTCATTTAAAAATAAATATTTGTGGCAATGGTTGTATTCCTCGGATAGATATTTCTAACGATGTGTCATACGCGTCAAACGAAGATCGTATGCCAAAGTTACGTCCCTGGGAAGTTGAAACACCAATTTACCCAAACGAGGCCCATAGTTTTGGCGCTTCATCTCCTAGGGTTAGGTTTTTGGACATTTAGAGTTATCCATTGTTTCTCAATAATAAATAGGCCCTCGAGCCTCATTTTAACACAGTTCAAAGGTCTGTAGCTGCCACATCTCTTCTCAGAGATTCACTACCAACACCCTAGCTATTTTATTTCCATTATGTCTGTAAGCATATTTCTATTATTTGATATTAATGAAATGAAGCATTATTTCCGCTGCATCTCTATGTTCATGGTTATTTATGTATTCTGTTGCATTCCTACATAAATCCGGATCAGTGGTATCAAAGCGGTTTGCAAGATCAGCCTCGCAAACCCTGACAACCTCCCATGGCGAAAGAAAATAAAGATGAGGGAGAAGGAGATCCTATCAAAATATTGCTCGAGGAGGCCCTCGAGAACCAAAGGAACATGATGGTGGATAACTTTGCTTAGATCCTTCAACTACTGCCCACCTATGGTGCATCTGCATCTAATAGCCACTCTGGAGGCACCACTCCCTTCAAGGTACAGGTAAAATTTGACATTCCTATATTTGAAGGCCAAATAGATGAAGACATTGTAGATAGATGGTTAAATTTGCTGGAAGGGTATTTCTCGGTCCATGATTTCCCTGATCGAGAAAATATTATTTTTTCACTCCTCAAAGCTGCCCCCATGTCAAAGACTGGTGGGAAACCTACTGTGAACAAGAGGACGAAGGGGAACCCTCTTTGTTCTCAGCTACACCCACTTGGAATTCGTTCTAAGATGGCATCAAGGAACAATATTACCCTGTTGGGAGCTATGAGGACAAATACATCTAATGTACCACACTACGGCAACAAATGGATCAAGATGTGCACGAACTGATGAATCTGTTCCATAACCTATGCACAAAGTTGGGTATTAAAGATTCAGAGAGACATTTGGTGATCAAGTACTTTGGTTGTCTACACAAACACATTCAGGAGGAAATGGAGTTCCTCGACATTACATCGCTTGGCACGGCATATCGTTATGCCACCAAGATCGAGCATAAATTTAAGTAGAAGAAGTGAGACTTTGGATCTACGAATCTAAAAGGTGCCCCAGAACCGAAGAACAAGGGGCAAGGCCAAAGCGGTGTGACTCATAACAACACCACAAATCAAAAGAAGGACACAGGGAAGTGGTGTGAATTTCATAACAGCCCCACTCATAGCACAAACGAGTGTCAGGCCAAACAGTCATTGGTGGCCGAACTAAGGGCACCCGAATCAAATGCATTTTCTAATCCTAAGCCAGAACCAGACAAAGGCAATGACAAAGGGAAGCAGATCATTGTTGTGTATCCTAGTGCCATTGTTGCCACCACCTTGATCTAGAGGGAGGATCCAAAGGAGGGGGAGCACCTCTTCTATTCACAGATGTGGGTGAAGGGTTCTCCGCTGCAATTTCTTGTCGATAGCGGAAGCCAAAAGAACCTCATTTCAGCAGAGGACATGAAGCGGCTCGGCCTACCAACCATAGCACACCTGCAGCCGTATACCATCGGGTGACTCCACCTAGGGAGAGATCTTTGCATCCGCCAGAGGGCCACCTTCTGTACAATATCAAGACATTCACGGATGAGGTATTGTGTGATGTTTCTCCTCCTGATGTAGCTGATGTATTATTGGGCCAACCATACTTGTAGAGGTGACATGTTGTTTATGATTCTAGGCCTCGTGCTGTTATTATTACTTTGGGAAATAACTTGTATAGGATACTGGAGGTAGTACTGCCTCCTGTCATCTCTTTGACTACTACAAAACAACACAGTAAGATTGTTTCCAAACCAGGAAATTTATTTTCCTTACAACTCTTTCATAGGGAAAGAATAATATTGTGGCCACAACCTTGAAATAGGGATCCCTTCCACAGCTGCAGCAGATGGACAAATTCATGGAGGAGTACGAGGACATTTTCTCCTCACTCACAGAGGTTCCTCTACACTGTCAAGACAAGCACTCTATTTATCTGACTCCCAATGCACCACCACCTGATGTTGCCATACATCCTGAAACTACAAATACAGAATCCACACATGTACCGTCTAAGGCTGATAAAGAAACCAAATTTACTAAAAGCATCCAGCATGTCCACCTGCAGGTCCATGACGTCTTCAACAAATCCAATACCCAGTTCAACAAAATTTGTCTCATCTCATGGAGGATCTCAACGCAATGGGGACCATTGCTTCCTAAGGAGGGAGGAATGATCTAGGTGGATATCGGTGGCCACCCACCTATTCCATTTGGACCAGCACCATCAATTCTTGCAGCTTTTCACATTCAGCACAACTTACTATTTTTAGCAGGTTTTTGGGTCCACTCCTGGAACCATTTTGGGGCCTTAATGATCCATGTGGATATTGGTGGCCACCCACCTGTTCCATTTGAACCCCCACCATCAGTTCTTTCAGTTTTTAAGTTGCAGCACAACTTACTATTTTTAGCAGTTTTTCTATGTTCTGAACTTCCGGAGCCATTTTGAGGCCCTAAATGACATTTTTTGGGCATCGTTGAGTCCTCGGATAGATCTTTCTAATGATGTATCATACATGTCAAACAAAGATCATATGCCGAAGTTACGTCCCCGAGAAGTTGAAACACCAATTTACCCAAATGGGGCCCATAGTTTTGGCGCTTCATCTCCTAGGGTTAGGTGTTTGGATGTTTAGAGTTCTCCATTGTTTCTCAATAATAAATAGGCCCCCGAGCCTCATTGTAACATAGTCATAGGTCTATAGCCATCACATCTCTTCTGAGAGATTTGCTACCAGCACCCTAGCTATTTTATTTCCATTATGTTTGTAAGCATATTTCAGTTATTTGATATTAATTAAATGAAGCATTATTTCCACTGCATCTCTATGTTCATGGTTATTTCTGTATTTTATTGCATTCCTGCATAAATTTGGATCAACAAAATTGTTACAAATCTCTCTATTTAAAACACTCAAAGCATTCTTGATATATGTAATGGTAAATTTGGAAAATAAACCCGTGACATTTTAGTAATTGGAATAGACTTAAGATTAAATTTAGGAAGCCAAGAGATTATAAAAATTCTCACATTTTATCAAAACTAAAAGTCCTCCCCAAATTGACATTTATTTCTCCAAGTTATATAAAATAAAAAATAATAAACAAAATAATAAATATATTAATTTTTTACCCTATTAATATAATAAATATAAATTAAAATTATATAAAACAATAGACTTTATAATAAATGTTCAACCTTAAGGGGGAGGAAGGAGTGGGAGGGGTCATTTATCGCCCAAATGAATAAATAAAGACAAAGTTCGCTTGGGGCTAGGGAAAGCAACAAATAATCAAGAATAAACAAACAAAATTCGCTTGGGGTTAGGGAAGCTACAAATAATCAAGAAAGCCGCTTAACTCTTTGGTTCCCTCTCAAAAGGGATACACCAGTTAAAAGTGTTTGGGGATTCCATGGTCATCATCTAGAAGTTCCACAAAGTAAAAGATCTAGAGGATAAGGATATGCCTCTGATGATACTTAGAATCAAATTGCAAATTCAACAGTTTGAATCAATAGTTTTTCTTCACATTAAAAGGGAACACGATCATTACATGAATGAACAAGAAAATAAGGGGGCATCCCTTGAACAAGGCACCTTAATCCAAGGCCAAGATGATCCACTTATATTTCATATTCCATAATTAAAGTTTTTGATATGATCAACACTATCATGCATTGAAATCCCACTTTTGTGGGTATGATTAGATGTGAATTAAAGCTTTTCAGACATATTAATGGAAACTCTAAGCCCATGATAAGGTAGATATTTGGCAGATGACATTCTTACACGATAAGCAGAGGAAACAATGTTAACAAATGTGAGCACGCGTGGAAGGTTGTCATTCCTTATGACAAGTGGAGTCCTCATTCTTGCACATTTAATATTCACCTCAAAGGAGTGAAGGGAATACAAGGTAACTTGGGCTTTGGTGCATGCAAGGAAGAGAATACAACATTCAATGTGGAGATATTGAGTCCAATTCGAGACATAACCGAGTTATGAAATTTAAAAGGGGCTGGGAGGCCAAGAAGTTTGCAATGGTTTGTGTTTCACTCAGCATGGAGTGCAAAATGGCATCCCCAAGGAGTGAAAACAACAACGATTATGGCAAGGATCCACTGATGGGAAAATTAGCAAACCTTTCAACCCTTGTCTCCAATCTTGGTGACCACGTAGCATTGGAAGCTTGCTCCAATTTTTCATTGATTTCTAGGCAACTAGACAATGTGTAAGAGGATGTTGAAAGACTTCAATTATTAGTGGATAATTTGTCAACTAAAGTGGACAACCCAAACCTAAAAGTAGAAGGCATGGAATTAAAAGTGGAAGTTGCAATCGTGGCAGGGAAAATTTTAAAGATGTAAATTTATTTTAAAGTTTAGAAACCTTGGCAAATATCACTAGTACATAATATGCTATTTGTTAAATGTTTGACAATGATTTTGTAAATGTATTCAAATTTCTAATAATCTTATATAGTCTCTATATAGAACTTTTTGCATTTTTTAAGGTAAAACAATTTTATGATATAAAATTTGGGTGAATAATTTTTAGAAAAAAATGGAAATTAATGAATCTTTATTTTCGGAAGAAACATGGAAAATTAGCCCACTTGTGAATATTAGCACCTAAAATTTTCCTTAGGAGTCCTCAAGGAAGTCTTTGGCATTTATGCTAACTCTCCTCCCAACGCATTTCCCTCATCTCACTCGGAGGAATCTCTGGACCACACTCTGGATATAATGTCCCTCCAACAAATGGAGATGAACTAGAATAGGAATGAAGGAAGCTCTCATGCCAATAAGGATGATTTCACTTAGCCTTTTTAGTTTAATATGAATGTACACGGGTATCCTTTATATAATGGGGTTTTTTTACGATGTATAAAATAAGGGTAGCTAGAATTATAGTTAAAATTAAGCAAGGTATGATCCGAATTTATGCAGGAATGCAAAAAATTACACATATAACCATAAATACAAAGATGCAGTGGAAATAACACTTCATTTTATTAATATCAAAGAACTGAAATATGTTTATAGACTAATGGAAATAAACTAGCTAGGGCGCTAGTAGCTTATCTTTGAGAAGAGATGTGGCAGCTACAGGCTTGTAAAATGTGTTATAATGAGGCTCGAAGGCCTATTTATTATTCAGAAACAATGGAAAACCCTAAACATCCAGAAACCTAACCCTAGGAGATCAAACACCAAAAATATGGGCTTCGTTTGGGTAAATTGGTACATCAACTTCCCCGGTACGTAACTTTGGCATACGATCTCCATTTGACGTGCACAATACCTCGTTAGAAATATCTATTCGAGGACTACAACTTTTGAGAGAGAAAAATTGGTCGAAGACCCATGTTTCTATTGGTTTTCCCAAAAAATGTCATTTAGGGCCTCAAAACAACTCCAGAAATTCACAACCCGAAAAACTATTAAAAATAGTAAATTGTGCTACAATTAAGGAAACTAAAAAACTGAAAGAAAAAATGGTGGGGCCCTAAGTGGAATAGGTAGGTGGCCACCAATATCCACCTGGATCATTCCTCCCCCCTTAGGAAGCAATGGTCCCCATTGCGTTGAGTTCCTCCATGAGATGAGGAAACTTCTGCTGAAATTGGTCCCTGGTGAACCACTTGCCTTGGTGTAGGAGTTGGCCATATTTGACAACTCGATATAGTTGGATATTCTTTTGGCGAGTGTTCTTGATTTTCATGTCCATGATATGATCCATGGTGGGTTATTCCATGCAGTCTGGGTTTAACTCTGTTGATGTGAGTTGTTCTGCAATGTCATAGGTGTCTTGTAAAGGTGGACAGTAGGCCCAAAGGCGGTCCAAATTTAACATTGGGTGCAGACCAAGGAATGGTGGAATATTGAGCTCGAAAGCATTGTATCACACAAACTTGGTGATTATGTAATGCCCATATCGAAGTGGCCTTAGCTTCCTATGGGCTCTGGTAAGGTACCCTTTCTGCAAATGCAACCAAACTTTGTCACCCAACTAGAACTTATGTGGCACCTGATGTTGATCATGTTTTTTATCGTACTTGGCATTGGCTTTATCCAAGATGTCGTGGGCCTGCTGGCATTTGTGCTAGATTCATTCAATAAATCTGGTTTCTTTATCGGCCTTAGATAGTACATCTGTGGATTCTGTTTGTGTGGTTGCATGAGGTATGGCAACATTAGGCAGTGGCACGTTTAGGGTCATATCAATGGAGTGCTTGACCTGACAGTGTAGAGGAACCTCTGTGGGTGAGGAGAAAATATCCTTGTATTCCTCCACGTCATTGTCCTTCTGTTGCTGTCGTGTAGGGGAGCCCTGTTTGGAGTTCGCAACCACAATCTTCTTCTTGTCTTGTGGGCAAATCAAAATGAAAACAAATTTCCCGGTTTTGGAAATAATTTTATTGAATTGCTTTGCAGTGCTCAAAGAGATGGTTGAAGGCGGTACTACCTTTGGTATCATGTAAAACTTATTTCCAAAAGTAATAAAACAGAATGAGGCCTAGACTCATACATAACATGTGGCTTCCACAAGTATGGTTGGCCCAATAATACACTAGACATGTCAAGAGGAGAAACATCACACAATACCTCATCCGTGAAGGGCTTGATGTTGTATGGAAGGTGACACTGTTGGTTGACACAGAGATCTCTTCCTTGGTGAAGCCACCCGATGGTATACGGTTTCAGGTGTGTTGTGGTCATTAGGCCGAGCCACTTCACGACCTCTGCTGAAATGAGGTTCTTTTGGCTTCTGCTATCAACAAGGAATTGCAGTGGATAACCCTTCACCCACATATGTGAATGGAAGAGTCGCTCCCCCTCCTCGGAATCCTCGAGATCCTCCCTCTTAAGCTTGGTGATGGCAACGGTGGCACTGGGTTTTTCATCAATGATCTTCTTCCCTTTGTCATTCTCCTTGTCCGGTTCTGACTCGGAATTAGAACATCCATCTGATTCAAATGCCTTCAGTTCAGCCACCCACAACTGTTTGGCTTGATACTCCCTTGTGTTGTGAGTGGAGGTGTTATGAAATTCACACCACTTCCCCGTGTCCTTCTTTGGCTTTGTGGTCACGTTGTTCTAAGTTGCCTTGATTTGGATTTTCCCTTTGTTCTGTATTTCAGAGGCACCTTTCCCTGGCTTTGGATTTGTGGATCCAAAGTCTCATTTCTTCTGCTTAAATTTCTACTCGATCTTGGTGGCATATCGATATGATGTGCCAAGTGAGGTAATGTCGAGGAACTCCATTTCCTCCTGAATTTATATGTGCAAATAGCTGCGGTACTTGAGCACCAAATGTTTCTCTGAATAGTTAATACCCAAATTTGTGCGGAGGGAATGGAACAAATTCGTCAGCTTGTGCACATCTTAATCCCTTTGTTGCCCCAGCATGGTCCATTGGATGTACTTATCCTAAGTAATATTGTTCCTTGATGTCATCTCAAAAAGAATTCCAAGTGGGTGCGGTCAATAATAGAGATGGTTGCCTCTCGTCCTTTTTCTCACAGTAGGTTTCCACCAGTCTTTGACATGGGGGGCGACTTTGAGGAGTGCAAAAGTAATATTTTCTCAGTCAGAGAAATCATGGACCAAAAAATACCCTTCGAGCAAATTCAACCATCTATCTATGGCATTTGCATCTATTTGGCCTTAAAATACAGGAATGTCGAATTTGACTTGTACCTTTAAAGGAGTGACGCCTCTAGAGTGGCTGCTGGATGCAGATGTGCTGCCATTGGATAGCCATTGAAGGATCTGGGAAAAGTTATCCATCATCACGTTCCTTTGTTTCTTGAGGGCCTCCTCGAGCAATAATTGATAGGATCTATTGCTCCCTCATCTTTCTTTCCTTCCGCCATGGGAGGTCGTCGGGGTTTGTGACGCTGATCTTGCAAGGGTTCAACTAGATCGAGCCCTAACTTCTTATACCCTGACCTCGTTGGGTACATGCAAAGAAAAAAAGATAAAGAGCAGACCGCTCTGATACAATTGATCTAAATTTATGCAGGAACACAATAGAATACACATTTAACCATAAATACAAATATGTAGCGAAAATAACACTTCATTTCATTAATATCAAAGAACTGAAATATGTTTACAGACATAATGGAAATAAACTACCTAGGGCGCTGATAGCTTATCTCTGAGAAGAGATGTGGTGGCTACAGACCTCTAAACCGTGTTACAATGAGGCTCGAAGGCCTATTTATTATTAAGAAACAATGGAAAACCCTAAACATCCAAAAACTTAACCCTAGGAGGTGAAGTGCCAAAACTATGGGCCCTGTTTGGGTAAATTGGTACACCAAATTTCTAGGTACGTAACTTTGACATATGATCTTTGTTTGACGCGCACAATACCTCGTTAGAAATATCTATCAGAGGACTACAACTTTTGAGTGAGAAACATCAATCAAAGACTCATGTTGCTACCAGTTTTCCCAAAAAACGTCGTTTAGGGCCTCAAAACGACTCTAGAAATTCAAGACCCGAAAAACTGCTAAAAATAGTAATTTGTGTTACAATTAAGGAAATTGAAAAACTTAAAGAAACAATGGTGGAACCCCAAGTGGAATAGGCAGGTGACCACCAATGTTCACCTGGATCAAGGTAGAATGTTTTCAAAACAATGTGTGAATATTGATGAAATAAAGAAATATCTGATTGTAATAACATTGGCATGCATTCCAACTATTTTAATATAAAAGCTACTTGTTTAAAGAAAAGAAAAAATGTTCAATCTTAACTCCATGGGCTACTATAATAGATGAATTAGTTGGCTCTATAAATATGGATGGCTTTTGGTTACCTCTAATTATCGTCAAACCCACTAGATGTCCTCATGCAATTTACTTTCAATATTACCTTTGAAAATGAGAAAGTCTTTTATAATTTTTTTAAAATATACATTTCATTAAAAAATTATTTAAAAGTATAAAATGAAAAACATATTCAAATTTATATTTAATAAATTTTTTATACTTACATATATTTATTTATTGTTTTTATAAACGTAAATAAAATATTAAAATAAATCTATATTATTAAATTTTAAATAAATAAATTATAATAACTATCGTTATAAATGGGTAATTAATAAAATAATTTTATTTTTTTTAATTTTTTCAATACATTAAATTATAAATTATAAATTACAAATTACAACAATGTAAAAAAAAAAAAAGAGACATGATCACAAAAATTTTCCTGGTGGAATATGACTCAAGAAGGGTAAAAGAATCATTTCTATATATATTTTTAATAAAATAATTATTATAATTGAAATATAATTCGATAAATAATTATAATTATAAATTATTTTATTATTATGATCTTCATAATAATCCCTATTTACTATGAGTTTCATTATTCTTTATTTTTAAAAGTGGGGATACAAATAACCCCTCTAATTATCGGACAATTATGATCAGCTCTCTCTTAGCCAAGTTATATGGTATTATTTTGGAAAAGAAGTCGAGCATTTGGCTTGAAAGTGAAGGTAAGCGGGCTAAAGGCCAAGCGGGTTTTAGAAGGCAGCACTCAACAACGAACCACCTCGTTACGCTTAGGATCATTGTGGAGGAATGCCGCAATGATAAATCCAATCTCTTTTGTTTCTTTGTGGAGTTTAGAAAGGCTTTCGATACGGTTTCTAGAAACAACCTTTGGAATAGATTAGAAGAGCTAAATGTTCCTTTCGAGCTCCGCTATAAGGTTATACGAGAATGTAATTTCCAATTTAAAGAGAAACGAGGGGTGGTTGAAAGATATTAAGTGTAATATCGGAGTTAAACAAGGTTTCCCCCTCTCCCCTACCTTATTTGGAATTTACATCGACAAGCTAGAAGGTTGTTTAGAGGAAGCAGGATGTGCTGGCACGATCTTAGCTGGGATAGTCATCATCCTTCTTCTCTATGTTGATGATATTGTTCTTCTCGCAAGGTGCCCATTTGATCTTGATAAGAAACTTAGAATTCTTAAGGATTTCTGCGCTAACATGGGTATGTCTATTAACAATGACAAAACAAAAGTTATGATTATCAAATCCAAGAAGGACACTTATGCTAATTTTATGTATGACAATAGTAACTTGGAGGAAGTGTCTTCTTACAAGTACCTAGGAATTGATATTCATCACAAGCTCAACTGGAACTATAGCATTCAGAAAAGGATTAGTGGGGGGTGGAAAGCTTATTTTGGTCTTGAAAATAATTGTAAAACAGTAAACCCCGTAATGTGGGATAGAAATAAGTTCCTTTTTGAAACTTTAGCCACTCGTGTTATCTTATATGGATGTGAGGTTTGGGGTTGCAGCATCTCTAGAGAATCCTGGAGAAAGATTGAGCAAATCCATAAGCGTTTTATAACATATAACCTTAAAATTAAAAGCAATACACCATATCCTATTCTCTACACCCTATCCTATTCTCCTTATAGAAGTGGGTCTTTCCCCTATCGAGAGCCTAACTATGAGTAGGCTTCTGTTGTAAAAGCACAAGCTCAATAGCATAGGAGACCATAGACTTCCTAAGCTAGCTTTAAATTCCATCCAAAACCACCTAAGGCTTAAAAGAGGTTGGTATAAAGACACCAGGGCCTGGTTAAACCATTGGGAGATCGACGAGAATGTTGCATTGCAAAACATTAATAACATTAAAAAAATTGTTACTTCTAAGTTCAAAGAAAAAATGTGGTGTGAGAAAGATCTAGCAGCTAAAAGAAAATTAAGATATTATAAGGAGGTCATCAACCCCACCCTAGAAGAGCAAAAGTATCTCTCTGTTTTAACTAGATCAGAGAAGAAAATTGATATAGCCAAGATTAGAACGAACTCTCATGAGCTCCATAGTGAAACAGGTCATTGGACAGTTCCTAAAACACCATGGATGGAAAGGATCTGCCATCTCTGTGAGAATATGAACATCGAGGATGAAAATCACTTCCTCTTAGAGCGCCCTGCGTAAAACCACATTAGAGCTCAATTTCATAATCTTTGTTGCAATACTGACCTTCCTAGCCTTTTAAGATGTCAAAATTATAGTGAGCTCAGGAGGCTTCTCTCCAAGCTTTTCAAGCATAAGAATAAAATCTTAAATCAAACTAAATAACTATTTTCTTACCAAAGATTAGTCTCAGTAGACGTTAACCATCATCATCATCATCATCAATAATAAAAATTATAATTTATAAATAATAAAATTATCAAGTTCCTATCAAAATTAATAGATATGAATAAGAAAATATTTTTTTTCCAAAATATCTTATTAGTATTATGATATATTATAATTTATATGTTAATTTTGGTATTAAAAAATAATTCTATTATAAAATAATTTTAAAACTTAATTTAATTTAATAATAAACATTAATTTTAAACCACTTACCTATTAGAAAGATAATATAAAACTCTCTTAATATATTTTGTAATTTTTACTAAAAATAAATCTCAAACACAAAAATGTACATTAATATTATTTATCATTAATTTTTTTTTTTTTAAAACGTATTACACATCATACTACCTATCAAATAAATTATTTTTATTTTATATATATTACACATCATACGACATATCAAATCAGATTGTAAAAGCATTTTTTTTTAATATGTAAATCAACATAACCAAAAAAAAGGATGTCAACTTTTGCAAATCTAATACAAAGTTCTGACTTCATGATAAAAAAATATATAAATTTATACAAATAAAATTTTAAATTAATTAAATTATATATATTATTTCATAAATAATAATACAACTTCTATAAATATACTAAAAAAATTTCATTTTATTAAAAAAAATTAAAATTTTATATGTTAATTTAATAATAAACATTAATTTCAAAGCATATAAAAAAGATAATAATCCATTTCATTTTATTAAAAAAAATTAAAATTTTATATGTTAATTTAATAATAAACATTAATTTCAAAGCATATAAAAAAGATAATATGATTATTAGACCTCAAGAAAAGAAAAATAATCTAAGTGTGATTTTTTAAAATCTTGTTTTTATGATCAAAGAGAAGAGAAAGAAGCCCTGGAAGATCACTATAAATGAGTTGGCTTAATAAGTCAAGAAGATTAGAAGTGTGGCAGATTTTAGGGAATTGAGAGCGGATATGAGTAAGAGCCAAGCAGTCTAAAAGGAAGAGCTTTTCATATTCCACCGTCTTAGTATCGCAAATCTGACAGAATCTATCGTTCTAGGGAGACTTGGGAATAGACCACCACCTAGTCTCACTTCGAAGCTCGTGAGAATTAGTTCTTATCCTAGCGATGTTCATTTTTTTCTTAGTGTTGGTCAACACAGATAGCTAATTCTGGTTATCAAGGGTGGGGTTGATCACCTCCTTATAGTATCTTAGCTTTCTTTTACCCTCCAACTCCTTGTCCTCCCACAACTTGTCCTTAAACTTGGAGGTAATAGTATCTTTGATACTATCTTTGCTTCCCATACTAATCTCCACCTTAATTCCCCAATGGTTGAGCCAAGACTGGGCATCCTTATTCCACTTGCGCTTGAGGCGAAGGTGGGTTTTTTACTAAAGTTAGAAGCAATTTTTGGGAGCCTTTTGGATTCCATGCTGTAAAACTTCTTCTTATATATCATATATCTAAAAATAGTCGTAATTTCAATGGGGAACAGACTAGTTTCAATCAAAAAGATAGTATAGGGGTATTTCCCTTGATATTTAGGTTGTAGGTTATGAATTGCTTTTGAATCTCCATGACTCTTTGGATATACTGCAACCCCAAACTTCACATCCGTATAAGACAACAAGGATGATGAGAGTCTCAAAGAAGAACCTCTTTTTACTCCAAATGTAAAGATCAACGAACTTACAATTGTTTTCAATCTATAATTCCACTTGAGTTGATGAGATAAGTCAATATCCAAATATTTATAAGAAAAAACTTGCTCTAAGCACTGATTATTATAAACAAAACTACCATTAATAATCTTTTTGGATTTAATAATCATTACTTTAGTCTTGTTCCTATTAATTATCAAAAATCTTGAATCAATAAACATGAAAAATCTTATTATAAAAAAATACTATTGTATTTTTTATTTTATTAAAATAAAATGCCAACTAAAAAAATATACATATTAATATTATTTCTCATTAAATTAAAATTAATTTTTAAATGTCACACATCATACTATATATCAAATTAGATTGTAAAAGCATATTTTCTTTAAATATTTGTAAATCACAATAATCAAAATTCTCCATAAGTAAATATTAATGGTTAAAAGATCGATACGAACTTTTCAAATTTAATACAAAATTTCAAAAGAAATATAGATTTATAGATTTTTTTTAAATATTTTAAATTAATTAAAATATATATTATTATAAATTTATTTTAATATAACTTTTTAAATATATTTTTTTATTAAAATATTCATATAAAATAAATAATATATTTATATATTATTATTATTATTATTATATTATTTTTAATTAAAAATAATAATATAAATTTTAATTAAAAAATTAAAAACACATCATCCCTATGTAAATTTAAATAACTATATCCATTAATTAAGTATTTAAAAGAAATTTAAATCAAATATACCGAAGAAAATAGAGGTGGAAACGGAATAAACAAGACTGATGGTACAAACAACTTTAGTGGAAAAGTGAAGCATGATTGGCCATTGAACCTTTTGAAAAATCAATCAATTTCATTACATCTTGTCAAATTACTTTTGCTCGATATTTTTCATTTATGAAAAAGTTTTAATTTTATGGAAAGGATAATAGTTATAGAGGTTAGGTGGTGGTTTTAATTTTTTAGTTTTATTTTTAGAGATATGTTAGTTTGTGTGATAAAAATTTAAATATGTTGAAAATTTAAGGATTATTTTTTATAACTATGAAGAAATAGATAAAATTTCAATATTTTAATATTGAGGTGAATAGCAAGAGTTGTTGTAATTTGATAGTAGGTTTTGCTCAAAAATATTGTGGTGAACAATCTTGTAAAATTACTAATTCACTAAATACTATATAAAATAAATAAATAAATAACAAACATTAAAAAAATCACATAAAATAAATAAATAATATTAAAGAAAAACACATAAAATCAATCAATTTCATTATATCTTGTCAATGGGCACTCACTCTCCATATATTTCTATTTTATTTTATGAAAATGTTTTTAACTTTGGGGAAAAGCGCAGAAATTAACCAAAGGTTGAAAACAAAATAACCAAGAAGTGTAGTTTTCCTTTCCAATGGGTTCTTGCTAAGACATGTTTGTCTATGCAATGTGATTATCTACTTTGATTCTTAGGAATAAGAGGTAGATGTTGGTGGACTTAGCTAATACTAGATTGTTACATTGAACCTCATGATGGAGAATGGTTTGTGGTTTGTTGTCTTCGTCAAAGGTTGAAAACAAAATAACCAAAGAGTGTAGTTTTCCTTTCCAATGGTTCTTACTAAGATGTTGGTGGACTTAGCTAATACTAGATTGTTACATTGAACCTCATGATGGAGAATGGTTTGTGGTTTGTTGTCTTCGTCAAAGGTTGAAAACAAAATAACCAAAGTGTGTAGTTTTCCTTTCCAATGGTTCTTACTAAGACATGTTTGTCTATGTAATGTGATTATCTACTTTGATTCTTAGGAATAACAAGTAGATATTGGTGGACTTAGCTAATACTAGATTGTTACATTGAACCTCATGATGGAGGATGGTTTGTGGTTTGTTGTCTTAGTCTCCATCTAGATTCAAAACTCTACTTATGATATGTTTGTATCTATAGTCATTATCTACATTGATTTCTTAAAATAAAACTAATATATTTTTTGCAGTGGGAATGATCTATGTCGTATTCTAACTAGATTGCTCTTTTGCTCTCAAAATCATGGAAATTCTCGTAAGATTTTTTAAAAATCTGGCAAGGATTTTTGTAAATCCATGTTATACCTATCAAAATTCAATATTTTGTGTGCCCTAGAGGTTTTTGATGGCGCTGAATCTATTTCCACCATAAAAAAACATGATTCAAACACTGCTACTGATGCAGGAGCATCGGACCACCCTTAATTAAATTGAAATTCAATGCTACGAAAGGTGGAACGTGGACAACTGTTTGTAAATGGGGTTAAATTCCATGAAACAGGGCTAAAATGATGGAGTCGATAAGTCTCTAGAAGATTTGAATTATTGTAATTATTTGCCATGTACTCAAACAGAGGGAGTTCAGGGTTTAGTTGAGCTATTGTGGGAGAAAAACTCGTGGATCTTAGATGATCCACTCCTTTGTAATTTATTTATAATGTGAGTCTGTATTGTGTGTGATAGGGGGCGAACATAATGTAACCTGAGGGCAAAGGTGTGATTGAGGCCAAAGTGGCCTTACCTTGTGTTCAAGCTCGGAAAATAATCGAAATTGTGTGTTTTTAAGTATCCAAGGTTCATCTGGATCTTGCAGTATCTGTGTGTGACTTTGTTTCGATTTAGCAATATATATGCACGTTCTTTTTGTTAGTTGATATGTTGTGTGAGTATGAGTGATGAATGAAGTTCTTATGAACTTCGCGTAGATAAAGTATGGCAGAACAAGAGCATTGAGACATGATTTTGTTGATAAGTAACACGTATGCGAGAGATAGATGGATGAGCACATATCGCCATCGGCGATTATTATGTTTATGCATTAAGGACTTCGCAAGTTAAACAAAATATCCTGCGATGCGATGAAAAGAAGAGCCACGTGTCGGCATAGCGCTCCGGCGCATATCGCATGCGATATAGGATAACGTTAACGGTGGAGAGATAAATCCACGAAATACCAAAGTGCGATAAGACGTGGATGTTGCGATGCGACATCGTCATTGCAACTTCGCATCAACACTTTTATTATTTATGGCAAAAGGTATTTGTTATATGTTGCGACATGTGATGTCGTAAAAGTTCTAAAGTGCGATATAGTTTGGGAGCTAGGTTGTGATGAGTTAAAGATTGTCCACTTCGAAAAAAAAACCGCTCTTAAATACTTCATTATTTATGTAGGCCCACCCATAACCCACAGATCCGCAATATTATGTAAAATTTGCAATTTCGTGTTGCAACACCACTCCATGATCTATACTCTTTCTCTCACCGAAAATCAAGGCTCTAGCTATATAATTTTTGCAGTGGAAATAATCTATTCTCTTCCTCCCCACCCAACATGAAAGCTCTAGCCATGATATATGTGTCTGTCTAGCAATTATTTTGATTTCTAGTAGATGTTGGCCTTGGACGTAGCTAGTAACGAGGGTTGTTGCAATTAAACCACATTAAAAAAAAAAGCGCGTAGTGCTTCAAACTGTAGACGGTCAGTATGGCGTCACAGATACCCGGCCGCCGTCGACTTTTCTTACATCACTCGCATCCAATCCGCGACGTCTTTAAACCCTATTGGTAGTGCATGCCAGTGCTCTCACTGAATCCGTCTTTATAATCTTTCCATCTCTTCGCTTCTCAAAACAGGATGATGATTTATGCACAAAGATCTTGGTTCAGTCTCCTGTATTCCATAGCTGGGAAACCCTGAAACTACTGATCCCTCTCCTTGCTGCAGATATATTATCGTTCATATATATTTATATGCTGGAGGTCTCCCAGGTATGTCTGTTATATTCTGCTCGATCTCTGCCAGACTGTATTTCATACCCCATTATAGTAGCTCAGCCGAATTGTCGAGTCTACGAAGCGGGAACCCTGATTTTGGCATACCCATTTGTCCAAACTTCTCCTTACTCGGATTTGTAAGCACTCGGAATACTGCACAAGGTTGTGTTAGGGTTTGAGGGTGGGAATAGACTAGACTGCTATGGATTTCAAGTAGATGATATATACATACATATACATCAAGGCCTCTGGAATTATAACCTTGATGATAGCCTGAATACCACCCGTTGGTGAATATATACACAATTGGGTATCTGTATATATATATATATATATAGTGGGGTGAGTATATATACACAAGGATGAGTGCAGACGTTGTAGTTGGGCAAGGAGGATCATCAGTTACTGCAGCACAGCTAGCTCCTCCTTCTTCCTCCAATGGGATTAATGAAGGCAGCAGGGAATTAGCGGCCTCTCCGGTTCCTAGCCGATACGAGTCACAGAAACGAAGGGACTGGAACACGTTCGGTCAATACTTGAAGAACCACAGGCCGCCTCTGGCCTTGCCCAGGTGCAGCGGGGCTCATGTGGTTGAGTTCCTTCATTATTTGGATCAGTTCGGGAAGACCAAGGTCCATGTTCCCGCCTGCCCTTTTTTCGGTCACCCTCACCCTCCAGCACCCTGCGCTTGCCCGCTCCGGCAGGCCTGGGGCAGCCTTGATGCCCTAATAGGACGACTCCGGGCAGCATACGAGGAGAATGGCGGGAAGCCTGAGTCCAATCCATTTGGAGCCCGGGCAGTCAGGCTTTATCTCAGGGAAGTGAGGGAGTCTCAGGCTAAGGCAAGGGGAATTGCTTATGAGAAAAAAAAACGCAAGCGCCCCCCAATTCATCAACAACAGCAGCAACAACAACAACATGTACTGCAGCACCAGCACCAACTCCAGCTCCAGCATCAACACCAGCCGCAGGCTCCAAGTCACTTTGTGCCCAATGATCCCAATTCAAATATCCCTATGATGATAGCTGTTCCCAATCCAAATTGATGTTGACTGCTATCTGGCTATCCATTGATCATCAGGTCTGCAGCTAGAAGGGAGGATAGCCCTAATCTGAAGTACCCAGTAAAGTATGTCTCATATATATGTGTTTTCATCTTCTGTAATTCTCCAGTATTTTCTGTCACAGTCCTTAGTCTGATTACAGCTGATGTGATCCCTATATATATCTTCTTCTCCTTGTGATTTTGGAACCCAAGGTCGTTTGCTCTTATGCACAGTATCCCTGGTTATAAATTGGGTAAACCTATACCAGTGTGCTTCACCAAGGTCATTAAAACCAAATACCTATCTAGAATTAGCCCAATATCTAACAACAGCATTGATGACAATAGTGAGCTGACCCTTGGACTAAAATATGTGATTTCACCCCTTGTACCCATGCCATCTCTCTATTATAAGTCTTGTTATCTCTCTATTGTTCAATTTGTGTCTCTGAAGATCTCTCAACTGCTTAGTTCAATATCCATGTATTCTCCTCTTAATATATATTGTCCACTATCTCATGTCTGGTCATACTCACATGATCATTTCTTCCTCTGTGTGTTTGTAAGATCTTCTATAACCTACTATTATCCTACGTTTCTGTCATACGTGTTTCTGCTAGACCCATTTAACTACCCTTAGGTTTTTAGGTCCATGTCCTTCAAGGTCCCTATTTGTTATCCTTTCAGTAAATAGATATTAGTAGGCCTAGAGCTTCAATTATTTAGACTCATGGAGGACTTTGCTCGGTATTATGAAGCAACAGTTGATGATCACTATTATCCTGTTGATCAAATGTAAGAGGCCATCCTTGAGTTTGCATGATTAGGAGCTTAATTACTGATGTTGTTATATGTAACAAAGTACATCTTAGTATTCAAACTCTATATATATTGTACAAGTAGGTAGTAGATATGTGCTGTTATCTTGTCGTGGAAATTCACAGTTTACCTGTAGACTGCTAGCCTTAGTACGTCGGTGAATCTCTCACAGTCAGCGATGGCTAGGAGGAAAAAAAAATTGTAAAAATCATATCGTTAATGTCATGGCTTTTGGTTAATAGATAAAGACTTTGTGGCAATGGTTGCTATAGGATTTGTTATTAGAATATACTATGTTTGTGATGTCAGTCTTTCACCATTTATCAACGTTTACCAATGCGTTAGTTATAAGATACAAGAGAAATGCGTCACTTAAGATTCGTTATACTTTTCAGCTTCCTGCACAGTTTCGCAGTTCGTTTAACTTCAGGAGGCTGCAAAAAAAGGGTAACATATTTGGGAGACCGAATTATTGGTGATCAATATCTAATTTCTTATAAACATGGCTCTATGTAAAATTTATTGCATTTATACTTTGTCTAATTGGGGAAGTCGTATAATAATAAGAAGTTAGAATCATCATCATCGGGCTTGTTTGTCGTTGGTATTCAATTTCAAGTTATTGTAGACCAAAGTGTTAATGTTAAGAGGAAAGTGAGTCATAATGAATTTTCGATTTTATTATAAGTTTATTTTGAAGTTGGTTGGATATTGGATAAATAAGCACTCTTGCTTGTGATCATTGTTAGATGTTAGATAAATCAGTATTTTTGTAATTGATTTTCTATATATCTCTGGTGATGTTAGTGATGTTATTGTTGACTAATATTTGTGGATTTTTGATTTAATTGTATTTGTGATTTTAACTATCTGTAATTGTGATTCTAACCAATGATACTAATGTTGAAGTGAGTAGGTCGAGAATTAGATACACACCTGGTTCAGGCTGAGGGAAATTGTTTAACATGAATAAACCAGCACTCCCTTGTGTATTTGGGGCATGGATTCTTATCTCTGAAAATACTATCAGGTTTTGGTATAACTACGTGATTCCCAACAAAGCTCTCAACAAAGCTAGCCCTTCATCACTAAACTTCTTTACAGTCCAATAAATAACTTTTACCTGTTTGAGAAGAAAGTGTTGCCTTCTCTAATTGACTGGCATCCTTGTGTTGAATGGAATTCCCTGCATCCAATATACCTGCTGGATACTTTAATCTTCAATGGACATAAGCTCAGGCGATAGAAACAAGCTTGGTTCAGTAGTACCACACTACAAAGTGATTCCTACAAACTGATTTAAATCTCAAGGTCTTCAGTGTATTTTTATGATTTATTGGATTATGATTTAAATCTCACGGTCTTCAATGTATTTTTATAATTTTGCATTTGAAGTATCGACATTACTGGAAATCATATGATCAGTGAGATTTGAAGTCTGGTCATAGCAGTAAATTTATAACTTTGCATTTGAAGTATGACATTACTGGAAATCACATGATCAGTGAGATTTCAAGTCTGGTCATAGCAGTAACTTTACAACAGTGAAGAGATGTGGTAAAATGAAAAAAACCTTTATATTTTATACAGCTATTTTAAATTTCGAAATTAGCAGACATTTTCTTGCTTCACTGATAATGGGCATATTCTCTTCTACTAGACGTGGATTAAAATTCATAACTCTGTTCGAAATATTTACAAAGTTTTTGTTTTTAAATATACAAAGGATGTCTCTTAACATTTTATCAAACAAGGACCAGAATCATTTTTTCTTCCAACTGGTCCCTTACAAAGACTCGTAAGCTTGTACACTAACTGTCGAAATATTTGCAAAGTTTTTGTTTTTAAATATACAAAGGATGTCTCTTAACATTTTATCAAACAAGGACCAGAATCATTTTTTCTTCTAACTTGTCCCTTACAAAGACTCGTAAGCTTGTACAATAACTGTCAAATTCACTAATGCATAGGTAACTCGTAATCATATGATACCATTAAAATATTTTCTCAAATAATTCTCTCAAAAAGAAAGTGATGGTGATACTTAAGAGATTTATTTAAAGCAGAGATCTATCTTTATCCAATTATGTCATACAACTGTGCCAATCTTAATCTCAATGTTATGTAAATATGCTATAGACTATGATAACATTTCAGAATTGTTATTCAATGTTTTGGGTTATGTTCAAGCTGTTAGACTTTATTTTGAAGCTTGGTCCAGCTCAATCTATATCCAATATACTAGCTAATAGATCGGTATAATTTTAAAGCAGAGAAAAGCTCTCTTGGCTAACGCTGGTGACTTTCTGTTGAATTGATCCCATATATTAGGTGGTAGATAGGTTCAATTTTATAAGATACAAAAGTTTGCTTTTTTTGGGTGCATGTTTTTGGTTGAGGAAAATAAATTTAATTATTTTAATAAAAGTAATTTTAGTTATTAATTAGGTTTGAATAAGTATTTGGAAAAAATAATGGTTATTTTTTTTTTAATTTAGAGTCCATTGGTAAGTAATCTATTAAATTTATTATTATTTTTATTATTATTCAATTTTAAAGTCACTGCCATATGAAACAGGAAATTAGTGTATAAGACTCCAATTTGCAATTAACATATTATTATTATTATTATCTAATTTTAAATTCACAGCCAAGCAAGTAAACTATTAAATTCATGATTATTATTATTATCCAATTTTCAAGTAACATATTAATTTATTATTATAATTACCTAATTTTAAGGTCACAGCCAAGAAAGTCATGTATTAAATTCATTATTATTACTGCCAAGTGAGACACCAAATTGGTGTAAGAAACCCCAAATTCCAAGTAACATATTAAATTTATCTAATTTTATTTTAAGGTCACGACCAATCCAAACAGTAAATTGGTGTATGAGGCCCCTTGTTTGTGAGACAAGGGACCCACCTCCTGGCAGCTACCAAATTGATGTATGAGGCCCCAACTTGCAAGTGACATATTAAATTTTCTAATTTGAAGGTCACAGCCAAGCCAGACACTAAATTGGTGTATGAGTCCCCCTTGTTTGTGGGACAATGGACCCACCTCTGGGGGCAGCTGTTTTATCCAATTTTCAAGTAACATATTAAATTTATTATTATTATTATTATTATCTAATTTTAAGGTCACAACCAAGCAAGTAACCTATTAAATTCATTATTATTATATTATCCAATTTTAAAGTCACTGTCAAGTGAGACACCAAATTGGTGTATGAGAGCCCAATTTGCAAGTAACATATTAAAGTATCTAATTTTAAGGTCATAGCCAATCCAAACACTAAAGTGTATGAGGGCCCTTGTTTGTGGAACAAGGGACTCACCTCTTGGCAGCTACCAAATTGGTGTATGAGACCCCAACTTGCAAGTAACATATTAAATTATCTAATTTTAAGGTCACAGCCAAGCCACACACTAAATTGGTGTATGAGTTCCTCTTGTTTTTGGGACAATGGACCCACCTCTTAGGGCAGCTATTTTACTTTTAAATCTACAGAGGCATACATACTGTAGCTCCCAATAATTTTAAACCTGTGATCTCTTACGAGGAAACACATGCTCTTAACCATTAGGCCCACTCAAACTATATATTGTTATGATTTCATATTATTTTAACTATCAATTAAATTTGTAAATATTTTTGGAAAAAATGATTCTTATAACACCTATAAACATTCAATTATTCTTATAAATAACAAATTGTAAATATGAATTCAAATTCAAAATATAAAAATGTAAATTTGTAGCACTATAACAGTTCTAAATGTTTAATCTTTAGCAGACTGGTTGTTTGGGACAGTTAGCTGCCCTTTTATGAAATATGATCAATAAAACGTTAGAGATGTTAACACTGAAAATTTGCAATAAGTTTGCAATTTCATTAATATTGAAGATAGATTTTCCCATAAAACTTATTATAACAATTTTATATTAGAATTTTAGCAACCAAACTGCCCATTGATATTACTTGAAAATATATTCTTATTACAGCAATCTGTGAAGTATTTGATATTGAAAAGCAAAACTTTATTCATAGTTCACTGATATTAAAGTTGTTGGTGCTTGCAACAATCCAGCAAAAATGTAAATCATGTTAGGATTGATCACTCAACTTATTTTCATTATATTTCAACTTATTTTCATTTTAAGCAATCCAAGTGTAAAATTGAAAAACAAACCCAAAAAGTGCGGTGGATTTGCAACTTTACTGTAGTGGATTTGCAACTTCACTGGAGTGCCTTTATTGCAGCTGCGATCTTTATTACTTTAATACTGAAATTGGGAGGCAGCGCAAAGTTAAATTATTTAAATATAAATTTATATTATGAAGAATTTTTAAGAAGATAAAATAGCTAAGTTGAAGTTTCAACAAATAGCATTTTTTAAAGATTGGACATTATTAAATTTTTTTACGAGGAAAAAGTCAAAAGAAATGTGGAAGGAAAGAGTATATTTTTTTGCTGTTCAGAAAAAGTGGAAATAGAAAAATATTAAAATTATGCAGGTAATCTATCTGCTAGCTTTTGGGATAATCTATTCTGTCTGCCAGCTCTTGGAATAATTCATGTTAGCTCTTGGGATAATCTATTCACCCAAAAATTTGTCTAGAAAAAAAGAAAATTTATTGTAAAACTACACAAGAAAAAAGCCAAATACAAAAACAGGATAAAAAAATAATGTGTTTCATAAACTACTTTGACTTAATGAAAGCTAAAAATACTTAATTACTTACTTTTTAAGATAAAATGTTCCATAATTTATTTTTTAAGTCTTACCTCATTTTCTGGCAATGTTTTCTATTAAAATCCATCGCCAATGAGCACATTGAAAATGCTATTTCTGGTGTTCAAGATTCCCTGGCGTTCGGGAAGGTGGTGAAATTGCTTTGCCTAATTCTGACGAAGGTGAAAAGTTCCAGGTTTTTTTATGAACCCATAGACAACACACAGCTTATCCTTATCTTTCTCCTCCCTAACAAGAATACATGTTAGAAGTTGTTTTTGGCCGCCCACAGGGATTTGAATCTCGTGATTTTAAAATTTATGACACTCATGTGAATGCAATGCATGGCAAATTAAACTACCCATAAACTACATATTGAAGTTTTATTAAAAGGCAATTGTTACTCTAATTTCTACCCATGTTTTCAATTGAAATCCACGCCCATTGAGCTCCCTGAAATTCTTAAGTGGCGAAGAAACATCACAGCGTTTTGATGAACTCATAGACCACACCCAGATTCTGAAGAACCACGACTCCCCGCGGCTCAATTATCATTATACACGATATACAATGCGACTTGGAAGAATAAAAAAAATAAAGGGACAGGACCCCACTTGCAATCAAAATAACAGACAATCTTCTGGTGCGCTCCATAAAGAAAATAATGGCAAAACGCACCGTACAAAGGCAGGCTAACTCTGAAATTCCAAGTGCGATTAACATTGCAGGGATGATGTAAACATTAATGGTCAACATATATTTACGAGGTGCGAGGAATCACAAACTGCTAAAATACAACCTGAAGTCTGATATGTTACGTTGTGTGGGCGTCTGCATTTGATTGACCATTAATGAACTGAAAACACACACACGGAGATTGTCAGGGCGATCAGATGGGTGAGTGAAGAAATCAATGGACTGACAGAGTTACATTGTGCTTCCGGCAGACACAAATGTACAGTTATTGCACCTTAAATGATTCCCTTCAATGCAAAATTCGTACTTTCAAACTGTTCATATATAACTTTTTATGTATCAAGTGGGAATTGATGTGAAACCAGAAAAATGGGCTGACACGAGACATGTCCATGTCCTCGTTTACAGGTTGCAACAAGTCCATGTTGAAAGACAAAGACCACACTCAATTTACTACAGAATTCAGTCATTTCAACGCTTAAAGTGTATTCAGTACATTCAGTATGGACGAGGGCAATGTACAGGCTCAATATTGTACTTTAAAGAAGGCCAATAATTCCGTTCACTCATTCAAAGCAGAAGGCCAATAATTCCATTCACTCATTCAAAGCCGTAGTCTACCTGTTAGATGTTTTTAGGCCTTTCCGGTTATATTTTCCAATGGAAATTGGTCAGAATTTTGAAATAAATTCAATGCTGAATGATTATAAATAATCAAAAACACATTTCAAATAATAATAAAAAAATTTATTAAAATTTATTTAAAAATTAAAAACATATTTTAAATAAAAAAAATCAAAATTTAGATAAATGTTTTTAGGGTTAATCAAATCATTAGGATTTGGTCGACTTTGAACCACATTAGATGGTTCGAAAAGTCGACCAAAACCACATTAGATGGTTCGAAAAGTCGACCAAATCCTAATGATGTGATTAATCCTAAAAACATTTATCCATAGTAACACAGGACAACTCTCAGCCATTCGAGAGCAAGTACCCCAAGCTTATACATTCATGGGAGCTTGGGAGCTCGTAGGAAACTTTGCAAAATATTTTCAAATGGTACTTTGGAGTTTTTAGGGAGTTTCACTACAACAAATTTGGCGTTAAGGGAACCTATTTTGGGCAGATTTTCACTTTTCTAGTATCTATTTTGAGCAGAGAAGGTACCATTTGTTTATTTTCTAATTGATACATGATAGGTGAAGACGCTGGACTCCATAGGCTATGTAAAACGAAAAAGATGTGGGGATACATTCATGAACCACATTAGATGGTTTGAAAAGTCGACCAAATCCTAATGATGTGATTAATCCTAAAAACATTTATCCATAGTAACACAGGTACAACTCTCAGCCATTCGAGAGCAAGTACCCCAAGCTTATACATTCATGGGAGCTTGGGAGCTAGTAGGAAACTTTCCAAAATATTTTCAAAGGGTACTTTGGAGTTTTTAGGGAGTTTCACTACAACAAATTTGGCGTTAAGGGAACCTATTTTGAGCAGATTTTCACTTTTCTAGTATCTATTTTGAGCAGAGAAGGTACCATTTGTTTATTTTCTAATTGATACATGATAGGTGAAGAGGTTGGACTCCATAGGCTATGTAAAACGAAAAATATGTGGGGATGTAGCAAAGGTTTCAAAAAAATATAGACAGTTGCAGTCATTCCTTAGTAGTGTTTGTTGCAAATCTTGAAGTCTACTTTCTTGAAGTCTATCTTGAAGCTTAATGATAAGATTCAACAAATTGCAATGATGGTCAGAAAGAAAAAGAGTAGGGTGTTAGTAAGTTTCATTTTATAAATTTCCAAGCTTGAATTTCAAAATTGAATATAATAGTGTTGCATGATATCACATAATAATCAAGTAATAATAGTTTTTTTCTAGTTTTAAGAGTTCTTTAAGGAATTTTATTGGCAAGTTGTTATGGATTAATATTTTGATTTTTTGTGGCACTGTTTCAACTTTCAATATTTTACATATTTCATTGCAAGATGCAATCTGCAGGATTGAATTTAATTGGCAAGATTTGGATGGAAATAAATAATTTTTTATTTTTTTATATTTTTAATATATATTAAAATTTTAATATATTATATTATTGTGGCTCCCAATTTAATTTTTATGGTAAATTTGGGCAAAGCTTCTAGACTTACCCACCAATATACCTGAAACTAGTGCAACATAGCATTTATCTAAATGATGGATCACAAAAATCTTAAATTTAAAATCAAAATTTATTTAAAAATCCAGAAAATCTCCATATAAAAATTCATTGTTATGTAATATTTAACCAAAAATTATTTAAAAAAACTCAAAAGCCTCTCTATACAAGTTCATTATTATGTAAAATAATCATATATTATGAAATCAACCCATCGAAAATTATGCAAAATATATTTCTTAAGTTTTTTTCATTTATAATATAATTTATTGATATCTTAATTGGTTTGGAAGCCCCCAAACAGATTAAATTTTATGTAAATTCGAAATTTAGCGAAACCCTTTCAGAGCTCAAAACAATTAAATGGAAATTTGAAATTTTGTTTCCCAAACTTGAGAAAAATACACAGCAGAAAAGCCATCTATCGTTCATAGTTATTTGGTTACAGATACAGCCACGATCTTTTATTTCCCGTGATTATGTTATAGATGAAGCGATATCAATAATATGATATTATCTGGAGTTTGACATCAAATATGGATAATTTGATTTCTTTTGGCTTTTATATTTTTGTATATACAACAATTTAGAAGACAACTATATGATTCCTCATGGTTTTCCTTATGATTGCATTTAGGGAAATACACAGCAGAAAAGCCATCTATGTACTTTTATTTATAATAACTAGGCTATAATTATAGCAATATCATGAATGCTGTCGATAATATGATATTATTTGGAGTTTGGCCAAGAATATTGGTAAACTTTGTTAACTTTGTTTCTTTGATTTGGGTTCTGTTCTTTGTTATATAACCCTTCACAAAAAATAAATGATTCCTCATGATATGATTTTGCTGATATTATTGTGATTTTTTTAATTTTAAGACTGTTACTCTTCACAAAAAATAAATGATTCCGTATGATATGATTTTGCTTATATTATTGTGGTTTCTTCTTATTTTTGGGAACCCACTAATGATTCCTGGTTTTCCTTCCTATTCCATTTAGGGAAAGACAAAGCAGAGAAGCCATCTATCGATCTTTTATTGGACTATAATTAAAGTGATAGTATATATGAGGTGGAGAATATGATATTATTTGAAGTTTTGACCTAAAATACATGGTGATAGTATATATGAGGTGGAGAATATGATATTATTTGAAGTTTTGACCTAAAATACATGTAATCATTGTTGCTTTAGATTTTATAATTAATGATACCCATTTAAAATAATTATAGTGATAGTATATATGATGTAAAGAATATGATATTATTTGAAGTTTTGACTTAAAATACATGTAATCATTGCTGTTTTAAGTTTTATACTTAATAATACTTATTTAAAATAATTATAGGATTTTTAATGGTTTTCAATATGGGTTCGCTTATATTATTATAATGATTTTTTATTTTAAAGTTGGTGAACTTACTGGAAAAAAAAATTGAAATGAAATTCTGAACTTTTGTATCCCAAATTCTTCTTAAAAATAAAATTGAAAAAAACACCAAAAAAAGTCACATTGTAAAAAATGTAGTGGCTTAGGGTTTTATGACTAATTATATACCTAATTATAAGACAAAAATACAAAAATGTGCTTGGTAGGCTGGTACATGTGATTTCAGCTTTTTGGCAGTGAACTTGATGGCGTAGTCATTTACATTTTCATTATCATGTGTTTCAATGTCACACTTATCTCACAGCCAATTAACTTAATTTACTTGACTATAATTAGCAATGTTATAAGTTGAATTTAATAATAGAAGGGCATCTTTATTTCTATTATAGATGGGTGTATTTAATGAGCACGAAGATAAGTCAACTAAGGGAAGTCAACTAGTCAACCATGCAGGTTGGATGCCCATATTTATAGTAGATTTAAATTAAGATCTTCCATTATAATATGAATTTTACAATTATTAATACAAAGAAATGCATTTTTATTTCAATTAATGTTATATTTAATCATAAAATAAAGTCAGTCATGTTGTTGAATACTAAAATTTGCTATCAAAATAAGCTTAAATTTTTAATTATATTCTGAATTTATCAATATCGAGAAAGGCACCCTTATATGTAAATCAATGTCAAATTTGTAATAGATTTAAACCAAGATCTTCAAATATAATATGAATTTAACAATTATCAATATAAAGAAATGCATTTTTATGTCAATTACAGGCTGTTATATTTAATAATAAAGCAAATTTAATCATGTTCATTGAATACCAAAATTTGCTATGAAAATAAGCTTAAATTTTTAATCATACTCTGAATTTATCAATATAAAAAAGGGCACTCTTATATGTAAATCAATGTCAAGAAAAACAGCTTTATATGTATTACAGAAAAGCCCATTGGATGCCCAAATTTACATTAAACATAAACTCAAATTTTCAGTCAGAACTTGAATGTAACAATTGTTCACCAATGTTAAGAAAGACATCCTGATAATTCTTGTATTTAATGAACTTGAAGAAAAGTCAACTATGCCCATTAAATATGCAAATTTACTGTTCACTAATGTTAATAAGGACATCTAGATATCCAATATATATTCTTGCATTTAATGAGCTTGAAGAAAAGTCAACTATGCCCATTAAATATGCAAATTTACTGTTCACCAATGTTAAGAAGTACATCTAGATATCTAATATATATTATTGTATCTAATGAACTTGAAGAAAAGTAAACTATGCTCATTAAATATGCAAATTTACAATGAGCATAAGGTCTATTTAAAAAAAAGATTCATTCCTAATAAACAATAATCTATTTAGAAAAACTACACACTTTCCTCCAATCCATTGCTTAGTATCACTTCTAGTTTTTTACACACTTAAACTCAACATTCTTAAGAAAAAAAAACCTCACATCCAACTATTCCACTCACCAACACCATGATTCAATTCAATTGAAATGTGGATTTGATCATATCTCAATATAACTCTAAAGACACTATTTAACTATCATCTACTTGCATCCATCTTTATTCATGGTACATAAATATATATGAAATTAACTGCTATTTAGCTATATTATCACATCTTTATATATTTTATTTTCAAAATAAATATATAATTTATATTAAAATTTAATTATATATTTATATTAAAAATAAACTATATATATTAACATAAACAACTTAACCAAACCACCCAGTATGAGAAAGCCAAAGAACCAATATATTAAAACTGAAGCGTGCAAATCCTTACAAATATCCCTTTCCACGAAGTAATAGATCCGAATTATAAATTATTAAAAGCAGCTTAACAAAACAACCAATTTATTAAATGTCCAGAGAAACCATAAATTAAAACTGAAGCGTGCAAATCCTTAAAAAAAAATCCCTTTCCGCGAGTAATAAATCCGAGTAATGCTTATTCATAGTTGCTCTTTAAATATTATATAAAGAGATTATAAAGCTTTTCTCATCCAAATTTGGCCATACTCTCATTTAAAAATAAATTGCTTTTGATAAATTTGATCCAACAACATTTTATTATTGATGTTGAAAATAACTTTTTTTATATATTTTATTTCATATATATTTAATTTAAAAATGAATATATAACTGATATATACGGTTATAAAACCAAACCATCAATTTAGTAAAAAGCTCAAAATATCCATAAATTAAAAACAAAAGCCTGCAAATCCTCAAACACATTTATCTCTTTTGACGAGTAACAAATTGATCAGATTAATAATGTTCTATATAATTTCAATGAAATTTCAAATTTATTTTTGTTAAAATAGTTAATTAACTCTAGCATGAAGAAGAGTTATACAATTAGTTAATAAGTTTTAAATAAGTCAATAGATGAATTTAGTAAGTGAGTCAGAGAGTTAGTTAAGTGATAGTTGACTAAATGAAAGTTATGTGATAGATGAATTTGGTAAATGTGTGCATGTCAAGCCAGTGAGGATAAATAGGCATCCTAGGGTTCATTGTATTCACAGAGAAAGAGAGAGTAATTGAAGATTAATAGAAGAGCAGCTCATATGTGTTTGGTATGTGAATTATTTGTATTATTTATACTTTTACTCTTCTGCATTTCTAACAATTTTATCTATTAAGTAGAAATTTGATGATTGTGATTTGTTTTTATTATTTGATGAAGGTTATTTATTTTTTAAGTTAAGTTTTATGTATATTAGTGAGTGTTAAATATTTTTGGCTTATGGAATAGAATAGAATGTAATAAGATGTATTGTTAAGGTATTCATGTGATGTGAGGTGATTAATTGGAAATTTTCATAAACTTTCAGAAAGGATATGTTTCATTAATAGAAAAGCCATTTCGTCGTTTTGATTAGAATTCTTTGGCTCTTAAAAAGTAGCAATTTTTTAGTTACCAAATAATGTGGAATGAGGCCGTGTAGCCCACCTAGCTAAAGTATATGAGTTGTTGAGTAGCCAATCCATTCCCAGGAGGTGTCATTGCTAGCCGATCATAGCCGATTGATCCTAGACGATAGCCAACTATTGCCGAATCCCCTGTTTCATCTAGCCCACCTCATATTGGCAACTAGCTGATAGCCAATAGCCCAGCATTGCCAATAATAGCCCGTAGCAGCACATATTTATCATAAATATATACCTCTCCTTGTGTCGAGAGTTCGGCAAGCTCACCCTAATAAAAATTTAGCCATACTAAGAGTTAGTATAACTTAGACAAAACAAATGTAATAGTAAAAATGCTTGAATGCTGTTTTTGATAATAAAAATAACTTAGACACCATCAAAAAAATCCCTAAAACATTTAATAATCCTGATTTCCAAATTATGTAGCTGCGAAAGCGTGTTTCTGAAACACATTCATGGCAGACGAACAGGTCAGGGAGGATTTCTTTCTCGGCCTTCTTTCTCTGCTTTTGACAGAAATGATAATATTATTTTTGACGTGACAGACCCCATGCTCCTAAAATTCTCCCATCATCCCATCCTTGTGTCACGCATATCGATGATGGAATCCACCGCCCCTGAGTGCTGCTTACATCATTCTGACGCGATCCAAAAACTTGTTATTATTGTAGCAGATGCCCACTGCCCCCTGCAACTTGTGCATATCTTATTGTAAAAGCTGGTCATTAGGATAAGATTCACTAAAATAGTATATAATACAATCATCACCGGCTGGAAAGAGCAAATATTTCTAGTAACAGGAGTTTGACTTCATCGAGTAATCATTGTCCACCAATTTATTTGAATTACGAGGGCTTGGCTCTGGTCAACCGGCATGACAGCTTGCGGTTATTATTCTTTCTAAAAGCTCCTTACAATTATCATTGTCCACCAATTTATTTGAAGTAGGAGGCTTGGCTCTGGTCAACCGGCATGACAGCTTGCTGTTATTATTCATTCTAAAAGCTCCTTACAGGATCGCCTGTTAAGTTGAACACAGTACGTGATTGTCATTATTATAAATGAGGTACTAATGTAGAATCAAAATTTTCATGTGTGAGGTTTGTTTTTTAAACACTAGTCTTATATTTTAAATATTTTATTTTTTATTTTCTTGTTTTGTTAAGTTGTGTGAGTTTTTTTGGATCTGGGTGACATGACGGGCGTGTTTTTCAGGACGTGCTTTCCAGCGCATAGTCACATCCCCCCACGGTGTTAGATGACGCAACTAGCATGGGATCGGCAGCGCCATGCTGCCTGCACCACGCAACACTAGTCACCAGTTAATGCCATTAATGCATTTTCTGGAAGCCAACTGTGTTCTCGAATTGAGGGGAGCGACCATAAATTCTACCCTGCACCTTCTCCCTCACATTTCCTTCCCCATTCTCCCTTGCATCTCCGTCGCAGCTCTCCTTCTCTGCTTTGTGTGCCCTCTGCACCTCAGACCAGACCTCTGCTCTGCATGCATGTCAATGGTGTCGCGGCAACGTTAAAAGCCTCGTCGTGGCAGTGTTCATGGTGCTCTTCGTGCCCACCGAACTAGGGACTCAATTGATAGATTCTTCAATTCCAAAGAGGTGCCCTCCTTTCCCCCCTTCGGTTAGTCTGCTGCCATGCCTTCTAAATGCTCCTCCGCCTCCACAGCGCCATCTACAACCTCCCTCATCACCAATGTTGAGCCCTCTCTGCCGCCCCTGCCCAGAGTTCAGTGGAAATACGACAAGTCCACCATCCCTCGCTCCTTGACGCCTCCTCCCAAGAAATTGGAATGCCTACCTGTTAAGGCCTCCTCTCTGTACATTCCCAACCTCTGACATTATTCTGTTGAAGGTGTCTGGAGCAGGGGCAATGAGAATGAAGTGTCGCCCAAGGTCCCTTACGTCTTCACGGAGGAGGAAGAAGAAATAGCTCGTATCTACGGATGCCTAGTGAAAGAGGAAGAACCGGCGAGACCTGATGTGGACCTGTATGAGGAAGCCAGCAAGGATTGAAGGTCAAGGTTTATGCACCATAGTTCTCTTCTGGACATATTTGACGTATGTAGATTTTCCAGTTTTATTTACTGTTTTAGCAAGGATAGATGCTTCAGACTTTTCTAGACAATTAAAGGGTCGATTTCCCATGGGCAACCCCTTCTTTTGCTATTTTGGAGACAATTGCGAGCAGGAATAGGATAAATTCCTCAGCTCAGACCATGGAATGTAACATATTTTGCTAATTAATAGAATTTAAAATAGCTTACAAAAAAACAGTTGTGTGAGTCTGATGCAGGGGAATTTGAGCAAACTTTCATCAAAGTTGGAATCCGAAGCTGTGGAAAGGAAAATGTGGACAGTCATTGTAAATCGGGGCAAAAATTGGTTAAAACATAGCTAAATTGCTAGAGCTAATTAATTGTAATTATCCATCACTTATGTATAACGAGAGATTTAGGGTTTGTTTGAGAAATTGAGGGAGAAAACCATGGATCTTAGATGATCCACGCACTTGTAAAATCTATAAAAGAAGTCTATGATGTGTGAAGGAGGGGAGTGAACACAATGTAGTGGCATGAGAAATTCTAACTAAGGCTGAAATGCCTTAGACTGTAAACGAATTTTGTATATAATTGAAATATGTGTTATTTGGATTTCGGTGTATCTGTGTGTCAGAATGTGCTATATTTACAATTTAATTTTATGTTATGACTTCATGATCGACCATCGATCACTGTAAGGATCGATGGCGATCCAGTAAGATATAATGCCGTAGGGTGAGTTTTGTTACAGAGTATGGCGGATTTAAACCTACGTTGGAGCCTTGCGATTCGGAAACTACATTCATAATCGATGGCGATCCAGTAAGATATAATGTCGTAGGGTGAGTTTTGTTACAGAGTATGGCGGATTTAAACCTACGTTGGAGCCTTGTGATTCGGAAACTACATTCATATTGAACCTCAAGACGAAGGCGCAGTGGAAGCGGGTGAAATTATGTGTTTGGAACAATGTAGGTGGTTTTTGAAAACCATGAATGGTTTTCGCGCAGCCTTGGGACAATAAGTGGTTTCATTGCAATTGAACGCGATCGTATCGGATCACGACACGTCATGGAGGCAAAACCGCCAGTTTCGCGTGAATTTGGAGTGATAAAGTTCGGAGGCTATTTCTATGCGATCGCCGTCCGATCGTGATCGTCAAAGATCCAATGGTGATCGTGTCGGTAGCTACGTGGAGTTTAATCAAAAGGTGTGGAGCCCTCAACGTTAATTCGTATAGTGTTTAAGTGATTTACGTGGTGTGACAACCGTCTGATCTTAGATCGACGGTTATCGCGAATAAAGATGCGTAGTTTTTAAACCTTAAACCAGACCCGATATGTCATAAATTGTGATTAATCTTTTTAAGTTCCGGGTTTAAGTGTGTAAAGGTGGGATAAGCGGTTGTTGGTTAAAGACTATTGTAATCACTGTTTTTTATGTTTCTTTGCTTCCGATACATTCCAATGTTAAGGGTTCAAAAAGAGGCCATCATGTATTGTTCAAAGGTTATGGAATTCGATGGTTTTATTTGCTTCCGATATATGTATATACAGGTGGGCCCATAACCCACAGGTCCTAGGATCGAAGGATTGGGTATATGAACCATGCAGCGTTGACATGGATTTTGAAGGTTGCAGGTTTATATGGATAAAATGAAAGTTAACCTACCCTATAGTAGGTTTAACTTTTCATCAAGTGGTATCAGAGCAGGGAAAGGATTTCTTGCGAAGGAGGAGTTTGCATACAAAGAAAGAAGAGGTACAGTTTTGTTGAAGTTTTGTAAAGCTTGTGGTTTTTTTTTCTTTTCTTTTGTGAAGGTAGCAGCAGAGGAAGGTGAGAAGGTTGCAGCAGCCTAGAGCAGGAGTGCTCGAATGGTTCCACATGATCGAACTAGAGAGATGCCGAAAGGCTAAGCTCAGAGGAGAGAAGCTTGGTGAGGTATCTGGTCGCAGGGAGGACTTGCTATTGCATAGGTTTTGTTGTAGCTCACAAAGGACAATTCCACAGAGGATGTGGGTAGAATTTTTCAAGAATTTTGTTACAGAAAGATCACAAAGGGCAGTTCCACAGAGATGTGGGTAGAATTGCTGACAGATGTAGAAGACATATGACCAGGATGTCATAAAATTTTTGTGCCTCGGGAGTCTGATGTAGGGGCATCTGAGCAAACTTTCATCAAAGTTGGAATCTGAAGCTGTGGAAAGGAAAATGTGGACAGGCATTGTAAATCAGGGCAAAAATTGGTTAAAACAGAGCTAAATTGCTGGAGCTAATTAATTGTAATTATCCGTCATTATGTATAACGAGAGATTTAGGGTTTTTTTGAGAAATTGAGGGAGAAAACCGTGGATCTTAGATGATCCACGCTCTTGTAAAATCTATAAAAGAAGTCTGTGATGTGTGAAGGAGGGGAGCGAACACAATGTAGTGGCATGAGAATTTCTGACTAAGGCTGAAATGCCTTAGACTGTAAATGAATTTTGTATATAATTGAAATATGTGTTATTGGGATTTCGGTGTATCTGTGTGTCAGAATGTGCTTTATTTACATTTTAATTTTATGTTATGACTTCATGATTGACCATCGATCACTGTAAGGATCGATGGCGATCCAGTAAGATATAATGTCGTAGCGTGAGTTTTGTTACAGAGTATGGTGGATTTAAACCTACATTGGAGCCTTGCGATTCAGAAACTACATTCATATTGAACCTTGAGACGAAGGCGCAGTGGAAGTGGGCGAAATTATGTGTTTGGAACAGTGTAGGTGGTTTTTGAAAACCACAAATGGTTTTCACGCAGCCTTGGGATGGTAAGTGGTTTCATTGCAATTGAACGCGATCGTATCGGATCACGACACGTCATGGAGGCGAAACTGCCAGTTTCGTGTGAATTTAGAGTGATAAAGTTCGGGGGCTATTTCTAGCGATAGCCATTCGATCGTGATCACCAGAGATCCAATGGTGATCGTGTCGGTAGCTGCGTGGAGTTTAATAAAAAGATGTGGAGCCCTCAGCGTTATTTCGTATAACGTTTAAGTGATTTACGTGGTGCGACAACTGTCTGATCTTAGATCGATGGTTATCGCGAATAAAGATGCGCGATTTTTAAACCTCAAACTGGACTCCATATGTCATAAATTGTGATTAATCTTTTTAAGTTTCGGGTTTAAGTGCGTAAAGGTGGGACCAATGGTTGTTGGTTAAAGACTATTGTAATCACTATATTTTTATATTTCTTTGCTTCTGATACATTCCGATGTTAAGGGTTTAAAAAGAGGCCAGCATGTATTGTTCAAAGGTTATGGAATTCGATGGTTTTATCTGCTTCCGATATATGTATATACACGTGGGCCCATAACCCACAGGTCCTAGGATCGAAGGATCGGGTATATGAACCATGCAACTTTGACATGGATTTTGAAGGTTACAGGTTCATATGGATAAAATGAAAGTTAACCTACCTTATAGTAGGTTTGGCTTTTCATCAGAGTCCAACAAGATTGCATGTTTAATTTGACAGAATTGCATGTTTAATTTTTGGTTTGAAAGTTGTTTAGGACATCTAAACTATCAAAATCAAAATGGATAGCACTCAACTTGGGACACACCATAGTTACCAAGTTAGAATTCGAATTCGAGTTCCATTCAATACTCAAAAAATTCCATTCAATACTCAACAAATTCGGTTACTTAAAATTTAATACTGAAAAAATTGGGAAATACAGATCTTACAAATACCTAAATATCTTACAAATATCTAAATATATTATTTTTTCTAATATTTTGAAATTTTGAAATATACAATATAACAAGGAAAATAGCAAAAACATTTATTAAATAATGATCATATACTAAATGAAATGGGTAGTTTACACTAGAATAACACATTTCCAGAAATTTTTATGTTCATCTATATACAATATAATTATGATGTATAGTATACATTGAACTTTCATTCAAATCAAATTCTATATTACAATAAACCATATAAATTTTACATTACAAACCACATTTATATTAGAAATAAAGCTATATACAAACATTTGTTTTAATATATATTTATACTCTCAATTATTAGTTACTCATAAAATAAAACAAAATAAATTTGACTTTTTCATATATATATATATATATATATATATATATATATATATATATATTATTTTCAAAATGATTAATTCAATCAAACTAAACTAAATTCTAAAATATACTAATTAATGATAATATTTCTTATAAATACATACCATATATATTAAAATATTTATGGTAAATACATATAATACATATATTTATATTTATTTTCTAATTTACAAATCATAATCACATAGTTTATTCTATCACTTTTACTATACATTATAAACCATAATTTAAAAAAAAAATTACTTTAGTAAAAAATAATATAATGGTAGATTATATAATTGTGATGGGAAAGATGCTCTGTGCCCGGGTAAAACAAATATCCTAAATAGAAAGTTGTACACAAGTGCAACCAGTAATTACATGGATAATAAAGGGTGTATAAAGAGCTAGACCAGGTGGAAAACTGCTTTCCCTATAAACTGAAAATGTCCAACCGAACTTCGAATTGGCACATTAATTCCTGAATCGAATTGAACTACCGTATCACAGTATTATCTATTTTTTTAATCTGAATTCACTGGTATTTGATAACTATGGGACACGCCAATTTTTAACTTGGTTGGATATTGGAATTTTTTATTTTAGTTTACGGGTATTTGATAATTATGGGACACACCAACCTTTAATATGGTTGGATATTGGAACTTGTGATTTTCACAGTGATACATTTCATCAAAATCAATTTTTTTTATCTCAATTTCTTCTTATTTGATAAGAAGAGACACACCAACTTTTAATATGATTGAATATTGGAACCTATAACCTTTAGAGTGATACACTCCATCAAAATCAATTCTCCCGCTAATAGATACACTCCATCAAGATCTATTCTCCTACTAATGGACTATTTTTATGTATATTTTGAAAAAACCAAATTATCTTAAAATCTGTGAAAACTATGGACAAAATTCCCCTCATAAACAATATAAAATCAACTAAAACTTAAACCTCTAGGTTGATGGACAAATGGAATCAGAATTCAGCTAGCCTCATTAGATTTATTTTTTCAATAAGTTTTATATTATATTCTTATATATGTTCTGATATTCTTCCGAAAATAAATTATTTTAGACTTTGTGAAAACTAAGGAGAAAACTCTCTTCATAAAACGTAAAACTCTATCTTAATGAACAAAACTTCAATGAAACTCTCTTTCTCTTACATAAATATAACTCCGAATTAAAACATATTTGCCTCTAAATTTAACGAGAAAATAAACAGCAAAAAGCGAGACACTTTGAAGAATATGTGTCTTTGTCAATTTGTTTAATTTCTTAACACTTTACATACATACACATAGGTTGTACATCCATTGATTGGCGAGAATCAACTTGGTGGGCAAATTAGATGACTTTTTACCAGATACAGGAAAGAAAAGGATTTCTCTTCAACTACCAGGTTGAACAATTTGCTAAAAAAAAATTATGAAGGGTTGTAGGTATTGGGAATCCAATATATTTTAAAACCAAATAAGTTATGTATAAAAGTAAACCACCACCGATGAGTATTCAAATAGTTATATCCCTTATTTTTTGGGATTTTGCGCCCATCAAATGGCCCTACAAGTTAACCAATGAATATTCAAATAGTTATATCCCAGATCTTTGAGACTTTGCACTCAACAATTGTCACTACAAGTTAGGTATGGAGAATCATTTGAAATTTTACACCTAACAAATGTCCTTACATGGTTATAAAATTAAGGATATTAAATCAATTAGAAATAGTGTTGGAAGAGGACACTCTCAAGTCTGACTTCTTTGCCATAAGGTAGCTAAAATAAAGCAACCAAGTGACAAATTAAGTGGCTAAATGGTAGAGGATGAACTTTTCAAAATAATCTTATTTTATAAGTAATTTTGAATCAGCCCGATGTATCATTGGAATATGAGTCATGTTTGCACAATATATTATATATATTAAAAATGAGTTCTGGTATTATAATTTTGTTATATATATATATATATATATATATATATATATATATATATTAAAAAAATTTACAATTTTTAATATTTATATTATGTTAATTTTTTGAATATTTATATTATATTTTTTAAATATTAAATTTTTAATTATCTAAATTTGTT
This sequence comes from Pinus albicaulis, assembly GCA_034641835.2. Taxonomy (NCBI): domain Eukaryota; kingdom Viridiplantae; phylum Streptophyta; class Pinopsida; order Pinales; family Pinaceae; genus Pinus; species Pinus albicaulis. Next base: position 1,440,235,769 of record CM076579.1, read on the forward strand.
TATGGATTACAATTGCAATAATTTTATATTGTAGAAGTTTTAGTACATATTATTATGTATTTGAAAGGTTGTAATTTTAAATTGTGTAATTTACTTACACAATTTAATAAAAAAATAACATAACAATTACTGGTAATTCAAAATGTATTGAAATATAGCTAAAAAAAGTGTAAAGTGTAGAGTTTTCCTTAACCTATTTTATTCATAATAACATGACATATATAATGTTTGGGATATTGATTTACAAATAAATAACTTTAAAGAACATACCAATCACTAAAGATTACATAAAATAGACTTACTTGGGACTTCTTCCTTTACATTGAGGTGAACTTTAGCTCTCATAGGTGCTAATCTAATCTCCCATAATTGCTATTCATTGTGAAATCTCAATTAAGGCTAATATAATCCTGAAACAAGATTCTAATTTAGAAGACATGAACATTAAATTCCTCAGTGGATATGGAAAAGAGCCTAAATAAATTTGGGAAAGGGGTAGAAGATTGCCTATGATTTGAGGACAAATGAACAAACTTAACAATTTTGTATATCCAATAGCACAATAATTCTAACTTAGTTTCCCATGAGAGCACATTTTTTCTTTTAGGATTTCATAAATAGTGTGAATTTCGTCCCTTTAACTCTAATTGAATGTAATTTATTAGCAAATTTCTTCCATAAGGATCTCACTCTTATGCTTGCTTAAATGTTGTGTAATCTTGCTCCTATTGCTCCCTTGACCATTTACTTTTAGAAAGGGCCAGTTTAACATAAATTTCCATCACCTACCTTATGTATCTCTTAAGTCTCATAATATTTTCTCATGCACAGGAAACACATCCTCGAGGGAAATATTCACATCCTTACATTCTTTCAATTCCTCCAATATTAGGGAAAATTTCACTTGCCTAGACTCTTTTTGTCTAAACCTCATCCTACCATAGGAAAATCCCTAATGTCCCAAATAGAAGGACCAAAGTCACCTTCATTATGAAGGAGATTTGAAAGTCCTATCATTGTTAGAACTAAACATTCTACATCAAAAAGAAAAAATCCAATACTACATGCAACTCTCCAATAATGATATAAGCTCATAAACCACCCCTTCACCATCAATTTTCAATGAGGAGAGACAATGAAATCCAAATATATTAACTCCATTCATATTGTCACATCATTGAATTGAATCTTAGGGAGTTTGGATCATGTAACGTCAAAATTTTCAATCACATAGTTGTCATGAGAGGGGGAGAGGAAATGTATACTAACACTCCCTCTCTTGCCCTGTTTTCCTAACCCCCCAATTTGTTCTACAAAATCCTTTCCCTAGTGTGACTTCATTAACTTTTATGTTTGTTAAAACATTGAGCTTATGTGGCATTTAAAAGAATGTAATAGTTTCAAATTTCTTAATTAGAGCTTTAGATTTGTTTACAATCCTTGATAAAGGAGTGTCTCCTCAAGATGGCTATGAGAACATATGGATAATAACAATGGAGGAGTATCATATCATTGGGATCAAATTACTCCTCTAGCATTGAATAACAATAGTCCTTGATATAAAATAAAAGACAAATGTTAATGGGAGAAACTTTTATGTGATTAATGCTTCCATATGCACCTTGACATATAGGGCCTTATTGTTTTAATAAATACTTTGATAGTACATAAACTCACTCCCAAATTTTAGAGAAGATACCACCTAAGTTATCACCAATTTCGAATTGCTCATTTTTTAATAATTTTTGTTATTTCAACTACCATTTCTTGAAAGGATATTGTGTATTCCATGAGGTTTTGTTCATGCAAATTATGGTGGTAAACAAGCATTTTGTTAAGAGTTTTCTTAAGCATTTTCTATAGGTCACTTGTACGGTGAATTGGTCATTATTTCTCTACCCTCTGTACTTAGTAACAGATGAGGGGTAATGCTGGATATGCTCATCATAGGAGTAACTTATAAATGTACTTCATGTGTCATTTATCCAATTGTTAGTGCTTCTTTATGGCTCTCTAATAGGAATTTCCTTTTTTCAATGTCCTGGCTACTTTGATTAAAACTCTATTATGTTTTTCAAGGGAAGAGCTATTGCTTGAATGTTATAATTACAATTTAATATAGTTTCCATTCCTTTGTCCATGGTAGTTTCATTCATGTGAATTGTTATGGAAAACGGTTTTTTTTTCTCTACTTTATCATTAGTTGTGGATATTTCACAAGGTGGATCTATTTTCAATCCTTTAACATGTTAATCTAGTAACACGGACGATAATATTTTCCATGCTCATCAATAGAGGTAATTATGGTGTGACGTAACCCCTTCTTATTTTGACCCAAACCAAGGTTAGAAGGAGGCAGTTAATATGCTGAACCAACTCCAAGGTACAATTATGGAAATGGTGTCTAATTTTTTATTTATTTATTTTCTAACTACTTCATAACTTAAAATGAATGGCATCATTACATTTGTCTCGTTGAGACCTTTCCAATGATATAAATTTTACCTTAATCCATATTATAGATCAAAATATACTACCATTCAAGTTAGGTGAATTATAAACCTTACCACGTCATCATTGATTTCCATGTGGCATCCAAGTAACATCCAATGTGGTGCCTTGCGTGTCTATTTTGCCATCGTGGTCATCTCCATGTGGATAGAGGAAATCCTCCAGATATTTGAAGATTGATCTTCTATGTAAATCCACAAAAAAATAATTCTAGTTAGGTCTCCACCCCAACCTGAACATTCGGCCTGACACCTAACCTTGAGACTCCACCTGACCTTACCTACGGGACCGATTAGGCACTGTGACCCCGACTGGCTCAACTCTGACTGGGAGGCCCGCTCGACTGCTTGACCTACATACCTTAGGTCAAGAATGAGTCCATCTGAGTTTATCCTTTCCAACCGACCTCCCGACCCTCGACTTTGCAGGTCTTACAAGAAAATTCAAACCTATTTACAAGCCTTTTACTCTTAGGATTTCTTCTGAGTTCCTTCCTGATTTTATGTAGATGCCACGACATTCAACTAACTTGCTAAAGGATATAAAAGAGTTTTTACTATTAAAACTTGGAAGAATAACACATACGACAATATATAATCTGAGAATATGAATTGGAGTGCATGTCTTCGAAATCACAAGGAACTTAATTAGCTCCCCTGCACACTATAACGACACATATCCTAGATGAAATCAACTCACAGACATTGAGAAATAAACAAAAAACAACTATTGGATCTTTCTAGTCATTTTATTGAAAGGAACACGAAGATTCAAACACTTAGACATACGATAATTTCACCAATTTTCAGGTGCGTGGAAAGGAAATCCAACATATAGATAACACACAAGCATTCACAATCCTTCATATAAACAAAACCATATAACTAATACCATAAACATATACGTATAATTTAACATAAGAATCTCAAGTATGTACTTATCTTATGTAACAAGATAAACTAGCAACTAAGAGCAAGGCTTCAACTCTGCACTCGGACCATAGACAAGCTACAACCACAGTTACTTGTAGATGTCACCCTTGAGCCAAATTCCACAACTTGAGGAGGAGTGCTTTCCAAGGGCATATTTTATCATTTAAACAACTGAAATAGGATGCCACAAGACCACTCTTCCTTCATCCACTAGCTACACCATTTCCACTCAGTCTTCCAGAGTTTCATACATAATAAACATTCATGCCAGGATATTACAGTATAGAGAGTTCAACTTTGTTTTAAGAGAAGAGAGTCCACTTACAAGGGAAGTTTCATTAGTTGAATAAGATGTTTTTTAGGTAAGGAGAATACATCTCCAAGTACTTCATTTGTGATTTAAACACCAGATATTTAGCCCCAAGGAAACTTGTGGTGCTTCAACATCCCTCACAAGTACCAGAGTGTCTCCTCCTTAACTAGTAGTTTCTTCAATCCACAAGCTCTCTAGTGGATTCTTCAGAGCCAAGCCACTACTCTCTATAATGCTTTCACGCAGTAAGCCTGTGTGAGGATTCTTCAATTGGTTTTAATTTCCCAGCACTTAACAACTATAATTTTGTTTGTTTCCTTCTTTGCGATCCCACCTCGACCCTTGGAGGCATTTTCCTTTCTTACCACAATGTTCTCTGCATGTTTCTCGTCCACTACTTCTACACACGGGAATCCTTTTATTTTTTTAGAGGACTTTTTCTCTCTTTATATGTCTACCTGACCCTATCTAGAGAGATCTAGTGCATTCAAAATATGATCCTCCCCCTAAAATGAAAAACATCCATGTTATCCTCTTTTTCCACAAACAAACCATCCATTCTTCTCCCAAGTTTCCACATAGTCCCTTCCTTGGACAAAGCAACCCATTCCAATATTGAATGCTTTATACTTTCTTGCTTGATGTTAGAGGCTAAGGACACCTGGGCCTATCCTTTTCTTGTTGGTTAAACTTATTTCACAGTCAACCTATTAAGACCATTTCAACCAACCAAAGCTAACATTTAAAACAACAGTTCCCTGAAACAACCACCTTGAGGTAAGAAAGGAAAAAGCCTCCAAGGGTCGAGGTGAGATCGCAAAGAAGGAAACAAACAAAATTATAGTTGTTAAGTGCTAGGAAATTAAAACCAATTGAAGAATCCTCACACAGGCTTACTGGGTGAAAGCATTATAGAGAGTAGTGGCTTGGCCGAAGTCTGAAGAATCCACTAGGGAGCTTGTGGATTGAAGAAACTACTAGTTAAGGAAGAGACACTCTGGTACTTGTGAGGGATGTTGAAGCACCACAAGTTTCCTTGGGGCTAAATATCTGGTGTTTAACTCAAAAATGAAGTACTTGGAGATGTATTCTCCTTACCTAAACAAAATCTTATTCAACTAATGAAACTTCCCTTGTAAGTGGAATCTCTTCTCTTAAAACAAAGTTGAACTCTCTATACTGTAATATCCTGGGGATATTCAATAACCACTGGGGAGTTAACCCCAATTTTCTGGATTGTTCCTATGACTTTCCATTTTTCCTTTTGTTCACATATTCTTCCGACCAGCTTATATGCTCAGTGAACATCTCAAAAGCTCATAGAGTCTAGATTAGACCGTGCTTAGCCATATGTGCAACTTTACCTTGACTAACGCTTCCCCTGTAAGTGTTTCAGAGCGTTATAACACGGTCTTTGCTCAGATACAGTGTGTTAGTCTCAATACTAATGCTCTGTAGCCTCTGCTTGCCTGTGTTACCAATCTAAAACTGTTGTTTACACCTCTATTGTGTTTCCCCTTAGCTGTGGAGTTATTGGCCATCAGGATAGCTTCTCTTGCTGGATCTCTGTGCTTGTTTACCAACTAGAATTTTTGTCTTTTGTTCTTATTTTGAAAAGTTAATGTCAATCGCATCTAATTTTTGAAGAAGAAATTTTCTTTTTAGTTTTCTAAACTTAGCTGCATTATTTTTGAAAAAAATTTGGTTAAAAAGTTGTTAAGAGAGGATAGATAGATGTTTGAATCTTTAAAGTTGAACTATGTTATTTGAATGTTTGGTGCACGGATGTTGAAAGAAATCTCTCCTTGTATAAAAAATCTTCATTGAAATTGAATATTTAGAGCATATTTTCTGCATGGATTTTTGAGTCAGAGTCTCATCACATTTCATACATCCACTCCCCCTCCGTCAGACTAATAATCAAGTACACTAAGAATCAAGCGATAATAAAATTAATCATATAAATTTTTATGAGCTCACACCAACAGTAGTTCAGGCTAGGATCTTGGTGTAGGAGAAGTGAGAAAATAACCCAAGATCTCAAAACTCGAGACTAGAGTCATTAATAAGTGAAATCCTACTGCATTCATATTATCGGGACCACTCCACTACCACTAGAGTTAAGCATGAGACAACAGCAGGGTGCATGAGAAGGTAGCCCACCTTCAAGTGCATTCAGTGGGCATGCTATATATTGGGGTTCCCTTCGGGGATGTCGAAACTAGATCGGGGATCTAGGTGTTCTACCCATATAGCGTGCTATTTACGACGCTGACCCCCTTGATGATGTCTGTGATTTGAGGTATCTTTAGTGGCCAAAATTTTTAGGGACTTACACGAGGTGACTAGGATGAGTTGTCCTGGTACCTAAAATAGATGGACCTACTCTGTCTTTGGTCTTTGGGAGGGTACTCGTCTTCACGAGAGTGCTTACACCTATTGTCTGAGGTTCGGGCGAAGCTCTAGAGTAACCGTAACTGTGTTTACGACTAACCCTCTCTGTATGCTATTGTGATACTGGGTTTCATCTCCAGCAAACGGTAGTACTCAGACGGGGCCACCCTGTTCTGGCTGCTTGTTGATTGATTTTAGAAAGTCCTTTTTTAGGTGTGTGGTTACTATCACCAAGACTTTATAATACATCACAAATAATTAAAATTTGATAAAAATAAACAGGTCACCGTGGCGCCTTTCGACCCTCGCCGTCTGTCTTGACGATAGCGAGGACTCCCTCCATTGACATCAGAGGAGGAGTCGAGTCTCGGTGAGCCTGTGCCTTCTTTTGAAGAGCAGCCTCCAGTGACAACTCCTGATTTTAACATAACACCATATCACACAGAATTTCTAGAGGATCCTTTCACGGAAGGAGTTTTACCTCCTTACAATCCTCCACTCACTGATCTATCAGTGCCAGTGTTAGTTCATATTACACCAAGCCAAGATATGTCTTCAGCTGCACCAACATCCGTTTCACCACCGACACCCATGGGGTCGATGCCGATGGCAACCAACCCAGGTTCGCCACCATCTTCCCCGCTGGTAGTCAATTTTACGCCAATAATCGGCAGCTCCAGTAGCCAGCCTATACCTGATCCCAGCACTGCGATCACCACAACTTCTAGTGGATCTTCGAATCCTTCAGGACTTACTCGTACGGTGACTACGCCAGGACCCATGGTATCCGCTCCCACAAGCGGGGCTACTTCGGTTCCTTTTAGCAACCCTTTCGGTTGGAACCCTTTGCTGAGTTCAAACCCCTTGGCTACCATGACAGGGGGCAATGTCACCAACACACAGATGATTGGGGGCACTTCGGTATCCTTACGATTCTCAAGACAAATGGGATAGCCCACTGTTAACACTATTCCCTTAAGTGGTCAAAATTTCGGTATAGGATCTATGCCATTGCTTAACTAGGTGAATAGTAGCATGCCTCTAGCTAGCTCTATTGCATCCATATGGGCAAATCAACCCCAAAATCCATTTGGACAAGGGGGAAACTTTTACACTGGGAGCAACCAACCATTAGCCCCCCAGTACAGTATACCCTACGGACAACAACCATGCATTCCTACAACCCCCACCCACAGGGAAATTTTATCAACAAAGTCCTACTTATCCTATTGGTAACACATTGATGGGCGGACCCTATGGTCCGAATAGTCAGCCTATTCTTCCTTGGTTAGACCCGGGAGCAAACACGCAATTGCCATTTTTGGCAGCTCTAGACATCCCCGACATCTACAAACTGACCAATGATCCCATCAATCACAACCCACTCTAGCCTCCAGTACCGCACAAGATTTTGTTTGATATCCCTAAATTCGACGGGAAACAAGGGGACGGTCCGGCTACGCACATCACCACCTTCCATCTATGGTATGTCTCTAACTCCATGGTGGATGATAGTATCCGGCTTCGACTTTTTCCCCGCACTCTCACAGGCAATGTTGCCAAATGGTACATTGAGTTACCACGTGGAGCCGTCAACACTTTTGGCGCTTTAGCTACGGAATTTCTTAAGAACTTTCAATTACCTATTAGATACGAAACCAACACGAAACTCTTAACCTTGCTGCACCAGGACACCACCACCCACATCTCCGATCACATTCATGAATGGAGACGTAGGAGGAGGTTGGTCAAAGCGCCAATCCCAGATCATCTCTTATCTAATTGGTTTTGTAAGTCACTCTTACCAAACCTAGCTAAAGACATTTTTCTGTCCGGTGCGGTCACAGAAGATCAATCCATTCGTCATGCACAACATCTAGATTTGATCTATTCACAATCTGGCACACTATATGATTTACTCCCCCATGTCCCTGGTAATCTGAATCCTCCCACTACTTAGAAACCTGGAGCACACACTGACGGTCTTGTTGGTGCAATCTCCTGTATAGCCATAAACTAGCCTAGTGGGAAAACCTCCCAGCCATCTTCGGCTGCCACCGCCCCTAACCAATCGACTACTCTTCCTACCACTGAGGTAAATTCTCTGCAAATTTCACAAAAACCTAGTGGCAAAAACAAGAAGAACAAGAAAAAGACCTCTTCTTCAGAAGAGCAGTTGGATCATCAGAATAATCCCAAACAGAAACATTTTGCTAAAAATGACAAAGGGAAAGAGAAACCCATGAAATTTCCTTATAGAATCTGTGCGAAGGACCACTTGACATACAAATGTCCTCAGCTGCAGGAATGCACAGATTTGATCACAAACAAGGACTCTAGGAGGACAACTTCCATTCTTCATAATCCCTTCCCTAATCCATAGCAGCAACAACAACACATTATTGCAAATCCACCACAACCCCCGCAAAGGGGAAATGTTGGTACGCATCCTTCCGGTGAAGGATTGTGCGCCATTTATGGCGTAGAAAGTGTTGAACTCCAAACATGAGCCAAACATTATGGAAATCCTGTCATTGATACTCAGGAACCTGGTAACAGTTCAAACCCACCGTCGCCCAACGATTTTCATATCGAACGGCCTGCTGCTGACCTCGCTATTCGTCCCCCCAAGGGACACTTCGATGCACAACTCATAACACCTTTGCACGTGCCACCCAAACTACAATATTGTAGAAGATTTGGTGCAGGCACTGTTAGCTATGTCTGCTCTCGAAGTATTGCAAACTTTCCTAGCACAAATAAAAGCCTTGCTTTTGGCCATTGGTGGGATTGACCTCCAGGATTCCACGCTAGCTATCTTTGACATGGAGAAATCTAAACCTCGCCTCTCACACCAACTTGCATTCCAGGTGAAAGTTGTGTTGAAAGGGAGACCAATCCATTGTACTGTCATAGACAAAGGTGCTTCGACCTGCGTTATGTCAACTACTTGCTGGCTCGCTTTGGGTCCTCCCACTTTGTCTCCACCGTAGAATTCCCTTAAAGATTTCGATGGCCACACTTTCCTCCCAAAAGGCTACCTTTCTAGCTTTCCCATTTCCCTTAGTAGGAAAATGAAAATGGTGGACATTGAATTCGTAGATCTTCATCTCGACTATAATCTATTACTGGGTCGCAGTTGGTCATACACAATGACTGCCAGTGTTTCTTCGGTCTTCTGACTCATCCTCTTTCCGTTGGATGGGAAAAGAGTCATAGTGGATCAGTTATCCTTTTGCACCCCTGATTATGCCACGTTACCAAGTAGCACTGTACCCCTAATAGGAGGTGTTCCGGACTCATACGTCAGTACTGGTACCGGTCTTCTGAAGGCATCTTCCCTGATGGGTTGCTTTCCTCTCCTACCACCTGAGGTTCCACATACGGTTGCAATGATATCTACCACTTTGGATAGCTCTATCAACCCATGGATCCTACCGGCACCTTCAGAAATTGATTCCTACAAAGATCAGATGTGACTCTCACCAGCCGAGTTGGCTTATCAAGCCATCTAGATTACATCTGAACCCTCCACAGCTATGGTTTCGACCAATGGTACAAACCTTCCACCCATCATGGTTCCTTCTAAGGATCTCTTCGATGAAGTCCTACCTATGGACAAAGCTATTCGAGAGATCATGTCTCTAGAAGAACGACCTTGGGGAGAATTCCACCATCGCGCTTCGATGTTCAATTCGAACGCGATAACTACTAGAATCCCATCTTTTGACCCACCTGAGATCATCTCCTCCATTTACACGACTGTTCAAACTATCTCGGAAGGGAACTTGGGCAACCTTTCTAAGACCAGGCTCATTGATATCTCAGTCAAAACGGGTATTGTGGAAAATATTCAGATTGGACCAGATTGCAATCCTGAGGAAATTTCACGCTTCACATCCCTTTTTAAGGAATTCTGTGATGTGTTTGCTTGGTCTTAAAATGAAATTCCCGACATAGATCCATCTATAGTCGAGCATGAAATCAAATTTTATGACAATGCCAAACCTATTCGGCAGAGACTCCGACCTGTCCACCCGCGCAAAGTGGCTGCCATTAAGACTGAAGTCGAAAAACTTCTGAACGCTGGTTTTATCTATCCCGTTCCTTTGACAGAATGGGTTTCCAATCCGGTCCACGTAGACAAAAAACAAGGCACCATCCAAGTTTGTGTTGATTATTGAAATTTGAATGCCGCTTGTCCAAAAGATAATTATCCTATGTCGTTCATAGATCATATCCTTGAAAATTGCGCCGGATGTGAGTCTTTTTCCTTTATGGATGGTTTCTCAGGATATAACCAGATTGTGATTAAAAAATATGACCGGCATAAAGCCGCCTTCATCTGTCCTTGAGGCACATTTTCGTATTGTAAACTCCCATTCGGTCTGAAGAATGTAGGAGCAACTTTTCAAAGGGCTATGGACTACGCTTTTCACGACATTAGACATATTGTGCAAGCTTACTTGGATGACCTTTCAGCTCATTCCAAGAAGTGATCCCATCACCTTGCGCATCTGAAACAAATCTTTGCTCAGTGTAGGTTCTACAATATACGTCTAAATCCACATAAGTGCATATTTTTTGTCGAGTCTGGACGCCTTCTGGGTTTTATCGTCTCCAAGCACGGGATTAGGGTTGATCCTGATAAGGTTAAGGCAATCATTGAATTACCCGCACCTCAATCCATTCTGCAACTCCAACGTTTGCAAGGGAAGGCAAAATTTTTATGTCGTTTCATAGTAAACTATGCCGAGATGAGGAAAGGCTTTATGTGCTTATTAAAAAAGGGAACACTATATTTGTGGGATGACCAAGCTAAACTGTGGTTTGACGCCCTCAAACAAGCACTCATTTCTGCCCCACTTCTTACTGCCCCCAATTATTCATGTGAATTTCTCCTCTACCTGGCAGCCTCACCATCCTCGCTTGGCATGGTGCCGGTTCAAGTTCACGATGACGAAAGTGAACATGTGATATATTACTTATCAAAAGGTCTTATCAGACCTAAACTACGATATTCACATGTGGAGAAACTCTCTCTCGCGGTGGTCTTCGCTGTCACCCGACTCCGACACTATATATTACTACGTCAGACTTCCGTTATTGCTTTGGAGAATCACATGCGACACATTTTGTCTTGCCAAGTTATTGGAGGAAAAGATTCCAAATGGATAGTGATCCTCCAACAATTTGACTTGGTATTCACTACTGCCAAAGCAAATAAATCTCTAGTTTTCGCCGAATTACTGTCGAACCTTCCTAGTATCGAACCAGGAGATGTAGCTCATGATCCATTTCCTGATGAATCTGTCTACTTAGTCGATTCTTCTGATCCTTGGTATGGAGACATTTTGGTCTGCCTCCAAATTCAGCACTTCCGCCCAACTCTCACATCTGATGAACGCTGTCGTACTCGCCACCAAGCGAAACACTACCTCGTGCTAAACAATACTCTATATCGTCGTGGTGTCGATACTATTCTTTGGCATTGTCTCACTTTTGATGAAGTAGAGCACTTTTTAAATGACTGCCACGTGGGGGCGTGTGGCAGTCATCTTTCTAGCATAGCTACTTCCCATAAAATCTTGTGTGCAGGCTATTATTAGCCCACTTTATTTAAAGACTGCATCACAGCAGTCCAGAAGTGCCATCCATGTCAAATTTTCATAAAGAAAATGTGTGCTCACCCTGCCCCTCTCCACCCGTTTATCTCGATTGGTCCTTTCGCTAAATGGGGAATAGACTTCATTACATGAAACCCCACTTCGGTCGACGAACACAACTACATTGTCATGGAAGTTGACTACATTACGAAATGGGCAGAAGCCATTCCCACATTTAGGGCCGATGGATAAACCTCCGCTTTGTTCCTATTCAATCAGGTTATCTATCGTTTCGGTGTACCCCTTTCAATTGTCACAGATCATGGGTCACATTTTAAGAACCATATGATGACAGAATTAACTTCCATGCTAGGATTTTGACAAGATCAGTCTTCGTCCTACTATCTGCAAGTGAATGGTAAAGTCGAAGCCGTAAATGGCATCCTCAAAACCATGATTCATCAGTTAGTCGGCAATCATAAAACCACATGGCATCGGAAGTTATATTCCGCATTATGGGCATATCGTACGTCAGTCAAAACTGCCACAGGCTTCACGCCATTCCAATTCACATTCGGCCTGGAGGCAGTACTCCCAATCAAGTGTGAGATTCCATCACTCAAGCTCACTGTTGAACTCCTACCCGGCACCACCACCATAGAAGAGCGCTTGCTCTCGCTCGATCACTTGGACGAAACTTGTCGAGATGCCACACTAGCGCTCAAAGCTCACCAGTGTTGATTTAAAGCTCAATATGACAAATCTGTCAAACCTCGTTCTTTCCAAGAGGGTGATCTCGTTCTACTCTATGATCAGAGACATGACCTCTTGGGGGAAGGAACACTTCAACCATTATGGCTTGGTCCTTACATAGTAACCAAAGTTCTCTTAAAAGGAGCTTATGAACTTCAAGACTGTAATGGAATTCCACTCGTGGAGCCCCGCAACGAGCTCTATCTGAAGAAGTATTTTTCCTAGTTCTCCACTAGGCATATGCTTTGTAATTTTATGTATATGAATTTTGCCTTTGTTTTGATGTCTTTGGATATTTTGGGTTTTTTAGTTTTTTTTCTCATACACACTCTTTTTCTTTTTTTTACACAGATGCCTTCGTCATCGTTATTATACATCGGATATGCGGATGGTGCTAGTCATTATACTAGGCACATTGCGTCAGCTGCTTGGGTCCTCTACACACCTGAGTCGGAACTCCTTGGTTTCGAGGGAATCTTCCTAGGAAATGTCACCAACAACATTGCTAAGTATATTTCGGTGATCCAACTCCTCAGCAGTGGTGCGGGGATCAACCCTGGATCCTGTCAAATTGGGCCTTGGCCCTCGGTATGACAGGCTAGTCAAAAAATAGATATCGTCTTTCTCATCGAGAGTTCATTACCCCGATGTGAAAGACATGTTGGCGGTCATCCCACTGCTAGATTATCCATCTCAGAAGGTCTTCCTGTCCCCTCATCAGCTCTAGATGAGCATAATTTAGCAATCCACATCTACAAAGAACTAGCAAAGTAGTTGCATCGGTAACCATTTCACGTTATTCCTTCTCATGCTCCCTTTCGCGCCAAATACTCATGGTAAAAAGCTTTATACCTACATAAGCAACCATTTCACTGGATTAGTTTTTGTCTAGAAAACTCTAGAATGGTAAAAAGTTAGTACTTAAAACCTCTTTGCCGACTGACGAGAGCTATAGTGCTCAACAGTCCATGCTAATGCGTTGTTTCTTCTCAGGAAGAGCGTTTAATGCGGGCACAACACTCATCGCCCGTGTTAGCCACTTAAATTTTTTAGGGCTTGCTAAAACTGACAATTTTAACTAGAAAAAAAGAATTAAAAACATAATGAAATGACAGATAAAGGTTCAAGTTGTTACCTGGATCTCGCGGAATGAAAAACCGTCGCCCGGATCGTCCACAATCGACAGCTGAAGTTTCACCACTTTTTTCTCCAGAGCTCTATCACAGCACTCAATAGAGTGAAAATGAAGGTCTATGGCATTCTTATAGCCATTCTGGAGGTCAGACTCACTCAGGTAAGTCTAATACAAAGAGGTAAATTCATGCTACATTTCGTTGCAACTATTGGTTTTTATATGTTACCAATGCTCTGATGGGTTTTAAATGTTTATATGCAGATCTGACCATGTTCGACCCAGTTTCGAGCTTTCTTTTTAGGGAATTTTTCTAGCTCGTAAAACTTGTTAGCCACCTATAATATTTGTTATACCAAAAGGTGGCTAAGACTTATTGAGCCTCCAAGGAACGAATTTTATCACTACAAAATTGTTGGCTCTTGAAGACTCTTGAAAGGCCTTATACCTCTGTCCAAAATCTTCATTACTATTTCCCATTTTTACTCAGAAATTCTGCTAATTTCATGAGGAAAGACTGCTGCAGAGACCATCATTTTCCCCTTTCCCCCACTCAAAACTAACCTTCACCTGCTTCCCTTTTTCTCCATAAAATCCCCGTTGTTTTCATGATTTCTTTTCTTCCCCTCATGAAAAACATTTTTATAAGGTTAAAGACCCATTCTGTAGCTTTTCCGAAACCTCCAAAATCCATTGAAAACCTTGAAACAATTCATGAAAAACAAAGCATGTTAAAAATGTGGACTTACCCCTTGGACTAAAGTCCTAAACCACTTCCCCACCATACGCTTTGGGTGCGGAATCACTTGCTAACGAGTTAAATGTCTCGCCAAATATACGCGATGGTATCCATATGAAATCGCAAATATCAGGTACGGTTTTATTTAAAAGGGTTCTGTAAATATATCGATGCGATCATCGCAAATCGAAAATATCCAAGCTGCTACGGTTTTTATTTAAAGGGTTCATCGCAAATATACGCGATGCGATCCGGACTTAAGTCCACATATCCGGATCGGACGGTCCAAAACCACCCCGCCTTATTTTTTCTCCTCGCTCTCCTTTTGCCTTTTTTTCGCCGATCTCCACTGTTGGATGCTTTCATCCAACGGCTATGCTCCTCTCCCGCCTTTTGAAGCAGTTTAGTCTATTTTCACAGGATTTCTTAACTATTTTTGTGTTTTGCAGATGTTTTTATGATTTCCCATTGTTTAACGAAGAAGGGCCGAAGGTCGGGAAAGACGTTTTCCACACCTTTGAACTATTAAAATGGACCATTCCGCTGAGCTCTATTTTCATTGTTCGTCGATTCTCTATGGGGCATTGATGCCTTTAAAAGCCCTGCACGGCTCTGCACATTGACAAGACACTGCACTTTAAACGCAATTTAAAAGAGTATCAGTTTTGAAGACACAACACAGAAGAATAGAAGATTGAAAATAGATATGGGAATTACGGCTAAGAATGCTTATCAAAAGCCTAATTCCCAGAGTTAAAACACAGTCAGGAGAAATTATAAGTGTTTGACAGACAGAAAAGACCGCCACTGCTGCATTCTGAGGCGAAATTGATTCCTCAGCTACCACAGAGCCACCTGTTGCCTCAAACTTTTCAAACAGAGGCCGAAGTTATTGCTTAAAGAAATATCTGCCTCCAGCGCTGCCAAGAAGTTAATTCTGCCACAGGAAATTAATGCAACAAATATCTGCAGAATTACTCCACATTCTGCAGAGCCTCAAAGTCAACAAAGCTCCCATCGAACTTTGATATTAATTATAAAACAGTTAATACAGAGAAACACCTGTAAACTTCTTCATAGAGCCCCTCAAAAGGCCAAGAAGTCCTGAATCTGTATTAATTACCTTAGGAGATCTTTATTCAGATCTCACCTCCTCATCCTTCTATAAATACTTCTGCAGAAGATGAGAAGTTGTTGGTTGGTTGGTTATTGTTTGACTACAAGCTGTAATATTGAAGCTCTCTGAAATAAATACATAGTCCTTTGAAGTTGAAGAACAAATTGAAGTCTTGGAGATCTTGATGATGTTGTTGCATGTTTGTTCCTAAGAAGGCTCTATCATTGGATTCATGAGCTTGGCTGTTGGTGAAGTATTCTGAACTGTTTCATGTTTTTCCCTGTTTTCATTATGTTCCATAATTTCTCACTACAGTAGGATAGAAAATAATAGGCTAAGAAATGACTCCTGGAAGCACCTTAGACCTGTTCATCCTACTTTGTTCTATGTTTTCTTCTACTGAAGTATTTTAGAGGCTTTACTCTTTCTCTTTAGTCTTCATGCTTCTTTATTTCCTTAATAGTTTGGACAGTTGGTTTCAGCATGATTTATGGTTCTCCCTGCTTGTCTGTTGCCACTTAAAAAACTGTTATTGAATTCTCCCTTTGAAGTTCTTTGCTTATAGTGAATCAGAGAGGTCTGTTTTGATCTTGCCCTTTGTCCTCACTTAAACAGTTGGCTTAAAGGTCGTTATAGTTATGATCATAGATGTATTAGGTGTTCCCTCTTCTATGACTGTGATTATCAGTAAATCTTATATGTTTTCTAAAGTCCTTTAGAATAAAATCTTTGAGGAAATAGGGTGTTCCCCGAATCTTAGATTTTACTTTGAAAGTTGTTTTGAAATCATTATTTGCTTAAAGGTGTGATTTGTAGAATTTATGGTTAGCCCTGTCTATCAAAGAACTCTTTATTGTTTCAAATTATGCTTTCAAATTCCTTTTGTTGAGAATTAAAACTCTCTTTCCAAATCATTAATGTTCATTCCATTCCAAAACCAAAAAGATCCTGTGGCCAAGTTAGATTTTCCCTTTGATATCCCATATCATTTGATAAGTATGTTACGACCTCTTTTTGACTCCATTGCTCAATGAAACAGATATTTTAATGTCCTATATATCTTTCCTAGACCTTTTATGTTCTACTATATCAATTCAACCCAACCAAACAAACAAATACCTGCACTTAATACCTAGTCTAAAATCAATACTCAAAGCACACAAGATAATCCTTTGCAAACAAACTTTTGAGAGATCCCTCTCTAAGAACAGGAGGACTAGATCCTGTAACTCTAAAGATTGGTTCTGATGTTGCCTTATCTTTTGATTTTCCAAACTATCAAAACACGGGACACCAACATAATGGCGATCATGGTGGGACCTACTGAGAATATAGTGGTTTAAAAAACCTTCTTCAAATTTTTTAGGCCCAGTATAACATAAGTAACCTTCTTTAGGCACTACTTAACAAATGGTAATCATGATAAGACTTAATTGAATCAGTGACAAACTAAGTAACCCTTAGGATTCCCGTTAAACCTTATCAAACCTTGAAGGAACCAGTTACCAAGCCATAAGCGCAACTCTATTTGTTTGAACACCTTAGCTATGTGCGAAATCAGACTTAGAACACTCTCTTAACCTATAAGACCAAAATAACTCAGAAAAACCCAAAACATTTCAGTTTGGCTTCATAATAAACCTGGTGGTGGACCATAAAACCTTTTACCTCCAAAAGAGCTAAAAATTTTCCACCTGGCGACTCCAAAATCCTAAAAACAGACCTTAAGACTCCACTGGGAAGACCCTAAGTCTTGAACAGCATCATACAAACTCAGCTAGAAGGCTTTAAGATTAGAATTTTCCTCCTTCTGAAAAGATCAGTTAGCCTCTTAAAGATTGTCATATTTGGTTAAAACTTTTCTTTTTCAACTAGGTCTGCAAAACATAGCATAGTGGCTCCTAGAAAGATTCATACTAGAGCCTACCCTGACCCGAACCCACTGGAAGAAGTTGACAACCCTGAAATTATACTTAGGAAATCTTCCAAGATAAAATTTTCGATTGTTTTCAGACCACCCTTGAGAGAAAATTCAGTCCCTCAAAATCTTGCAGCTCTACACCAATCACAAGTCGACTTAAGGAATCCTTTTAGAACTAGGTCACTTGATGATATAATTCAGATAGACTCCGAGTCTTCACTTTCATACCCAGAACAAAGTGAAAAACCTGGCAGTAGAGAAACCACACCACCTTATTTACATTTCCTTCTAAATTTAGGTGTCTCTCATCCGAGGTTAGCTCAACACTCTATCCCCGGTACATCCACATCTGTCCATCCAACATCCACTGTCCAAACCACTCCACTTCAACCCACTCCCCCTCTTGTGAATCCACCCCCACCACCTATCATGGCAGCATGGTATGCTCCTCTAGTCCTTCCTGTACCATTAGTTAACCTTCCACGGGACTATCAGTCCAAAATTCCATTGTATGATGCTAACAATGCTATAACCGCATCACAACATGTAGATAAAATGAATGACTACTTTGACAGAAACAAAATCGATGATGATTCAGTCAAGCTTAGGTTATTTGCTCAGAGTTTAGGGGGAGAAGTAAGAAAATGGTTCAAAGGTCTAGCCCCCCATAGTATTAATGATCTCCAAGGCTTCCATCAAACATTCTTAAACAAATGGGAAGTAAAGAAGAATCCTCTCCAAGTCCTTTCTGATTACAAAAATCTCCATAGAAACCCTGGGGAAAGTGTGCAAGCCTATTGCACTAGATTTAATAGTGTGTATAATGCACTTTCCCCTGAACTAAAACCTCCACAAGGCTTAGCTTTAAACAAGTTTCCTGAAGGGTTTGACTCTGACATGACCTATTCGCTAAGAGAGAGAGATTTTGCACCTTTTGAAGATATGAAAAGAGGTGCTCTTTCTGTGGAAGTCAACCTAATAGAGAAGGGAGCAAGAATGAAAACCGAGAAGAGAGTGTCTTTTAAAGAAGAGTCCACTCCCTCTACTTCAAGCTCAAAAATGGAGAGGATGTTGGAAGAAATGATGAAAGAGATGAGTATAATTAAGAAAGCACAAGCAAATCAAAACCAAGCTGCTCCTCGAAATAGAAATCAGAATTATCAAAGAGAAAACAATCAAGACAAACAGAACGAAAATGACCAACAGATTAGACCTCCCTTCCAACAAAACTATGTAGATCAATATGAGGAAGATAGAGAGTTGGAAAGGTTGGAAGAATCCCATGTAAACTTGATTGGATCAGACAGTGGGGATGATGTTTTCCTCACAGAGGAAGAACAAGGTTTCTTCTCTGATCAAAGTACAAACACCCATGAAGATTCTGATGACTATAGATTGGGTTTTAAAATGCAATCATGGAAGTGCATAAACAATATGATCTTAGGAGAAAGGGAAGCATAAAGAATTCAAAAGATAAGAATACTAGCACTGCTGTCAAGAAAAACGCAGAAGACAAACCCAAAAGGACAACAGAAAAAACCAACATTTCAGCCAAAAAACCAGACTTAAACAAAGACAAAGGTGTCCAGCCAAATGTCGAACATAGTACCCCTATCACTTCAGCTAATGGTCCTAATAAAACTATCCCCATCACCAGTCCAAATAAGGTTCAACAAATCAAAGTTGCTGAAAAGAATTCAATTGAAAAGACAGATGTAAATACGAATAAGTCAATTATCCCTTTCAGCCTTGAGGGAGAGATTGCCAAGATAAAAGTCACCATCCCCCTAGTTGAACTAGTAACCCAAGAAGTGTACAAAAACCAAGTTTTAAAAGCTTTGAATTTAGGAAGGGATACAGACACTTTAAACTTGACAGATGACAAACCTGAGTTGTTGTTTGGTCCAGAAGTTGAAGGAAAATATCAAGAAGGGGCTGTCCCTCCCTTCTATGTTAGCTTGAACATACATGAGAAAATCTTACACAATGCCATGTTAGATCCGGGAGCTTCGCACAATTTGATGCCCAAGGTGGTAATGGAGAGCTTAGGCTTAGAGATTACTAAACCATACAAAGATTTGTATTCTTTCGACTCAAGCCGAGTCAAATGTTTGGGTTTAATCAAATATTTCTGTGTTACTTTAGCTCAAATTCCTGCTAAGAGTCTGGTTATGGATATAGTTGTAGCTGACATTACCCCTAAGTATGGCATGCTCTTATCAAGATCTTGGGGAGCCAAACTTCAGGGAAGCCTTCAAATGGACATGTATTATGCCACCATTCCCATTTTTAACCAAAACAGAAGACTATACAGGGAATCTCATATGAAGTACATGATGAGCAACATGGATAGACCAAACAATTCTCCCATCTATTCTATTCAATCGAGTTTAGATTCCTTTATCTTATATAATGAAGATAACATTACTCAACAAGATAAAGAGAACATAGACCCAATTAGTTCACCACAAAAATTTTAATCTCCCCTTGGATCAAATTCAAAACATTGAGAATCAACAGCAACAAGAAAATGAAAATAAGGATGACATACTTTGGAAAATAAATTTTGATGGATCTTGTAATAAAACAAGTGCAGGAGTAGGTGTGTGGATTCAAAATACAGATCAGAGCTTTTCATATAAATTGGATTTCCCATGCACTAATAATATCGTTGAATATGAAGCACTTCTCCTAGGCTTAAAATTACTTAAACAACTACAAGCCCAGAAGATATCAATAATAGGAGATTCTGAACTTATCATAAAACAAATCAAAGGATAATATTCAGCTAGAAATCCGAGGCTTAGGGAATATCAGAGCGCTGCCCTTGATTTATTAAAAACCTTTGAAAAATACGAACTTATTTTCATTCCTAGAGCGTTTAATCATTTGGAAAATGAACTCGCTTTTAATGCCAGTAACTGTCAAACACCTGAAATAAATGAACAACTTACCGTAAAAGTAAAACACAGGCCTGCTCTACCTGATAACGAAGATCACTGGCAGGTGTTTGACTCTGACAAACACTTAGATGATTTCTTGAAATCAGAAAATGATTTTAGTATACCAATATCAGAAACTAGCCATAAGGAAAACTGTTTATATATCAAAGAAATCCCAGAAGCTGAAATAAAACATCCTGCTGATATAAATCATTATGAGAGTCCGTTTGAAGCAGAGTTAATTGACCACGTGGACCAAAAAGACCTGGAAGTTTTAGAATGTAAGAACGGTTCAATTCCAAGAGGTCTCTCACCTTTAGAACACCTTTTCGACTTTAATGATGTAGCCAAAGAACCAAAAATGGAGCCTGTAGAAACAAACGTAGAAGAACACAACATAGGTTCCCTAACAGAACCCAAAATCATTAAATTGTCCAGCACTCTTTCAACTCATATGAAATCTCGATACATTGACCTGTTTAAAGAGTTTAAAGATGTTTTTGCCTGGGCATACACAGATATGAGATCTTATGATACCAGTATCATTCAGCACAAGATTCCCCTGAAGGAAAATCAAAAGCCCTTCAAACAAAAACTAAGGAGAATAAACCCACTTTTATTACCATTAGTTAAAGCTGAAATTGAAAAGATGCATGATGCTGGCATTATAGTACCAATTAGATTTTCAGAATGGGTATCAAACTTTGTTTCTGGTAGGAAAAAGACAGGGGAGATCAGGCTCTGTATTGACTTCAGAAACTTAAACAAAGCATCCCTAAAAGAAAACTACCCTTTGCCTAAGATGGACCATATACTTCAGAAGGTAGTTGGGTCTAAAAGGATATCGCTCTTAGATGGGTTCTCAGGTTACAACCAGGTGTTAGTGCTCCCAAGTGATCAAATCAAAACTGCTTTTACCACTCCTTGGGGCACCTTTATGTATGTCAAAATGCCTTTCGGATTAATGAATGCAGGGGCCACCTTCCAAAGGGCCATGGACATAGCCTTTTATGAAGATATTGGATATTTCATAATTATTTACCTTGATGACATAACTGTCTTTTCAAAAACTGATGAAGAACATTTGATTCACTTAAGAAAAGTTTTTGAGAAATGTAGAAAATTTGGCTTGTCACTGAATCCCAAGAAGACACTCTTTGGTCTCCAAGAAGGTAAACTTCTTGGCCACATAATTTCGGAAGAGGGAATCAAAATAGACCCTACAAGGATAGATGGCATATTGCAGATCAGTCATCCAAGAAGCCTCAAAGAATTACAATCTTTCATTGGAAAGATAAATTTTCTAAGGAGATTCATCCCCAACCTTGCCGAGCTATTAAAAAACATTACAAACATGCTTAAAAAAGATGTGGGTGTAAAATGGACTTTACCCGCTAAACAATCGTTCGAGCTGGTCAAACAAGCTCTTACCCAAACACTAGTCCTGATTAGTCCGGATTTTACCAAAGACTTTTACATTTTTTATTTTGCGTCTGAACATACAATAGCTGCAGTTTTGCTTCAAAAGAATGACTTGGGGCAAGAACAACCAATATCTTTCTTTAGCAGGGCTTTAAGAGATGCTCCTCTTAAATATAACATCATGGAAAAGCAAGCCTTAGCATTAGTGAAAGCTTTAAAGGACTTTAGGGTCTACATTTTACACTCTCACATAATTGCTTTTGTTCCACATACTGTTGTCAAGGACATTCTAAGTCAAGACCCTGATGGTAAAAGGGGAAAATGGATTGCAACTATTCTTGAATATGACTTAGAAATTAGGCCCACCAAACTAGTTAAAGGGCAGGGATTAGCAAAACTTATGGCTGAGTCTAACTTTCAAGCACTAGACATAAATATGGTAGATGTGTTGGAGGAAATAGAAGAATCTACTGCTCCTTTTATTGAAGAAACATTTCTGAATTCTCCTTGATATGCTGACATTATTTATGTACTTTTATATTTAAATACCCCTCCTTCTCTGACTAAAAATAAAGCTAGATTTTTGAAACAAAAAGCTTTGATTTTTTTCATATTAGATGGAGTATTATATTGGAAAAATGCTGTTGGAATTTTGCTTAAATGTTTACTTGAAGATGATGCAGGAAAAATCATGCATGAATTGCATGACGGAGAATGTGGAGGACACCTCTACTGGAAGACCACAGCAAACAAAATTCTTAGATCTGGTTACTATTGGCCTATCCTTTTCCCAGACACTTAAAAGTTGGTCATGTCTTGCCATAAGTGTCAAATTTTTGATGGCAAGAGAAAACTCCTTCCCTTACCCTTACATCCTATCAGAGTTGAGGCACCTTTTCAACAATGGGGTTTAGACTTCATTGGGGAAATTCACCCATCCTCCTCAGCTCAACATAAATGGATCCTCACAGCCACTGACTTCTTTACCAAATGGATAGAAGCTATACCTTCCAGAAATGCCAATGACTCTGTCATTATCAAGTTCCTTGAAACAAATATCCTATCCAGATTTGGTTGTCCCAGAAAAATCATAATAGACAATGCTGCTGCTTTTAAATCTAAGAAGATGGTTGATTTCTGTCACAAATACCATATAACCTTGGGCCATTCCACTGCTTACTATCCCCAAGGGAATGGATTAGCTGAATCTTCCAAAAAGAGTCTCATCAATATAATCAAAAAGCTGTTGGAACAAAATCAGAAATCATGGCATAGTAAACTGGTTCATGCCTTATGGGCCGATAGGTTGACCATAAAGAAATCAATAAACATGTCCCCCTATTAGTTAGTGTATGGCATGGATGCAGTATTTCCCACATCATTGGGAGTGCCAGTCATGAAGCTCCTTCAAGAAGTGCAGATTGAAGAAAATGATATGCAGAGAAGAATCAACCAGAAAATCCATTTACAACAAACCAGAGAAGAAGTTTATGAGAGAAAACAGTTAGTCCAAGAAAATATGAAGAAACTATTTGATAAAAGGACTAAGGAAAACAATTTCCGAAGTGGAAATGTTGTTCTTAAATGGGATTCGAGAAGAGAAGAGAAGGGAAAACATGGCAAGTTTGAAAACTTGTGGAAAGGGCCCTATGTTATTCATGCTGAGAGGGGTCACAATGTATTTTTCTTGAAAGAATTGAATGGAGAAGATCTATATGGAGGTCCTGTCAATGGCAGGATGCTCAAACATTACTTCTGCCAAGAATCCTAAGTTTAAAGCATTTTTATTTTTCTCATTATAAATATCATAGCCTAATCCAATGCATTCAAAGTTAGAAAAATCAAAAATACAAAAACAAAGAAAGAAAAGAGGGCAGATTGTAAAAATAATAAAGGTATAGCCCCATACCAAAAAAGAGAGAAATAAATTCTGAAAGTGTGCAAGCTTAAAAGCCACTCCTCAAAACACACTTCTAGTTAGTCAAACTGTTCAATCTTGACTAATTAGCTTTAAATTTTTCTGCTGATAGGATAGTGAATTCGATTTGCCAAACTGTCTAATCTTGGCTTATCAGTAGATAGTTTAGGATAGAAATCAAAGGTTCAAACATGTTCAAAATCTGAACATAAGTTTCCAAAAGAGAGATGACTCAAATCTGTTTTATTTTTCTGAGTCAAGAAGAAGAAAAATCTGGTTCTAATTAGCTCAAAATCTAAGCCAGAGAGCAAGGAAGAAACAGCTCACATAAGAGTCAAAAAAGAGCTGTAAAAAGAGTGAAGGAAGTGCTTGAATTTTTAGATCTTAAACCTTCCAAATTTTGATTTAATTTTCCGCAAAATAATAATCTATGTGCAACTTGTTTTATGCCATAGATCAACATCAAGTTAGATTGTTTAATCCTGACTTGAATGCTTTTAAAGTTCTGTTGTAGAAATTAGAGAATAAAATCTGTTGGATAGTTTAATCCCAACAGATAGTAGATTAAGTAGGGAATTATATGGATTAAACTGTTTAACCTGAATCCATGGAGAAATAAGGAGTAGAAATAGATTAGATTTTTTGCTTTCAAAAAGAATAAAATGTTGTAAGAGAGTTTGCCAATCCAAGTGCACTCTAATGAAGAAAAAATGTTAGACCTGTAGGATTGGGTAGGAAGAAAGCTTGTTGATAAAGATCCGATGTTTTTTCATGGTTGCTAAACTTATTTCCAGAACAAAAGAAGATCATTCAAGTAAAGAAATCAGCCCAATGGATGAGGCAACTAATCAGCCTCCCAGAGAAAGCAAGTCTAAAGTTCTTGATGCCTTCAAGAAGACATCATCTCCAAGTGGAGCCACTGTTAGCCACCTATAATATTTGTTATACCAAAAGGTGGCTAAGACTTCTTGAGCCTCCAAGGAATGAATTTTATCACTACAAAATTGTTGGCTCTTGAAGACTCTTGAAAGGCCTTATACCTCTGTCCAAAATCTTCATTACTATTTCCCATTTTTACTCAGAAATTCTGCTAATTTCATGAGGAAAGACTGCTGCAGAGACCATCATTTTCCCCTTTCCCCCACTCAAAACTAACCTTCATCTGCTTCCCTTTTTCTCCATAAAATCCCCGTTGTTTTCATGATTTCTTTTCTTCCCCTCATGAAAAACATTTTTATAAGGTTAAAGACCCATTCTGTAGCTTTTCCGAAACCTCCAAAATCCATTGAAAACCTTGAAAAAATTCATGAAAAACAAAGCATGTTAACTATGGACTTAAGCCCCTTTGGGCTAAAGTCCTAAACCACTTCCCCACCATACGCTTTGGGTCTGGAATCACTTGCAAAAAGGTTAAAGCACTCATCGCAAATATCTGCGATGCGATCCATCGCAAATCGCAAATATCCAAATTGCGGTTTTATTTAAAAGGGTTCATCGCAAATATCTGCGATGCGATCCATCGCAAATCGCAAATATCCAAACTGCGGTTTTATTTAAAAGGGTTCATCACAAATATCTGCGATGTGATCCAGACCGTCCACATATTCGGATCGGACGGTCCAAAACCACCCCGCCTTATTTTTTCTCCTCGCTCTCCTTTTGCCTTTTTTTCGCCGATCTCCACTGTTGGATGCTTTCATCCAACGACTATGCTCCTCTCCCGCCTTCTGAAGCAGTTTAACCTATTTTCGCAGGATTTCTTAACTATTTTTGTGTTTTGCATATGTTTTTATGATTTCCCACTGTTTAACGAAGAAGGGCCGAAGGTCGGGAAAGACGTTTTCCACACCTTTGAACTATTAAAAGGGACCATTCCGCCGAGCTCTATTTTCATTGTTCGTCGATGCTCTATGGGGCATTGATGCCTTTAAAAGCCCTGCGTGGCTCTGCACATTGACAAGACACTGCACTTTAAACGCAATTTAAAAGAGTATTAGTTTTGAAGACACAGCACAGAAGAATAGAATATTGAAAACAGATATGGGAATTACGGCTAAGAATGCTTATCAAAAGCCTAATTCCCAGAGTTAAAACACAGTCAGGAGAAATTATAAGCGTTTGACAGACATAAAAGACCGCCACTGCTGCATTCTGAGGTGAAATTGATTCCTCAGCTACCACAGAGCCACCCGTTGCCTCAAACTTTTCAAACAGAGGCCGAAGTTATTGCTTAAAGAAATATCTGCCTCCAGCGCTGCCAAGAAGTTAATTCTGCCACAGGAAATTAATGCAACAAATATCTGCAGAATTACTCCACATTATGCATAGCCTCAAAGTCAACAAAGCTCCCATCAAACTTTGATATTAACTATAAAACAGTTAATACAGAGAAACACCTGTAAACTTCTTCATCGAGCCCCTCAAAAGGCCAATAAGTCCTGAATCTGTATTAATTACCTTAGGAGATCTTTATTTAGATCTCACCTCCTCATCCTTCTATAAATACTTCTGTAGAAGATGAGAAGTTGTTGGTTGGTTGGTTATTGTTTGACTACCAAGTCACATCTTTAAACTCTAAGCAATACTGGTCTATACAGGGCTGAAGAAAAAATTGAAGTCTTGGAGATCTTGATGATGTTGTTGCATGTTTGTTCCTGAGAAGGCTCTATCATTGGATTCATGAGCTTGGCTGTTGGTGAAGTATTCTGAACTGTTTATGTTTTTCCCCTATTTTCATTATGTTCCATAATTTCTTACTACAGTAGGATATAAAATATTAGGCTAAGAAATGACTCCTGGAAGCACCTTAGACCTGTTCATCCTTCACTGTTTTATGTTTTCTTCTGTTGAAGTATTTTAGAGGCTTTAATCTTTCTCTTTAGTCTTCATGCTTGTTTATTTCCTTAATAGTTTGAACAGTTGGTTTCAGCATGATTTATGGTTCTCCTTGCTTGTCTGCTGCCACTTAAAAACTGTTATTGAAGTCTCCCTTTGAAGTTCTTTGCTTATAGTGAATCAGAGAGGTCTGTTTTGATCTTGCCCTTTGTCCTCACTTAAACAGTTGGCTTAAAGGTCATTATAATTATGATCATAGATGTTTTTAGGTGTTCCCTCTTCTATGACTGTGATTATCAATAAATCTTATATGTTTTCTAAAGTCCTTTAGAATAAAATCTTTGAGGAAATAGGGTGTTCCCCGAATCTTATATTTTACTTTGAAAGTTGTTTTGAAATCATTGTTTGCTTAAAGGTGTGATTTGTAGAATTTATGGTTAGCCCTGTCTATCAAAGAACTCTTTATTGTTTCAAATTATGCTTTCAAATTCCTTTTGTTGAGAATTAAAACTCTCTTTCCAAATCATTAATGTTCATTCCATTCCAAAAACAAAAAGATCCTGTGGCCAACTTAGATTTTCCCTTTGATATCCCATATCCTTTGATAAGTATGTTACGACCTCTTTTTGACTCCATTGCTCAATGAAACATATATTTTACTATCCTATATATCTTGCCTAGATCTTTCATGTTCTGCTGTATCAATTCCATCCAACCAAACAAACAAACAAACACATGCACTTAATAACTAGTCTAAAACCAATACTCAAAGCACACAAGATAAACCTTTGCAAACAAAATTTTGAGAGATCCCTCTCTGACAACAGGAGGACTAGATCCTGTAACTCTAAATATTGGTTCTGATGTTGCCTTGTCTTTTGATTTTCCAAACTATCAAAACACGAGACACCAACAAAACTGAAAAAACCCTGAGTTGCCTTTGTTGGGCTTGTTAAAATACCACGACAGAGACATATGAGCCATTATTTTCATCTTTTTCAAAGCTCTTTAAACATAAAAAGTAACCGAGTTTTTTCTGCGTGACTCGTTAGAATTTCACGAAAGCATCGAGTTTTTGCTTGTTGTACTTGTTAAAATTTCACAAAGAACATTGAGTGTACTCCGTCTCCTTGTACTCATAACAAATTGAGGTATATGTCCATCGAACATAGCTTTCTCACTCTTTCGGATTCAATGGACTAACTCACGGAAATTGAACTATTTCGGGCTTACTATTCTCCCTTCATCGCACCCGGTTATCAAACATGACAAAGGTACCCCCCTGGAGTTGTCTTTTACGATGTTTTTCAGACTCTCTAAATATGAAAAAACCACTGAGTTTACCCGTCTGGACTCGTTAAACTTAATCAGACGTGGAAAAAATTTGGACATCATGGATACTTCTTCTATTACATTTTCTAAAGGTCGATTTGGCAACACAAAATCTTGAACAAGGCACTTCCCAGAAAACTCTTTCGCATTTAGCCGAACCCTACCATCTATGAGTTTATCCTTCATCTCCCAATGTTTCTGCATTGGTGAATCCTAACACTCTTTGGTGTTCATTAAGCCTAAGTTGCCTAGTACCCTGTTAGAGTGCCTTCTAATTTTCAAGAGGATCTCGCTATCTACTGCGCCTTGTATCAACCAAAGTCATCGTATGCTAGAACTTATTTTTCGTTAGTTATTCCCATTTGCTCTTGATTATTTCCATCAGTACAAAATCATCTTTTCCCGTTTCGTGTCAACTGATGTAGGACGCCTCAGTGCCTACCCTTTGATAGATCTCTTCCTTTTGACTTCAACATCTTATCTAGGAAGATGATCCAGAGACACTTCAGCACCCAGATACTTGCAGAAATCAATGGCAAGTCATATTTTGTTTGGTTGGGGGTCTTCATTATTGGCTCTCGATCGAATGATTCTACGAGTGTTCGACATCAAATCCTTTTATTCACACTTGATAGATTGTACTATGCATCTTAGGGACCATCATCATTATCGGTGGCCACCCTCGCGTCTGTTAACAATTTTTGTTATTTATTGATAATCAGAAGATTTCCTGCATGTTAAACTATGACTCATTTATTCACATGTATGGGAATATGTAGTTTAGTGAAGTGGCGACCAAGACCTTGGGTCGGGAGTTACACCATTACAGTTGTGTTTCCTTCCCCAATTTGCGATATTTTTTTTTGGAGACAACTTTTCAGTTTGATCCTATTATGACAGACACTTTCACATTATGCTTATCAGTGGACATACTGTTCATATCTCTATTCTAGAGAAATCATTTTGATTAGCTACTGAGAATGGGAATTCCCGATTCAAGACAGATACTATATTTTCTGACATATGTTGTTGTTTCAAGTTTTCCTCAGTCCTCCAATTCCTCTCATTCTGCTACACTTGTTATAAAGTATTTCGGCCATCGTCTTCATCTCTGACCTCACACTTTAGGGGCCATATGTTACAGGACAAATGACCTCTTCATCAGCTCATAGGAGAAGGTAACATGGAAGGAAGAAAATGACCCAGACAAGACCCATTTCTGCTAAGGTAACACACCCCAGAAGCAACTAGATTGTGTTATAACGAACTTGAGATATGTAAAGGGAGTGTTAGTACCTAGGGTAACGCTCTGTCTTGCCCAAAGGGCAATGTTATCTGTGTTTAAGTGTGAAAAGGGAAAAGATCTTGTGGATATGTGACTGGCACTTCTAGCTTTTTCTCATAAAGTACCAGTGCAAAATAGAAACTAAAAGGCACAAACCTTTTATTAGGCCTTGCCAAATACAACTGTACTCCTAAGGAAGGAAAAAGCATGGAAGAACATGGAAACATCTTGATCTTTCCCATTACAAACTGGTTGAATAAGTTGGCAATGTTTTCCCTCTCCATCTTCTATAAAATGGAGTTGTGGGCTCTTGGTCTAAGGTCGAAGGATTGAATATATGTAGAGCAGAATTTCATTGTTGTAGTGTGAGAGGTGAAGATCAATGAAGTTCGTTGAGATATTTCTGCCTTGAGCATCATCACACTCGGAAATAGAGAAAGAGGGAGAGGAATTAGGAGACTAAGGAGGGCTTGGTGCAACCAATGGTTGTAATCCTCCTTTTATAAATCAATAGAACTGTATCTATTTTTTCCATTCGATGCATCAGTGTCACAATTGTTTTTCAATCATCTATGTAGCATGATATGAATGGCTTAAATTTGTATTGTTTCATGTTTCTTATATGCTAGTTTAATCAATAATAAACTATATTGTTGTAGAGATTACACGGGTGATTTGATTGATTGCAAGATCTGGATTTGGAGTCGATGAAGAAGGATCTCTACTTCGCTGCTTGTTGTTCTCCACAGGATTTGCTATCGATAAATAGGTAATATCTCCATCTTGATTTGTCGATTATATATATTAGCATGAACATGTGTGCAGCATCTTTGTGAACTTTACAGCTAATCTGATTGTCTGCCTCGGGCACCAGAAAGCCCTGAGAGGGATATTCAATAAACACCACCCAAGAATATTACCCTATAGAAAGAACTAGTCTTTGGAGTCCTAGGACCTAGCCTTCCTGGACTGAGAGAAGGATCTCTCTATTGGGTGCAAAGGATGTGTTATTTTTGCTCTAGGGTTTTGATTTTAGGCTAGTTGTTAAGTGTAGGGTTTGTTGATTGTTTTGGTTGGGTAAGTGTTACAGGTCAAAATACCTCCTCATCAGCTCAGAGGGGAAGACAAATATGGAAGAAGTACAAAGACCTAAATTAAACCTATTTCCGCAGGGGCATATATAGAACGGAGCAAAAGAGCATTATAACGGTCAAACAGCCATTGTCGCATTAGTGGCTGGGAAGCCTTGTTGTTTATGTGATGATCGCGTGCCGTGTTTAAGTTTAGATTGGGAAAAGAGCGAGAGAAAAGATTTGAATCTCCGACTTTCCCTCACGAAGGAGTCAGTGCACAGAGGAAACTGCAGAAGCACCAGTTCATTATTGGTGATTGCCATAGAAGACTGAACTCCAAGAGAGGCAAAAGCATGGAGATCGAGGAAACATCTAAGCCTTTTCCATTCCAAACTAGTGGAAAGAGAAGGGCAACAATGGCTTTCTCCCTCTCCTATAAGAAGGAGCTGAAGGCTCTTAATTGAAGGTCGAAGGATTGCTCAAGGTTCTTGCATACTTGTGGAATAGAGAATAGTGTGACATTGTGAAGGCCAAGAGTCAAAGAGGCTCCTAGAGAGTTTTTTGACTTGGACTTCTTCACTAGAGAGAGAAGATAGATCGGGAGACTGAGGAGGGCTTGGTACAACCGATGGTTGTAATCCTCCTTCTTTCAAAATTAATAGAACTATGTTCGTTTTGTCCATTCGATGCTTAATGTTATATTGTTATTTCAATATTTGCTTAGTATGATATGAATGGCTCAGATGTGTATAATCTAGATGTTTATTGTTGATTTAATTGATAGAATACTTGTTATATTAGAAATTACGTGGGTGCTTTGACTGATTGCAGGTCTCGGATTTGGAGCCGGTGAAGAAGGAATCTTACTTTGCTGCACAACGTTCTCCAAGAGATTACAAAACCGTCGAAGAGGTAATTCTCTATTTGTATTCCTTAAAGTTATTTCAAGCTAATATGAACATACTCATGCCATCTTTGTGAACAACATAGCTAATCTGACTGTCTACCTCGGGCACCGGAAAGCCCTGAGAGGGATCCACGAAAACTAACCACCCAAGCAGTTTACCCTATAGCAGAATTGGCGACTCCACTGGGGAGTTCCCCCATAGTTTCCGGGCTATTTCTTCCTTCATTCCTTCTCTCCTCTGTTCTGTATCCTTCCGACCATTTTTTGATGCCCAGTAGACATGCCAAACGCTTGCAGAGTTCAATCCTGTGCCTGACTAGCCAACTGAAGAGCTTTTCCCTGGTTAACGCGATCTATGCAGTATATCCAGTGCGTTATAACACAGTCTAGGCTTAAATACAGTGCGTTATAACGCTGTATTTTCTCACAGACAGAGCGTTACCCAGCCAAAAACCCTGTTGTTCACTTCTGTGACTGTGTTTTAGCTGTGGAGTTTTTTGGCCACCAGTACCTTTCACGGACCGAATCCCTGTACTTGTCTGCTAAACTGGCATTGATTATTTGTTTCTCTTATTTAGTTAGTGTGCAAAGCATTTACTTTTTTAAAGAGAAAATTTTTATTTTTTTTTATTTTTCTGCATTTAAGATGAGTTTATTCTGAAACTTTGGTTCACAGACTGTTAAAAGAGGTAGATAGAAGTCTGAATCTTAAAAGTTGAGCTGTGTTATTTGCATGTTGGTGCATGGATGATTGAAAAAGAAAATAAGCCTCCCCTTGTAGAAACATTGTTCATTGAAGTTAATATTTGGAGCATGTTTTGCATGGTTTATTGAGTCAAGAGTCTCACTATACTTCATACGTCCATTTCCCCTCCGCCAGACTAATAACAAAGTACACTAAAAACAAAGCGATAATAAAATCAATCTAATAACTCTTTTTGAGCTCACACAAACAGTAGTTCAGGCTAGGATCTTGGGTTAGGAAAGCGAGAAAACTACCCAAGATCTCAAAACTTGAAAACTAGAGTCATTAACGAGTGAAATCCTGCTGCACTCACATTATTGGGACCGTTCCTTTACTGGAGCTCAGCGCGAGACAACACTTGGGTGCACTAGAAGGTAGCCCGCCTTCGACTGCATCCTGTGGGTGTGTTATATACTAGGGTTCCCTTCGGGGATGTCGAAACTAGATCGGGGATCTAGGTATTCTGCCCATATAGCACACTGTCCTTGACCGTGGACCCCCCTGATAGTGTCTGTGATTTGAGGTATCCTTAGTGGCTATACTTTTAGGGACTTACACAAGGTGACTGGGACGGGCTGTCCTGGTACCTGAAATAGACGGACCTACTCTGTCTTTAGTCTTTAGGAGGGTACTCGTCTTCACGAGAGTGCTTACACCTTTCGTCTGGGGTTCGGGCGAAGCTCTAGAGTAACCGTAACTGTACTTTCGACCAACCCTCTCTGTATGCTATTGTGAGACTGGATTTCATCACCAGTGAATGGTAGTACTCAGACAAGGGCACCCTATACTGGTTTCTTGCTGATTGATTTTAGAGAGTCTTTTCTTTTTTTAGAAGTTGTGTGGATATTGTCATTTGAGACTTCATAATACATCACATTTTAAAAATTTGTTAAAATTAAACTGGTCACCGTGGCGTCCCCTGACCCATGCCGTCTGTCTCAACGACAGCAAGGTCTACCTCCTCTCACCCTAGAGGAAAGATTGAACCTTGGTGAACCGGGCCTTCTACGGAAGAGCAGTCTCCTCTGACTAATCTGGATTATCACATAGACCCTTATCAGCCGGAACTCCCGGAGGACCCTTTCACTGAAGGCCGGCCTTGGTCCCAATCTCCGCTCCGCGTCCAGGTGGGGCCAGGTGTCCGTCCGAATTCCACGCGCCGAATGTGTACGCGGCAACACCAGCATCTGTTTCCCTTAGGTATCCACAGGTGATACCGGGCTGGAAACCACCATTCACAGTTCGCCATCCTTCCTCCCCGAGTACGAGTGAGTTCTATGACATTCTTGGGTAACCCAGTGGTCAACATGCACCCCAACCTATGGTCGACACAAGCTGCAATGGGTAGTTTCACAAGATCATGGCTTTCTACTCTCCCAGGCGGCACGTTATGAGGGACCATTAGCTCCTCCCACGAGCACGACTACTTTGGTGCCCTTTAACAAACCTTTCGGTTGGAACCCTCTGTTGAGTTCAAACCCCCTGGCCACTATACCAGGGGGCAGTGTTATCAGTACACAGGTAGCAGGGAATATTTCTCTTCCTATGCAATCCTTAGGACAAATGGGACAACCCATTGTAAATACTATCCCCTTAAGTGGTTCAAACATAGGCGTAGGATCTATACCATTGCCAAATTATGCAAATACTAGTATGCCTCCGGGAAACTCTATTGCATCCATTTGGACTAACCAACCCCAACCTCCGTCTGGAGTGGGAGGGCATTTTTACGCTGGGGGCAACCAACCATTTGCCCCTCAATACGCTATGCCCTATGGACAGCAACCGTATGTTCCTACTCCTCCACCTATGGGAGGTTTTTATCAAAGTCCCACTTACCATTCTGGTAACACGTGGATGGGGGGACCCTATGGTCCAAATAGTCAGCCCATACTGCCTTGGTTAGACTCGGGGGCAAATCCACAATTGCCTTTCTTGGCGGATTTGGACATACCCGACATCCATAAGCTGACAAACGACCCCATCAATCACAACTCGCTTTGGCCTCCTATACCACATAAGATTCCTTCAGATATCCCGAAGTTCGACGGGAAGCATGGAGATGACCCGGCCGCACACATCACTACCTTCCATTTGTGGTCCATATCCAATTCCATGGTAGATGATAGTGTCCGCCTTTGACTGTTCTCCCGCACCGTTACAGGCAATGCCGCCAAGTGGTACATTGAATTACCACGTGCCGCCATCAATACGTTTGGCGCTTTAGCGACGGAGTTCTTAAATAACTTTCAACTACCAATTAGAGTGGAAACCGGCACAGAATTGTTAACATCACTACGCCAAGACACCGCCACCCACATCTCCGACCATATTCATGAATGGAGACGTAGGAGGAGGCTTGTCAAAGCGCCAATACCGGACCATCTCTTGGAAAATTGGTTTTGCAAGTCTCTTTTACCCCATATCTCTAAAGACATTGGCCTTTCTGGTGCAGTGACAGAAGATCAATGTATTCGTCGTGCCCAGCACCTGGATTTGATCTATTCACAATCCGGCACGCTTTACGATCTGCTCCCCCATGCCCCTGGTAACCCGAAACCTCCGACTACTCAGAAAACCGGAGCGCATGTCGATGGTCTCGTTGGCGCGATCTCTGGTGTAGCCACCAATCAGTCTCGGGGGAAAACTCCCAGCCATCCTCGGCTGCCACCGCCCCCCATCAAACGACTCCTCTCCCTTCTGCTGAGGTAAATTCGGTGCAAACCTCACAAAAACCCAACGGGAAAAATAGGAAGAATAAGAAGAAAACATCTTCTTCGGAAGAGCAGTCGAATAATCAGAATAACTCTAATCAGAAAAATGCTGCTAATGAAAAAGGAAAGGATAAACCCATGAGATTTCCTTGTAAAATCTGTGCGGAGAACCACTTGACATACAAATTTCCTTGGTTGCAGGAATGCACCGATTTTATTGCTAACAAGGATTCTGGGAGAACACCTGTCGTTCTTCACAATCCTTTCCCCAATCAACAGCAGCAACATCAACATATGGTTGACAACCTGCCACAACCCCATCAACGGGGCAATGGTGGTTCATGTCCTTCCGGCGAAGGACCATCTGCCA
The DNA here is from genome assembly GCA_034641835.2 of Pinus albicaulis. Taxonomy (NCBI): domain Eukaryota; kingdom Viridiplantae; phylum Streptophyta; class Pinopsida; order Pinales; family Pinaceae; genus Pinus; species Pinus albicaulis. Next base: position 1,440,270,730 of record CM076579.1, read on the forward strand.
TTTATGGCATCGAGAGTGTTGACCTTCAAACTCGCGCCAAGCTTTATGGAAATCCTACCATAGATGCTCAGGAACCTGGAACTAGTTCCAATCCGCCGCCGCCCAACGATTTACATATCGAACGGCCTACTGTTGAACCTGTAATTCGTCCCCCCGAAGGGACACTTCGACGCACTACTCATAACACCTCTGCATGTGCAGCCCAAAACTACAATATTGTAGAAGATTTGGCACAGGCACCGTCAGTTATGTCTGCTCTTGAAGTATTACAAACCTGTCCAACACAAAGGAAAGCCTTGCTTTCGGCCATTGGTGGAATAGACCCCCAGGATTCCATGCTAGCAATATTTGATATGGAAAAGGCTAAACCTCGCCTCTCACATCAACTCGCATTCCAAGTGCAGGTTGTGTCGAAAGGGAGACCCATCCATCGCACTGTCATAGACGAAGGTGCTTCGACCTGCGTTATGTCACAAGCTTGCTGGCTGAATTTAGGTTCTCCTACTCTAACCCCGCCATCGAATTCCCTGAAAGCTTTCGATGGCCACACGTTCCTACCCAAAGGATACCTTGCTAGCTTTCCCGTCACTCTGGGGGGAAAACGGTAAATGTGGACGTTGAAGTCATAGAGCGTCATCTCGACTATAATCTACTGCTAGGTCGCAGTTGGTCTTATGCTATGACCGCCATCGTGTCTTCGGTCTTCCGACTCATCTTATTTCCATTGGATGGGCGAATAGTCACGGTCGATCAGCTATCCTTCTGCACCCCTGATTATCCCACTTTACCAAGTAGCTCTGTACCCTTAATAGGAGGTGTCCCTGACTCTTACGTCAGTATCGGTACCGGTCTTCTGAAGGCATCTTCCCTACTGGGTTGTTTTCCTCTTACGCCGCCTCAGATCCCAAACACGGTTGCAATGATATCCACCTCTTCGGATGGCTCTATCGACCCATGGATCATTCGGGCGCCTTCAGAAATTGATTCCTATGGAGATCAGATGCTGCTTTCGCCGGTTGAGTTGGCTTACCAAGCCATCCAAATCGCATCTGAACCCTCCACTGATATGGTCTCGACCACAGGTACAACCCTCTCTCCCATAACAGTTCTCTCTAAGGATCTCCTCAATGAAGTCTGGCCTACAGACGAAGCTATTCGAGAGATCATGTCATTAGAAGAACGACCTTGGGGAGAGTTCCACCATCGCGCTTCGACGATTGATTCGGAGGCGATAAAAACTGAAATCCTGTTCTTTGACCAACCTGAGATCGTTCCCCCCTCTTATATGACTGTCCACACTATCGATTCAGAGAGGAACATGGGTAATATTTCCAAAACTTTACTCATCGATATCTCGGTCAAGACAGGTATCATGGAAAATATTCCGTATTGCTTTTCAAATATTAGACCTTTCCAACTTGCTTTCGGCTTGGAGGCAGTACTTCCGATTGAGTGCGAAATCCCATCGCTTAAACTGGCCGTTGAACTCTTGCCTGGCACCACCGCCATCGAAGAGCGCTTGCTCTCGCTCGATCACTTGGACGAAACTCGTCGAGATGCTACACTAGCACTCGAAGCTCACCAGCGCCGAGTTAAAGCTCAATACGACAAATCTGTCAAGCCTCGTTCTTTCCAAGAAGGCGATCTTGTTCTACTTTATGATAAAAAACACGACCTCTTGGGGGTAGGAACACTCCAACCATTGTGGCTCGGTCCTTACATCATTACTAAAGCCCTTTCAAAAGGAGCTTACGAACTACAGGACTGCAATGGAATTCCACTCGAGGAGCCCCGCAACGGGCTCTATCTGAAGAAGTATTTTGCCTAGTTTTGCACTAGGCATATGCTTTGTAATTTTATGTATAAAAGTTTTGCCTATTTTTATTTTGATGCTTCTGGATTATTTGTTTGGTTTGAAGTGTTTCTCATGTAATCTTTTTCTTTCGCACAGATGTCATCACATTCGTTATCATACGTCGGGTATGCAGACGGTGCTAGTCGTCACACTAGACACATTGCTTCAGCTGCTTGGGTTCTCTATACGCCTGAGTCGGACCTTCTTGGTTCCGAGGGGATCTTCCTGGGTAACGCCACCAACAATGTGGCCGAGTACATGTCAGTGATCCAACTCCTCACGGAAGCGGCATCTCGTGACATCTCCGATTTAGTGGTCAGGTTAGATTCCCAACTCATCATTATGTAGCTAAACAATCATTACCGCGTCCGCCACCCTGTATTGTTGCGTTATTTTTTACGAGTACGACTTTTAGAACGTCAATTTCAAACAATCACATTTGAGCACGTTCCTAGAGAATTTAATGCATTAGCTGATTCTTTGGCAAATTATGTGTTAGATTGGCATTTGTCACATTTATTGTAAAAGATTTACTCATGAGCACATATATTTTTATCACATCAAAAAATGCATAAAAATTTAAAAACACAAAATCACCAAAAAATATATATATATATAGATATATGTCGTGTCCAGTACATAGAAAACATCAAAAAGAAAAATCTCCCAAAACTCGGGGTGTTTTACAAAATTTGGCTCACTAAGCCATGCTCTGACACTAATACATCTACTCCAAATAGCTAAGCCTGATGCTCATAATAGCATACAACTGCTCTAGCTATCCTCCTCAGAGGAACCAGGTATCTCTCTGGCACACCCACAGTATGCTGTTGCAGACGAACTAGAACCTCCCGCATAGGAAGCGGTGGTATACCCATACTCAGACCCTCCAAGTTCCTGGAGAGTTCATGTAAAATCTGGGTATCATCGTCGTTGCCATCTTCCGCCTCCTCTACAGGGGCGCCAGCCGCGGGTAGCTGCAATCCTCGCCGTGCATGACGAGGGGCCCCAGTTGGACGGACAGGTGCCACATCTGTGTCAAGCAAGCAAAAGTTTCATGTCAAAACTTAATTTTCATCCCTTTTCAACAAAAAAAAAAAATTACATAAACATTCAAAAGCTAAAAAACAAAAACTTCTTTGAAAACAACTGATCATTTTTTCTTACCATCGGGCCCCCACTGGGTGCCAAGGGGCAGGACTAGCTCGGGATCGCCTGTGAAGTTCATCCCTGCATAGGGATAATCCTCAATAATGATGATCTGAGAGTCCAACCAATCAAAAAATCCCTCATCAAAACAGTGACGGATGGGACCCTCTCCAGTCCGTGGAAGCAAAGTGGCCCACCGAGCCTGCCTCGGCTCGCGTGGACCCAATGGCGCTGTAGGGATCCTGGGCCTCATCAGTGGTATCCACTCCAGTATGAAAGAAACAATCAGTGTACCGTACCCAAACTCTCTTTGAGTACGGGTCTTGCATGCAGTAAGCTCTGCTCGGACCCGACGGACTACACCGTCACACCAGTCGAAAACCTGAGGCTGCATACAATCCAAGGCTAGGAGCATCTGGGCCTTGGTAGCCACATGCTGACTCTTGGCACCTGCCAAGCGAACAATCATCCATAGAATAGACCGCAAGGGTCTCAAAGTCACCTGTGCAATAGGTATCCGGTTACTCATAGCCTGGGTGCCACGTATGCAGTGCGCATGGATCAAATCGGTAGTGGAACGAGGGTCAGCTCTGGACCCCGTCAAATTGGGCCTCGCCCCACGACATGACAAGCCGGTCAAAAAGTAAACATCATCTTTTTCGATGGCGAGCTCGTTGCCACCAATCCGAAAGACATGATGCTGTTCATCCCACTACTGGATCAGCCACCTCAGGAGGTCCTCTTGACCCCTCATCAGTTCTAAACGGGCATACTTAACCAATCCGCACCTCCGGAGAGCCATTAAACTTGCCGCATCCGTCACCATCTCTCGTTCTTCCCGCTCATGCTCTCTTTCTCGCCAGATACTCATGATTAACAGCTAAACACCTGCAAATACAACATTCTCAACCGATTAAAATTTGCCTGGACCACTTCAAAAACGAAAAAATTGAATTGTTAGAAAGCATGTTGCGCCTAATGCGGACACTAGTGAAAAACAGAGCGTTCTAATGCGTAGTTCCCTCACGGGTTATGCGTTTAACGCGGATGTTGTACTCCTGCCCCGCGTTAGGCACAAATATTTTTCTAGGGCCTCAAATTTTCCTAGTTTTGAACCAGCAAAAACTAAAAAATTGACAATTAAATGATAGCAGGAGGTTCTAGCTCTTACCTGGATCTCGCGGAATAGAAAACTGTTGCCCGGATTGACCGTAATCGTCAGCTGAAGTTTTCACCCCTTTTCTACTCCAGAGCTTCTTCACAGCACTTGAAACAGTGAAAATGAATGTCTTCTGACCTTCTTATAGCAAATTCTGGGGCATGACTCTCTTAAGTCAGTCGGCAAAGTCGTAATTCCTCGCTGGACACATGTCGCAACTCTTGAGATTTGGTACTGATGATTCTAATAAGGGATCAAGATTTATGAGCAGACACACTCATGTTTTACCGAGCATTCTTTTTACGGTATTTTTCTTGCTCGTTAATCCGAAAAACCTCGAGTTCTCTCCTTCGGACTCGTTAAACTTACACGAAGTTGACATCGAGCGTTCTTTTTGGTCTTTCTTGCTCGTTAATCCGAAAAACCTAGAGTTTTCTTCTTCAGACTCGTTAAAACCATGAAGAAGCTCTGAGCATTCTTTTTAGGAATCTTTTTCTCGCTCATAAAACCGAAAAAAAAAATCCCGAGTCACCTTTGTCAGACTCGTTAAACTACTAAGACAAAGAACAAAGAGCCATTCTTTTCCTCTTTTTCAACGCTCTTTAAAACATAAAAAGTAAAATCGAGTTTTCTCCGCGTGACTCGTTAAAATTTCATGGAGGTATCGAGTTTTCTCCGCGTGACTCGTTAAAATTTCACGGAGGTACCGAGTTTTCTTTGTTGGAATCGTTAAAATTTCACAAAGAAGATTGAGTTTACTTCGTCTCCTCGTACTCATAACAAAATGAGGTAGACGTCCATTGAACATAGATTTCTCACTTTTCCGGATTCGATGGACTAACTAACGGAAAATGAACTGTTTTGGGCTTACTATTACCCCTTTGCCGTGCCTGGTTATCAAGACATGACAAAGGTACCCCAATGGAGTTGTCTTTTATGACATTTTTCAGACTCTCTAAACATGAAAAATTCACCGAGTTTACTCGTCTGGACTTGTTAAACCTAATCAGACAGGACATGGAGTTGTCTTTTATGACATTTTTCAGACTCTCTAAACATGAAAAATTCACCGAGTTTACTCATCTGGACTCGTTAAACCTAATCAGATGGGGCACAGAGTTGTCTTTTCTGACATTTTTCAGACTCTCTAAACATGAAAAATTCACCGAGTTTACTCGTTTGGACTCGCTAAACTTAATCAGACGGGGAAAAATTTGGACAAAATGGATACTACCTCTATTACATTTTCAAAAAAGGTCGATTTGGCAGCAAAATTCTTGAACATGGCACTTCCCAGAAAACACTTTCGCAGTTAGCCGAACCCTACCATCTATGAGTATTAGCCTTCATTTCCCAGTGTCCCTGCACCGGTAAAATCCTAACACACTCTTTGGTGTTCAAACACGCTTCAGCTGCCTAGTACCCTGCTAGAGTGCCTTCTATTGTTCAAACAGATCTCGTTATCTACTGCTCCTGTTATCAACCAAACCGTTCATTATGCCAGAAATTATTTGTCGTCTGACGTTCCCATTTACTCTTCCTTATCTCAAATCATAAACAAAATCAATTGGTTTCCGTTTCGTGTTGACTGATGTAGGACGCCTCAGTGCCTACCTCTCAACAGATCACTTCCTATCGACTTCAACACCTTATCTAGGAATTTGATCCAGAAACACATCAGTACCCAGATACTTGCAGACATCAGTGGCAGGTAGTCTTGTGTTTGATCAAGGGTCTTCATCATTGGCTCTTGGTCGAATGATTCTACAAGTGTTCGACTTCAACTCCTTTTATTCACACTCGCTAGATTGTACTGGGCATCTTAGGGACCATCATCATTATCGGTGGCCACCTTCGCCTCTGTTAACAGTTTTCATTATTGACTGGTAATCAGACGATTTCTCACATGTTCGACGACAACTCCCTCATTCACATGTTGAGAAATATGCAGTTTAAGTGAATCGGCGGTCAAGACCTTGGGGCAAAGGTTACATCATTAAAGTTGTGTTCCCTTCCCCAAGCTGCGATATTGTTTATGGAGACAGCTTCTTCAGCCTGATCCTGTTATGACAGACACTTCCACATTGTGCCTATTGGTGGATAGATTCTTCATATCTCTATTCTAGAGAAATCATGTTGTTTAAATCTACTGAGCATGGGACATGCCCGACTCTTGGAAAATACTATATTTTCTGACATATGTTGTTGTTTCAGGTTTTCCTCAGTCTTTCAATCTCTCTCTCTCTACAAATTATAAAGTATTTCGGCCATCATCTTCGTCTCTGACCTCACACTTTAGGGGGCATCTGTTACAGGTCAAAATACCTCCTCATCAGCTCAGAGGGGAAGACAAATATGGAAGAAGTACAAAGACCTAAATTAAACCTATTTCTGCCAGGGTAACACATATATAGAACATAACAAGAGCGTTATAACGCAGGCAAGCAATACATTGGCCGCGTTAGTGGCCAGGGCAATGCTCTGTTTACACTGGAGGGACGCGTTACCCGTGTTTTAAGTTTGAATTGGGAAAAGAGCGCGGAGAAAGATTTGAATCTCCGACTTTCCCTCACAAAGGAGTCAGTTCACAAAGGAAACTGCAGAAGCACCAGTTCATTATTGGTCATTGCCATGGGAGACTGAACTCCAAAAGAGGCAAAAGCATGGAGATCAAAGAAACATCTAAGATTTTTCCATTCCAAACTAGTGGAAAGAGAAGGGCAACAATGGCCTTCTCCCTCTCCTATAAGAAGGAGTTGAAGGCTCTTAATTGAAGGTCAAAGGATTGCTCAAGGTTCTTGTATACTTGTGGAATAGAGAATAGTGTGACATTGTGAAGGCCAAGAGTCAAAGAGGCTCCTAGAGAGTTTGTTGACTTGGACTTCTTCACTAGAGAAAGAAGAGAGATCGGGAGACTGAGGAGGGCTTGGTACAACCGATGGTTGTAATCCTCCTTCTTTCAAAATTAATAGAACTATGTTCGTTTTGTCCATTCAATGCTTGATGTTATATTGTTGTTTCAACATTTTCTTAGTATGATATGAATGGCTCAGATGTGTATAATCTAGATGTTTATTGTTGATTTAATTGATAGAATACTTGTTATATTAGAAATTACGCGGGTGCTTTGACTGATTGCAGGTCTCGGATTTGGAGCCGGCGAAGAAGGACTCTTACTTTGCTGCACAGCGTTCTCCAAGAGATTACAAAACCGTCAAAGAGGTAATTCTCTATTTGTATTCCTTCAAGTTATTTTAAGCTAATATGAACATACTCATGCCATCTTTGTGAACAACATAGCTAATCTGACTGTCTGCCTCGGGCACCGGAAAGCCCTGAGAGGGATCCACGAAAACTAACCACCCAAGCAGTTTACCCTATAACAGTAAGATGGTTAAGTAGAATAGGTGGAGTGAGAGTATGTCAAATACATTGGGCTATGGAGTCAAATAAAAGTCAAGGGTGTCTCAATAATGAATCAGAGTGTAGTGCAAGGCCAATTTAGCAAGGTGAAAGGATCCTTAAGGTTTATGAGTGAAGTGGGATGGACATCAAGTTTGTGAATAAGATAGGGAAAAGGGCAATCAAGAATCCTTTTTCAAATACATAAGAACAAGGAGGTCTTGCATATGATCAACACAGGATACTAATCATGAGCTAGGGCAAACAATTTACTCTATGATAATATATTAAACCAATAAACATCCAAGATAAACATTTCAGTGAAACATAAAAGCATAAGAGCTTATAACTTTTGAAATTCACCTTCATAATTTGGGGAAAACATATAAGATAGCACAATAACTCAATTTATGAAGAGAGAACTCCTAAACATCATAAATAATGCTATAAGAACTCTGAAATAATTTGATAAGCATGGACAAAGGGCAAGATCGAACGAGACCTCTTTGACTTAACCTAGCAGACAATATTCCAAAGAAAGGCTTCAAGATAGGGTTTTGAAAGTTTTAAATAAGCAGGGCATACTGTGAATCATATTTGTAAACTAGCATACTAACCATTCATGAAACAAAAAAAAATTTAGGTCAAACCTAAGGAGCAATCAAGAATTCCTTAAGTAGACCAAACAGAAGAAAACATCAAGGTTATAACAAACAGGAGGATTGAGGTGCCTCAAAGAGCATGTATCAACCTATAATTTTTTGATTTATAGCAGCTAAGAGAAATAAAACATAACGATAAAAAGGAAAAAAATAGAAAAATTAAGAAGACATCACCATTCACCAAGCTAAGGAATCTTGCAAACAAGCTTCTACATCATCAAGCCAAACAAGCCACTCATCAACTCCACAACTCCAATTTCTCCTCCAAGCTCATAAAACCATGTATATTTCTCTCAAATCTCATCAAATGCCAAAAAAATACATAGGGGCCTCATGCTCTATTTATGGAGCAAAGGAGGACAAAAACCCTAAATATGGTAGGAAAATGTCAAATTCAGCCATAAATGTCATTTATGGCCAAGAGACCATGCAAGGCCCAAGGCATATAATATCCTAGAAAATAAATGCCAAAATAACTATTTGCACCTAATTCTAGAGTAATTTGTTTCAAAAAAATCAAAAATATCAATTTTCAATAAATGAGTGTGTTTTGTTGACTTTTGGTCCAAAACACACTAGACAGCCTCTGTGCGCAGCGCCACTTCAACAGAAAATAGGGTCTCTTGTGGCTGAGTTTTGGACCACTTCCCGATGCCGGATTTGGCTCTGTGATGGCTCGTTGGAAAGCTTGATGAGTCTACTTTCCAGAAATTCTTGATTTTATTTGAGTGAGTTCCATTTAACGGTTCAAAAACCAATTTTCCCAACACTGCTCTGTGCATAGCACCTGGTCTGAAAATGAGGCAGAAAAGTCGAAATTTTGATGTTTTTTGACCTTTTGGGGGGTGAAACCTACTCCAAATGATCTGAAATTTGGTGAGAAGATTGATGGTGATGAGAGGAATCCAAAAATTCAAATTTGGCAAGCTAAGGATGCACCAAATTTGTGTGTAGCGCCTAGGGTGCTGCGCACGGAGGCCTCTGAATTTCAAAAAGACAAAATTTTGTTCAATTTGCCCCAAAATTGGTTGAGAGGTCCCTCAAGAGATCTTGGACACCTGTTGAGAAGACTCAACCAAAATTCCAAGGCTATAATTCTCCTTTTTCCTTTTTTTTTTTTCTAGCTCCATGAGGGTCTCCTTCACTTTGGCACAAGCAAGCATGTTTTTCCTTGCATAGTGTTTGGTCATTTTCTTTTGGAAAGTAAGGCCCCTCTTTACCTTCTTGAAGTTCTTGTGCTCCTTTTTGTAATACTGAATGACACGTTGTGCCATATCAAAATATCTTTCCCACTCCCTAAGCTCTGCTTCTTTGGTCAAGAGTAGCAATCTGGTGCTCATCTCCTTGTCCTCATTGTCACTGTCTAGATCAATGAATTGAGGCTCTTGAGAAGTCTTCTTGATTCTCTTACTTCTCCTCACCTTTACCTGCTGCTCACCCATTTCCATATTTTCCTTTCCTTTTTCCTTGGGCTTGAGAGGTGGAGAAGAGATGGCCCTTTGCCTTTTTGAGGCAGCAAACACATCTCTCTTTCCTATGTGGTATGTGCATGTGAGAGGAGTGATGGTGGTTTTGGAGGTGTTTCCATAATTGCCTTAACCTTCGTTATTGTCACTAGCTTTTTCATTTTGGCCATGGCTTCCATGAGTCACCTCATGCCCCATTAGGTCACTTCTTTCTTGACCTTCAACATCACTATCATCTTCATTTTCTTCTATACTGCGACATTCTCCTTCAAATTGATCATTACCTTATTCACTTGCCTCAATTTGGCTCTGTCCTTCATTAATGTCTTCTTCTTTATCATTCCCTGCACTGTCACTTTGATTTTCTTTGTCATTTAGAGACTGATTAGTGTCATGACAGTCATGATAGCTATCATGACTGTCATGACTATTTACTTGGCTGCCTTGCTCATCATTGACTATTTTATCTGTGCTATTGCCTTGGTCACTGCCTGCCTCTTCAAACTATGTTTTAGCTTGGTCATTTCCTTGTTTTTGATCTTCTGTTTCCTCATCATCTCCACCTGTTTCTTCATTTTCATCGTCTTCATTCATTTTGTCACTGTTTTCACTATCATTGTGCTCACTATCATGCTCATGTACATTTTTCTCTTGGCTTTCATGTCCATATTCTTGTTGACTTTCATCCTCATCATTTCCTTCATTATCCTCTATGTCATCATCTTGCTCATCAACAATACCTTTTTCTGCACTTGGGAGTGATTCATTTGTATCATCACCATCACTGCCTTGCTCCAAGTGTTCACTGTCTTTATCTTTATGGATGTCATGTTCATCTTCCTCCTCCTTGTCATCATCACCATGCTACTCTTCCTCATCAAACTCTGTGTCTGCCCCACTATCTTCATCGCTTCCACTATCATCTTCTTGTTCTTCATTGCTACTGTCACCTCCTTGTTCCTCATCAAACTCTATACTTGCCTCACTATTTTTCTCATTCCCAATGTCATCTGTTTGTTTTTATTGCTACTGCCACTTGCTTGTTCTTCATTACTATTGTCATCATCTTCACTTAATGCATCAGGAGAAGAATAAAGAGGTATGTTTCTTTGTGGAGAAGGCATAGGTGGAGGAAATGGAGGAGTGGAGTTAAGTGAAGGTGAAGTGGAAGGGAAATTTTGTTGAATGAAGGCTTGGGGATTTGCAAATACATCATGTGAGATAAAAACTTCCCAAGGGATTACCTGTTGCTCTAGTTGGTGAAAAACAATCATCTTAACCAAGGAGTGGTGAAAAAGGCTTTGCATTTGATGGGCATAACTTCTTTTCTTGACCATTGAAGCCATCTTGACAATGCTCCGGTAGAGATAGTATGGTAGGTTTAGCAATTTAACCCTGGTGAAGTGCATTAGCAGCCTTATGTGATATGAATAAACCCTGGAGTACCTCCCCTCATAGGTGAAGTACTTGATGATCTGCCTCATCAGTAGGGCATATCTCTCTAGCAGGTGGGAGAAGGGGAAAACAACCTTGCAGCCTTGTTGACAACTAGGTTTGAGTAAGGGCTCATAGTAGCTCAAGGCGAACTTCTTCTGCTTGAACCATCTCTCACCAATAGCTGGTATTCCTGTGGCTTTAGCAATGGATTCAGATGAGAGTTCAAAATTTACTCCTTCTAGGTTGACCTGGTGGTTTTGTAGGCTAAGGACGAAAAACCTAGTCAAAACTGAGTGGTTTTGGACTTGTTTAACCTTTTCACAGACCTGATAGCATCCAACATCCTGAAAAACATGCAAGGATAATGGGAGAAGAGGTAATTTGGAAGGTATCCAGAGGCTCAAACCTATTAATCCTGCCTCCCTTGTGTTTAAGCTTGATAGCCTTTGGCCTTCATCACTCTTGGTACTAATCTCTTCCTTAGACATGGTGGTTGATTATATCCTTGAACAAAGTGGTTTTTTGCTTGATGAGAGCTTTAAGGTCTAGGGAGGCCAAATGAGTGATGTGAGGGAAGATTTTAGCAAATGAGGGTAAAATGAAGTAATCAAGGAATGCTTTTCAGAGTTTAGGAGGAGGCTTGTCTTGCATTGAGTGTCTTTATCCTCATGATCACTCTCACAATGGTAATTCTTGCCCTAGAAGGTCAAATGATAGGCCATGAAGGTTAGGTTTTGGGAAAATTACGTTTTTGAACTTCTCCTTTGATTATGCATGTAAAAATATTAATTTGGAGGGCAAAAAGAATGACTACCAACCTCATCTAACTCTGTGCAGGAGCTTGGAGGCAAAAAATTTGATTTTGGAACGTTTTTTAGAAAATTTGACCAAGTCTGCTCTGTGTGTAGCACCACCCGACAGGCCATTCTTGTCGGGTCTTCCTGTGTGTAGCGCTGGGTTGGGTCGGGCCTTTTGACTGGTCTGTGCGTAGCACAGGGTCGGGTGTGGGCGCGTCGGGCAAGACGTCGGGTTTGTCGTCCCTCCCGGTCCGCAGTGCCGTTTGAATAGCGGGCAGTGGGGTGCCCCACTGGGCCTGTGAGCAATGCCTTCACTAGTACGTATCGCATGCCTTCCCATGCGAAGCGCAGTGTATTTTAACACTGTGGTTGCCTCCTCTATGTGCAGCACCGACGGCTCGATGTGTAGCGCCTCTGTCGGTTCATAGCGCCTGAAATTTTTAACCAAACTTGCAGAAAACCTAAAAAGACTTCTTCAACGGCTCTCCTTTCTTTTGCAAAGACAAATATGAGGTGGGAGAGAGGGAAAAGAGAGCTTTATACTCTTTTTTTGAAAAACGTTTCATGATTAAAAACCCACTTTGTAATGTTTATTTCTCTTCACTTATTCACTGTATTTTTGGCCTTTTTTGTCCTGTAGGTGGCAGAGTCTCAAAAAATGGTTTTTTGTCTTGCTGGATCATCTTGATGCTCTCCTTAGACTGACAACCTCTTCAACACGATCAAGTTGTGCCTCTTACCATACTTGGAAACTTGAACTCTTGACAAAGTTTGATGAAAATATGCAGATAGTGACATTAGTGCTCTGTTTTGACGGTTTTCTTCACTATGTCCTTTTCATGAATTTCAAGGCTTGTAAATAGTAAACATGTGATCATTTTTGGCACTTTCACCTTGGAGTCTTCAGCCCTGCACCTTTATGCCTTTGATTGCTTGGTGGATAGACTGAAAAGAATAATTTTTCCCTTCCTTTAACTGTCATTCTGTCATGTTTTTTACTGTGAATCAGTGGAGATTTTTTGTTCTGAAAACCCTAGCAGCAGGCATCAACAACACTTTAGTCTTCAAATGTGTCATCATTGTGAAAAAAAATTTAGGCTTGTTTGACCTTATCAATTTTCTTGTAGGTAACCATTTTGACAGTCCTGCAGAAGTGTCATTCATGGCTAGATATCTTTTGAAGAATATACTTTTGATAAGGAAACCCTTGTTGGAGGCTTTACTGCTCTCAAACCAATTACATTTTTGTTCCTTTGATCAGTTTTCTAGTGATATATCTTTGGTGGGAAAGCTAGCAGTTTTTAAACCATTTTGTGTCTCTCCTGGCCACTTTTGTTTTTGCAGGTGCCTACACAACGTTTTCTTTTAATCACTATCCTTTTTGGAGTTGGACACCTCTTTTTATCAATAGTGAACCTATGCTTGTCATAATTACCTCTTTAGTCATTTTTACCTCATGCTTGCCTCCTTTGATCCTTTATAAGAAGCCTTTGACTATACTTTGAAAATTCAAGCCCTTTTACTGATACTCTTTGTCATCTTTCTTCCTTTAGTGTAGTGAAGTATAGCTTATGTCTGCCTATTTTGATCCTTTTAAGACCTCTGATTGTACCTTTTGATGAGGTGGAATCAGTGCCTCTTTGTCAAATCCTATAGGGCAGCTTGAAACTCTTGACATGCCATCTGTTGTTATGAAGGAGGACCTTTGTCATCATTTGACCATTTTTTGTCTTTCTTCCCAAACTCCTAGGTTTTAGGGCTGCTTAGAAAAAAGTAAATAGTGTTGTCTTCTAAGTTCTCTGAAACTTCTCAAAACTCATTAATTATTTCTAAAAGTCTTCAATGTGCACTTGATGGAGTTGAGGTGACCTTTGCCCTTCTAGACCTAGTACTGATTCCTTGTTTGGCCAAAGTAGTCACAAACCCTGATTCTCTTCAAACATAGACTTGTTGTTGTCTCTTTGTTGTTGATGGTCTTCTTGTGATGATTTTTCCATTACCTTACCTCTTGCTAGGTTGATGGCCATTCAATCCTTTTGCAAAAATGTGAGCAAAGGGCAGCTATCCCCCTGCAATATTTGTGCTTTAGGCCAAAAAGGCTCTCCTTGAGTGACCTCTTTGATGAGTTTTTGAAAAAATCACTTGTCCCTTTCTTCTTTGAATGCAGTTTCTTCATATAGGAAAAATAGATTTTTTAGGATACCAAATCCACCCTATGACTTTGTGAAACCCTAGGAGACCTAGTGGAAGGTTCCTTGGACTTGCCTTTTGGACTAAAACTTAGAATTTGGGGTCATAAAGTGTAAGATAGAGTTTATGATAAACATATGTGTTTGAAGATCCAAAATCCAATGTACTCGATTTATCTAAAGAGCCTACAGAGATAGTTTGAGACCGTCAATGCTTGGGGTATTTTGGGGTGACACAACAGATTTGTTTGATTGGTGGCCTAAGGTAGCAGTGGGGGTTTAGGAAAAACAAAACAAAGGATTTGGGCCAAAGGTGAATTCATATATGTAGAATGAGTGACATGAGCCTCAAATGGGTTTTCTGGGACTGGTAAGAAAAGCTTGACATGATGGAAGGATGAAATAGTGAAAAATTATCTTAAGGATAATGAAGGTGTTAGAAAATTATATATTATGGAGCAATGCAACACATAAAATATGTAGAAATACAAGCACACAAAACGCATAAAACCAGAGAGACACAGATATACGTGGTTCACCCATTTTGGGCTACGTCCACCCCGAACAGCCAGTCCTTCCTTTCTATTATCCAGCAAAATGAAGAGACAAAACCTACAACATATCCGCTGTAATATCCTCTGTTCTCTCTCACAGTCTCCCTCTCTGTTTCTCACTTTGAGAATACACATATAATACACAACCACAATACAATACCCTCATAAAATCAAGGGGTTGCCTTCTAGGGAAAAAAAAAAAACCTTAATCTAAACATAAATTCTACCGTCAGATCATCCGCCTATGAACGGCCCAGATTGACTAGAAATTACTATACTTTTACAAGGCAATTTTACATCTGTTTTTAGCTTCGGGGGCGCTTCCCCCGAAAGCCCCCACTAGGGCGAGGCTCCGAAAAGCGATGCCGCCCCCCCTGGACCCCCCACGGCGGTGGTCGGTGGCGTTGTCGCCCCCTTTTGGGGTACGGGGGGTCCGATGCTGTGTCTAGTAAACAGATAATCGGAGCTCCACACCAAGCAATATCCCGCTTGAGGCCAGGCCGGTTAGCAACTCACCCGGCTAGCCATTTGTTGAGTAACTCCTCTTTGGACACAGCTGTCTCTCATCTTCATTGTCATCCTTGAAGAAGAATTGGTGAGCACATTCTTATGTCTTAGTTTTCTCCACGGTTACAACTTTGCTAGCATGTCTGCACCGGATGCAGCTAATGTGTATCTTTTCCAGCTTCAACTCTCCATTTTCCAATACTGACTGTATGAAATGGTACTTGAGATGTATGTGTTTAGTCCTGGAATGAAATGCTGAGTTATTTGCAATATGAATGGCACTTTGGCTATCACTGTATAACTTTCCCATATCATGCTTCTTATCCAATTCATCCATAAACCTTTGTAACCAAATTATTTCTTTACTAGCCTCTGTAGCAGCAACATACTCGGCTTCTGTTGTTGAAAGTGCAACAACACTTTGGATTTTTGAAACCCAACTGATAGCTATTCCACCCAGAGTAAATACATATCCTGTAGTGCTCCTCCTGTTATCTCTGTCACCTGTCATATCTGCATCAACATATCCCTGTAGAGCAATGTTTGAACCACCAAAGCATAATGCTTGAATTGTGGTACCTCTCAAATATCTGAGAATCCATTTTACTGCCATCCAATGTTCTTTTCCTGGATTATTCATGTACCTGCTTACAACTCCCACTGCATGTGCAATATCAGGCCTTGTGCAGACCATTGCATACATTAAGCTTCGAACTGCAGATGCATATGGAACTTTAGACATATATTCCATTTCTTCGTGGGTCTTGGGGCACATCTCCTTACTAAGTTTGAAATGGCTAGCAAAAGGTGTACTAACGGGTTTTGCATTCTGCATATTAAATCTTTTCAACACCTTTTCTATGTACTCATTCTGAGACAGTGTTAATTTGCGATTTTTCCTGTCTCTAGTTATCCTCATACCAAGGATTTGTTTTGCAGCTCCCAAATCCTTCATTGCAAATGAATTTGCCAATTTTATTTTGAGCACATTTATTTCCTGCAAGTTAGACCCTGCAACAATCATGTCATCTACATACAATAACAATATAATATAGCTGCCATCATTTTGCCTTTTTAGATAAACACAATGATCAAAGTGACATCTATTATAACCTTGTTTAGACATAAACTTGTCAAATTTTAGATACCACTGCCTTGGAGCCTGTTTTAAGCCATACAAGCTCTTCTTTAACCTGCACACCAATTTTTCTTTC
This sequence comes from Pinus albicaulis, assembly GCA_034641835.2. NCBI lineage: Eukaryota > Viridiplantae > Streptophyta > Pinopsida > Pinales > Pinaceae > Pinus > Pinus albicaulis. The sequence continues at coordinate 1,440,287,121 of CM076579.1, forward strand.
CCTTTTACCTCATATCCTTCTGGTTGTTGCATGTATATCTCTTCCTCCAAATCTCCATGGAGAAATGTTGTCTTTACATCTAACTGTTCAAGATGTAAATCTTCCATTGCTACAAGACTTAAGATAGTTCTAATTGAATTCATCTTAACAACAGGAGAAAATATTTCATCAAAATCAATACCTTTCTTCTGTGCAAACCCCTTCACCACAAGTCTAGCTTTGTACCTCTGTTTTCCTCCATCTTCTTCCTTCGGCCTGTAAACCCATTTATTCTGCAATGTAGTTTTACCTGCAGGCAACTTGACTAAGTCCCAAGTCTGGTTATGCATTAAGGAGTCCATCTCTTCTTCCATGGCTAGCTCCCACTTCTTCCTACTTTCAACCTGCATTGCTTCTTCATAACATTCAGGTTCACCAGAATCAGTCAACAATAAATAATATAATGAAGGAGAGTATCGTTTAGGGGGTCTACTTATCCTGGTAGATCTTCTAACACCACTTTCAGGTGTTTGAGGTGCCTGTTGCTGTTGTGGTGGTTGCTGCTACTATGGTTGTTGATTATTATTATTTTCAGGAACCTTTACTTTTTTAGTTATCTCATCAAGAACCGTGTATTCCTTGCTTTGTTTTTCCTGTTTCTTTTCCTGCAACTGATTCTTATATAATACCTTTTCATTGAATATTACATCTCTTCTCCTAATTATTTTTTGATTTTCATAATCATATAAGCGATAACCAAAATCATTAACACCATATCCAATAAAGGTACATTTCTTTGATTTTGCCTCAAGCTTTGTTCTATTTTCTTTATTAATATGGACAAAGGCCTCACAACCAAAAGGCTTTAAAAGAGAGTAGTTTACCTTTTTACCTGTCCATGCTTCCTCTGGAATACCACCATCCAAGGAACTTGAAGGCCCTCTTTTTATTAGATAAACAACAGTATCTACAACATCTGCCCAAAATTGTAAAGGCAATCCTGCATGCAATCTCATGCACCTTGCACGCTCCATGATTGTTCTGTTCATCCTTTCTGACACACCATTTTCCTGTGGTGTTCTTGGAACTGTCTTCTCTCTACGAATTCCATGCTCTGAACAGTATCTATCAAACTCTTTGCTGCAATACTCACCTCCATTGTCTGATCTGAGACACTTCAACTTCTTTCCTGTCTCAATCTCAACCAAAGCTTTCCATTTCTTGAAAGTATCAAATACATCAGATTTATTCTGAATACAATAAATCCATGGTTTTCTAGTTGCATCATCAATAAAAGTAACATAATAACGAGAGCCACCGAGATATGATACCTGAGCAGGTCCCCATACATCTGTATGCACAAGCTCCAATTTTTCGCTCTTCTTTTCTTTCCCAACTCTGAGAAATCTGACTCTCTTCTGTTTTCCATAAATGCAATTCTCATAGAAATCCAAATCAACATTCTTCAAACCTGGCAACAAATTTCTTGAGTGAAGAATCTTCATCCCCTTCTCACTCATGTGTCCGAGCCTATGATGCCATAATGCTGCATCTGCTCCTTTGGAAGTTAAAGCATTAACAGAGTTATAAATACCATTGCATAAATACAATGTACCAACATTTTTGCCTTTTTCTATTACCAGGGCTCCTTTGGTGACTTTCCAAGTTTTATCCGTGAAAGTTGTCACACAACCTTCACCGCCTAACTGCCCTGTTGAAATCAGATTTTTCTTTAGATTTGGAACATGCCTTACCTCCTTTAGTAGCCATTGGTTTCCATTCTATTGTTTTACAAGAACTTTACCCATTCCAACAATTTTACAAGGTTTATCATCACCCAAACGAACTTGTCCAAAATCTCCTTGAACATAGTCATGAAAAAATTTCTTATCAGGTGTGGCATGGAATGAAGCCCCTGAATCTACAACCCAAGAATCAGTAACATTTTTGAAAGAAAGAATCAAAGAATCTTGTAACACATCACCTGTCACATTTGCTTCATGATTGTTTTCTTGCTATGTGTCTCCTTCTTTTCCCTTCCGAGATCTACAGTCTTTCTTTAGGTGTCCTTTCTTTCCGCATTTCCAGCACACTATCCCCGATCTGGACTTGGATCTGCCTTTCCTTGATTTACTGCGATATCCTGAGCTCTTTCCTCTTTCCATTCTCCTTCCCCTAGACTCTGCACTCAAAGCATTACCCGATGTCTCACTGGAGCTTTTCCGTCGCATTTCCTCGCTAAGGATAGCACCGACAACATCATCAAACTTTAAAGTACTAGATCCGGAGACAGAGTTACTAATGGCCATAACCAAACCATTCCAGCTTTCTGGTAATGAGCATAAGAATAACAGAGCTCTAACTTCATCATCAAAGTTTACCCCTACAGAACTTAACTGACTGGTAACTGTATTAAATTCATTTAAATGGTCTGCAACAGATCCACCTTTCGACATCTTCATATTAAATAGTCGTTTCATAAGAAATACCTTGTTTGAGGCCGAGGGTTTTTCATATAGTTTCACCAACGTCTGCATCAAACCCTCTGTTGTTTTTTCCTTCGAAATATTGAAGGCGACTGACGTCGCAAGGCACAACCGTACTATTCCGAGTGCCTTTCTATCGATAATGTTCCATTTCGCGTCTGTCATGGCCGCCGACTTCTTTGTTTTCCGCTCAATGGTAGGTACAGATCTTTCTGATATAGATAATCTTCCATCTGCATCTTCCACAGTGGGAAGTTTTGGCCGTTAAATTTCTCGACCCTAAACTTACCATCTTCCGCCATTGCTCCCACTCGAACTAGGAAACCCTTCTTTCCTGCGAGTTTATCAGCAAAATATACCTTCGGCTCTGATACCAGTTGTTAGAAAATTATATATTATGGAGTAATGCAACACATAAAATATGCGGAAAATACAAGCACACAAAACACATAAAACCAGAGAGACACAGATATACGTGGTTCACCCAGTTTGGGCTACGTCCACCCCGAATAGCCAGTCCTTCCTTTCTATTATCCAGCAAAACGAAGAGACAAAACCTACAACATATCCGCTGTAATATCCTCTGCTCTCTCTCATAGGCTCCCTCTCTGTTTCTCGCTCTGAGAATACATATAATGCCGACGCAATACAACCACCCCTCCTCCAACGAGGGGTTGCAACCACGAAATGAAAAAAACCCTAATATAAACATAACTTCTACCGTCAGATCATTTGCCTAATGAACGGCCCAGATTGACTAGAAATTACTATACTTTTACAAGGCAATTTTACATCTGTTTTTAGCTTCGGGGCGCTGGCTTAACTGGCGAGGCTCCGAAAAGCGCTGCCGCCCCCCTCTTTGACCCCCACGGCAGCGATTAATTACGGGCGGCGTTGCCGCCCCTTTTAAGGTACAGGGGTCCAATGCTGTGATACAAAGTAAACAAGATAATCAGGCTCCACACCCAACAGAAGGCAGTGAGATTTCTAGAACTCACAATGTTTACGAACTTTGTTTCTAGAAATCTTGGGATAATCATTTAGTCATCAACAAAGGCAAAAAAATTACTGATTACTAACAGTGGCTCCACTTGGGGAGGGCAGCTCCTTTTCAGGAGGTGTCCAGAACTTCAGATCTCTGGCTTTATGGAGACCAGTGCCTCATCCATTAGGAATATTTTTACCTCTTTTCATTTGCTGATGTTTGATTGAAGCTATGATCTCAATAATCTGAAAGACATGATGAGCTCAACTTCATCTCTACCTACCTAGCCTACTTGCCTATCATTTTTTCTTCCTTAGGTGCATTTGGACTAGCAACCTTGACATATTTTTATTTTGAAAACAAAACAAACTATCTACTTCTATCTTATTTCTTCTAGGAGTTCAGATTAGGCTAATGAACTCCTCTTATTCCCTACCTAGGCTACTCAGCTGTCAAGATTTAGTTATTTGACAGGATTCATTCACTAAGCTATAAACATGAAATTGAAAGCATGGTTAAATTAGGATTAGACAATCTGACTTACCATGGGTGTGTGGCATAAAAACAAGCTACACACAAATGTTATTTTTGTACAAAATAAGACTAGGAAAATCAGGGCTAGGATACATTGTTTGCTATTCATCCCTATTTTTCTCTTTGGTTCTATTTTAAGCATGTGGAACCAATAGCTTTCTCCCTAATCAATCCTTTAAAAAGTCAAGCTTGAACATTTTGACCAACTATATTTCACTAACTTATCAACAGTAAATTTAAAACATGTTTCAACCATGATTAGGCTAGATGACTGAAACAAGACTTCTTTATGCACTAGTAGTGGTATTTTAGGCTTACACACTTTCAGTAGTTCTATTTTTGGGTATGGGGCTTTACCTCTTTTCAAATCTGCCCTCTTTTTCAATTTTTTCTTGTTTTTGTATTTTTTCTCTTTATATTTTTTCATCAAACAGTGGTATGTAAAATGAATGAGAAATTCAAACTAAGACTCTAAATGGCCATGGTATTTGATTACCCTATCATCCACAGGATCATCTACCAACCCTTTTTCATTCAGCTTTTGTAGATAAGGAACTTGGCTATCTATTTTTGAGGGCATGGTACAAGATTTCTGCCAAAAATTTTCAAACAGGCCAAGTTATTCTTTATGTTTCTTCTTTGAGTTTTGTTTCCAAATCTTGTTTCTGTGAAAGAAATTGTTTAGGTGAAAAAGGCATACTTCATCAACTCCCAAACAAATGACAATGTCATCAATGTATATCATAGTGAAAAAGTTGATAATAGGTGCCATGGCCTCTTTGAAGGTGTCTTCAACATCCCTTATTCCAAGGAAAAATTTGGTCAATCATGTAGTCATCCCAAGGAACTTTGAAAATGTCTTTGCGTTGATTGATTTGTAGTGGTATCATCTCATGAAAACCTGAAACAATACCAATCAATTTCACCTTGTTAGAAATTCCTATTCTTGGCATAGGATGGTTCATCTTGGGAAGAGGATACTTGGGCTCCATGGAAGCTTTGCCTAAGTGTCTAAAGTCCATACATAGTCTGTGTCCTTTGGCTTTCTTTGTTAGTGATAGAATTTGCCCAAAGTTTTCATAGTTCTTCTTGGAAAAAGGCCTCCTTTGGACAATGTTTATCTCATCAGGCTTTGAAATTTTACTTCTATATACAAGAGCATATTGAAACTTTTTGCACAACCTTATGTATTTCAGTTTTGTGTGTAAGGGCAAGTATTTGTATAACTTAATCACTTTGGGTCTTCTTAGGCTGCCTACATTGCATCCCTATATATCAGTTTCAACAGACATCCCTTTAGGATTGATGGCAACATCAGTGAGAGTCAATAGCTTTTCTGGAGGGAAAAGACTTTCTGATAATGAGGTGTCCAGATAAGGTAAAAACATAAGACTCCCTTAATTCAAATTCCCCAAGGTTATTGTTCTATGAGGGCATTTTAGTGCTTTGAGGTTGGCAAAAGGGAATATTTGTGTTTCTGAGATTTTACCTCTCTTTGAGCAACCTGATTCATATTCCAAACTGACTCTTGGTTTTGAGATTTCATTTTCAGTTTGTAGGAAGTCAAGTTTGGTTTTGTTTTTATATGTTTGTTCAGGGTTGCTATAGTTTTGAATGCTGAGTTCTTCATGTAGAGACTGGTTTGGCTGTTGTAGTGTGTCTTGATGTGTTTTAACTTCATATACCAGCTCATTAATGTCTTCCTCACTGCATAAGATGAAAGAATCGAGGTATGAATGAATGGAGTAATGAGGAGTATTGTCTAGTCTGTCTTGAATGCTAACCATATATTTCATATGTGACTCTCTATATAACCTTCTAGTCCGATTAAAAACAAGGATGGTAGCATAGGACATATCTAGTTGAAGGTTCCCTTGAAGCTTGGTTCCCCATGATCTGGATAGTAGCATGCCATACTTGGGAGGAATATCTGCTACTACTATGTCCATGACCAGATTCTTAGCAGACACTTGTTCTAGGTTTACACAAAGATCCTTGATTAGTCCCAAACACTTGACCCTACTCGAATCGAAGGAGTACAGGTCCTTGTAAGGTTTAGTTATTTCTAGGCCTAATCTATCCATCACAACTTTTGGCATGAGATTGTGGGAGGCACCAAAATCAAGCATGGCATTATGTAAGATTTTGTCATGTATATTCAAACTGACATAAAAAGGGGGAATGGCTCCTTCCTGATACTTTCCTTCTATTTTGGGTCCAAACAACAACTCAAGTGTGTCATCGACCAATTTCAAAGTGTCAACATCTTTTCCTATGTTTAGTATCTTCAAAACCTGAGATCTATACATTGGTTGAGTAACCAGTTCAGTGAGGGGCATATTATCTTGATTTTGGAAATCTCCCCCTCAAAGTTGAAGGGTACTTGTGTTTTGGATATATTCACATCAGCTTTATCAGCCATGAACCTTTCCACATTTTTAATCTATTGATCTTGATTTGGAGCTTTAGACAAAATGGTTTTCTCATGGTAACTGGTGGAGGTACTAGGATAGCTAAGGTGATTGTTTGGTTGGATGATTTTTCCTTTATTTGTTTAAGCTTTCTTAGCCATGGTGTTGACATTCTCTGCTATTTTCTTAGGGGTGTTTTCAGATAATTTCTGAACAACAATGTCTATTTGGTCTTTCTTGGCAGAAACTAGGTACTTTTTTCTCCTAAGATCATACTTCATATGGATTTCCATGATGCCATTTTCAAACCCCAAGCGGTAGTCTTCAGAATCCTCATAGTTTGTGTCAATTTGATCTGAGGAAAAGAAACCTTGTTCTTCTTCAGTGAGAAAAACATCTTCTTCATTATCAGAACCTATTAGATTTATATGGCTTTCTTCAGGTTCTACAATTTCTCCTTCTTCTTCATCTAAACAGTTTTGTTGAAAGGGAGGTCTGATTTGTTGATCACTTTCCCTTGGTTTTTTTTGAGGAGTGTCTCTTCTGAAGTTTTGAGCTCTATTCCTATTTTTGGAAGTAGCTTGATTCTCCCTAGGAGGTGTCCTTTTGTTCAAATTTATCCTTTCTATAATTCTCTCCACAGTTCTCATTAGGTTGTCTATTTTAGAATCATATGAGGATGTTGAGGGCATGGTTTCATCCTTGTAGGTTACTTTATTTTCTGATTTTATCCTGGCTCTGTTTTCAATCAAGTTAACCTCTACACTAACAGCTTCCCTTTGCATTTCTTCTAAGGTTTCAGGGTCTTTTCGTTCAATTGGAAAGTCATGTTAGGGTCAAAAACTTTAGGGAATTTCATTAGTGCTAGGCCTTGTGGAGGTTTCATGTGAGGTGGGAGGGCATTGTACACACTGTTAAACCTGGTGCAATAGTCTTGCACACTTTCCCCTATATTCCTTTTAAGATTGTTATATTCAGACAGGATTTGGAGGGGGTTTTTCTTGACTTCCCACTTATTTATGAAAGTTTGGTAGAGGGAAGCGAGATCATGTATTGAATTGGGAATTAATGCTTTGAACCATTTTTTGGCCTCTCCTCCTAAACTTTGTGCAAAAATCCTCATTTTAATAGTTCATTCTTCTATTTCCATGTAATCAAAAGCATCATTGATCCTATCTACATGATCTTGGGCAGTAATGGATTCAACCCCTATAAAATGAGGGATCTTGGACTGATAATCATTTGGAAAAGGCACTAGAGGCTGAGGTAAAACCAAGGGTGCATACCAAGCTGCCATGATGGGAGCTAATTGAGCATTTACAAGAGGTGGGTTTGTGAAAGTAGGTGTATGATGAAGTGGAGTGGTTTTCACAGTGGTGGTATGGATGGGTGTGGTGGAAGTACTTGGACCAACAAACTGATTTTGAGTAGATTTGGTATGGAAAGAGTTGAAGTGATGGAGAAGATGAAAGTTAGGTGGTGTGGAAGGAGAGGCTCTCTGCTAGAACTTTGCTGCAAATATAAGGTTTCAAGGACAATCTGGTCAATATCAGTTTGAGACTTGTTTCTGAAAAGGTTCTTGGTATGATGCAAGTCAAACTGGGAATCTTGCAAGGATGTAAGATGTTTAGATATAGATCTTTCTCTATGGATGATCCTAATAGTGGTTAAGTTCCCCGATCTAGAAGTTTGCCACAAAATATTTTCTAGGTCATCAACAATGTTGGGAGGGTTTGGGTCTGGATGAGATCTGGTATTGATCCTATGTGAAGCTAGATTTCAAATTTCAAAATTTAGATGGGCTGAAAGTTTTATTACTGCTTTCTGAAGGCTGAGCTCTCTTAATGCTTGGTAAATTCTTACAGTATATAAGTAGGCTCAAAAACTTCTCAGGGTTGGTTTGAAACAAATCTGGGAAGTCAAATGAGTGCTAATGAAGTAATAGGCCTACTGGAGGCTAGTGGAGTCACCAGGTGGAAATTTTTAGCTTTTTTGAAGGTAAAATGTGTTATGGTCCACCACCAATAAGTAATAAAAACCAATCTAGGAATGTTTTTGGGGTTTTCTAAGCTCCTATATGTAGTCCTAAGGTTCGTAAGAGTGTCCTATAGCCGAGTCATTATTTTTCTAGGATGGTGAAACAAGTAGAGTCTACTCTATGGTTGATAGTGTGAGTTCTCAATGATTTGATAAAGGTATATGAAGTCCTAAGGGTTACTTAGTTTGTCACTGACTCAGAATTTCCATCATGATCACCATTGTTTTAGTGTGGTGACGGGGTAGTAGATAAACCACCAGATACTATCATTCAATTCTCTAAGCCTAACTGAAGGCTTAAATGAGTCTATAGGAGTTTTTTACGCAACTACATACTCAGAAGGTCCCACCGTAATTGCCAGAATGTTAGGGTGGCGATGAGGTGGCAGATTCACTGGATTTTCTAAGTCAAACTAAGGGTCTAAAGAGTTTTAAGATGTATTCAGGCAACTATATACTCAGAAGGTCCCACCATGATCACCATAATGTTAGTGTGGTGATGAGGTGGTCGATTCACTGTGTTTTATAAGTCAAACTAAGGGTCTAAAGAGTCTTAAGAGGTATTCAAGAAACTATATACTCAGAAGGTCCCACCATGATTGCTAGAATGTTAGTGTCCCGTGATTTGGCAGATTGGTAGACCAAATGATAGGGTAACATGGAACTAGTCTTTGGAGTCCTAGGACCTAGCCTTCCTAGAATCAGAGAGGGATCTCTCTATTGGGTGCAAAGGATGTGTTATTTTTTCTCTAGGGTTTTGATTTTAGGCTAGTTGTTAAGTGTATGGTTTGTTGATTGTTTTGGTTGGTTAAGATGGTTAAGTAGAATAGGTGGAGTGAGAGTATGTCAAAGCCATTGGGCTAAAATAAAATTCAAGGGTGTCTCAATAATGAATCAGAGTGCAGTGTAAGGCCAATTTAGCAAGGTGAAAGTATCCTTAAGGTTTATGAGTGAAGTGGGATGGACATCAAGTTTGTGAATAAGATAGGGCAAAGGGCAATCGAGAATCCTTTTTCAAATACCTAAGAACAAGGAGGTCTTGCATATGATCAACACAAGATACTAAGCATGAGCTAGGGAAAACCATTTACTCTATGATAATATATTAAACCAATAAACATCCAAGATAAACATTTCAGTGAAACATAAAAGCATAAGAGCTTCTAACTTTAGAAATTCACCTTCAGAATTTGGGGAAAACATATAAGATAGCACAATAACTCAATTTATGAAGAGGGAACTCCTAAAAATCATAAATAAGGCTATAAGAACTCTGAAACAAGTTGATAAGCATGGACAAAGGGCAAGATCGAACGAGTCCTCTTTGACTTAACCTAGCAGACAATATTCCAAAGAAAGGCTTCAAGATAGGGTTTTGAAAGCTTCAAATAAGCAGGGAATATCGTGAATAATATTTGTAAAGTAGAATACTAACCATTCATGAAACAAAAACAAGGTTAGGTGAAACCTAAGGAGAAATCAAGAATTCCTTAAGCATACCAAACAGAAAAAAACATCAAGGCTATAACAAACAGGAGGATTGAAGTGCCTCAAAGTGCATGTCTCAACCGATAATTTTCTGATTTATAGTAGCTAAGAGAAATGAAACATAATGATAACAAGGAAAAAAATAGACAAATTAAGAAGACATCACCATTCACCAAGCTAAGGAATCCTGTAAACAAGCTTCTCCATCATCAAGCCAAACAAGCCATTCATCAACTCCACAACTCCAATTTCTTCTCCAAGCTCATAAAACCATGTATATTGCTCTCAAAGATCATCAAATGCAAACAAAACATATAGGGGCCTCATGCTCTATTTATGGAGCAAAGGAGGACAAAAACCCTAAATATGGTAGGAAAATGTCAAATTCAACCATAAGTGTCATTTATGGCCAAGAGAGCATGCAAGGTCCAAGGCACATAATATCCTAAGAAATAAATGCCAAAATAACTATTTGCACCTAATTCTAGAGTAATTTGCCTCAAAAAACTCAAAAATATCAATTTGCAATAAATGAGTGTGTTTTGTTGACTTTTGGTCCAAAACACACTAGACAACCTCTATGCGCAGCGCCACTTCAACAGAAAATAGGGTCTCTTGTGGCTACGTTTTGGACCCCTTCCCGATGTCGGATTTGGCTATGTGATGGCTCGTTGGAAAGCCTGATGATTTTAATTTCCAGAAATTCTTACGTTTCCCTGAGTGAGTTCCATTTACTATTCAAAAACCAAGTTTCCCAACATTGTTATGTGTGTAGCACCTGGTCTGAAAAAGAGGCAGAAAGGTCAAAATTTTGATGTTTTTTGACCTTTTTGGGGGGTCAAAACTGCTCCAAATGATCTGAAATTTGGTGAAAAGACTGGTGGTGGTGAGAGGAATCCAAAAATGAAAATTTTGCAAGCTGAGAATGCACCAAATTTGTGTGTAGCGCCTAGGGTGCTACACACAGAGGCCTCAAAATTTCAAAAAGTTTTTTTTTTTTTTCAATTTGCCCCAAAATTGGTGGAGAGGTCCCTCAAGAGGTCTTGGACAATTGTTGAGAAGCCTCAGCCAAAATTACAAGGCTATCATGCTCCTTTTCCATTTTTAGGTTTTCTAGCTCCATGAGGGTCTCCTTCAGTTTGGCTCAAGCAAGCATGTTTTTCCTTGCATAGTGTTTGGTCATTTTATTTTGGAGAGCAAGGCCCCTCTTTACCTTCTTGAAGTGCTTGTGCTCCTCTTTGTAATACTAAATGACACGTTTTTCCATCTCAAAATCTCTTTCCCACTCCCTAGGCTCTGCATCCTTGGTCAAGAGTAGCAATCTGGCGCTCATCTCCTTGTCCTCATTGTCACTGTCTAGATCAATGAATTGAGGCTCTTGAGAAGTCTTCTTGATTCTCTTACGTCTCCTCACCTTTACCTGTTGCTCACCCCTTTCCATCTTTTCCTTGCCTTTGTCCTTGGGCTTGATAGCTGGAGAAGAGATGGCCCTTTTCCTTTTTGAGGCAGCAAACACATCTCTCTTTCCTCTGTGGTATGTGCATGTGAGAGGAGTGATGATGGTTTTGGAGGTGTTTCCATCATTTCCTTGACCCTTGTTATTGTCACCAGCTTTTTCATTTTGGCCATGGCTTCCATGAGTCACCTCATGCCCCATTAGGTCACCGCTTTCTTGACCTTCAGCATCACTATCATCTTCATTTTCTTCACTGTCTTATATACTGCCACATTGGCCTTCAAATTGATCATTACCTTATTCACTTGCCTCACTTTTGCTCTGTCCTTCATTAATGTCTTCTACTTTATCATTCCCTGCACTGTCACTTTGATTTTCTTTGTCATTTAGAGACTGATTAGTGTCATGACAGTCATGACAACTGTCATGACTGTCATGACTATTTCCTTGGCATCCTTGCTCATCATTGACTATTTTATCTGTGCTATTTCCTTGGTCACTTCCTGCCTATTCAAACTATGTTTTAGCTTGGTCATTTCATTTTTTTTTATCTTCTATTTCCTCATCATCTCCTTCTATTTCTTCGTTTTCATCGTCTTCATTAATTTTGTCATTGTTTGCACTCTTATTATGCTCACTGTCATGCTCATGTACATTTTTCTCTTGTTTGTCATGTCCATCTTCTTGCTGACTGTAATCCTCATCATTTCCTTCATTATCCTTTGTGTCTTCATCTTTCTCATTAGCAATACCTTTTTCTGCACTTGGGAGTGATTAATTTGTATTATCACCATCACTACCTTGCTTCAAGTGTTCACTGTATTTATCTTTATGGCTGTCATGTTCATCTTCCTCCTCCTTGTCATCATCACCTTGCTGCTCTTCCTCATCAAACTTTGTGTCTACCCCACTATCTTCATCACTTCCACCACCATCTTCTTGTTCTTCATTGATATTGTCACCTCCTTGTTCCTCATCAAACTCTGTACTTGCCTCATTGTTTTCCTCATTCCCATTGTCATCTATATGTTCTTTATTGCTACTGCCACCTGCTTGTTCTTCATTACCACTATCATCATCTTCTCTTGATGCATCAGGAGAAGAAGAAAGAGGTCAGTTTCTTTGTGGAGAAGGCATAGGTGGAGGAAATGGAGGAATGGAGGTAAGTGAAGGTGAAGTGGAAGGGAAATATTTTTGAATGAAGGCTTGGGGATTTGCAAATACATCATGTGAGATAAAAACTTCCCAAGGGATTCCCTGCTACTCCAACTGGTGCAAAACAATCATCTTAACCAAGGAGTGGTGAAAAAGGCTCTGCATTCGATGGGCATAACTTCTTTTCTTGACCACTGAAGCCATCTTGACAATGCTCCGGTAGAGATAATATGGTAGGTTTAGGAATTTAACCCTGGTGAAGTGCATTAGTAGCCTTATGTGATATGAATAAACCCTGGAGTACCTCCCCTCACAAGTGAAGTACTTGATGATCTGCCTCATCAGTAGGGCATATCTCTCTAGCAAGTGGGAGAAGGGGAAAACAACCTTGCAGCCTTGTTGACAACTAGGTTTGAGGAAGGGCTCATAGTAGCTCAAGGCCAACTTCTTCCGCTTGAACCATCTCTCACCAATATCTGGTATTCCTGTGGCTTTATTAATGGATTCAGATGAGAGCTCAAAATTTACTCCTGCTAGGTTGACCTGGTGGTTTTGTAGGCTGAGGATGAACAACCTAGTAAAAAATGAGTGGTTTTGGACTTGTTAAACCTTTTCACAGAACTGATAGCATCCAACATCCTGAAAACATGCAAGGATCATGGGAGAAGAGGTAATTTGGAAGGCATCCAGAGGCTCAAACCTATTAGTCCTTCCTCCCTTGTGTTTAGGCTTGATAGGCCTTTGGCCTTCATCACTGCTGGTACTGATCTCTTCCTCAGACATGGTGGCTGATTATATCCTTGAACAAAGTGGTTTTTTGCTTGATGAGAGCTTTTAGGTCTAGGGAGGATAAATGAGTGATGTGAGGGCAGATTTTAGCAAATGAGGGTAAAATTAAGTAATCAAGGAATGCTTTTCAGAGTTTAGGATGAGGCTTGTCTTGCATTGAGTGTCTTTATGCTCATGATCACTCTCAAAATGGTAATTCTTGCCCTAGAAGGTAAAATGATAATTGGACATTAAGGTTAGGGTTTGGGAAAATTATGTTTTTAACTTCTCCTTTGATTATGCATGTAAATATATTAATTTGGAGGGCAAGAAGAATGACTACCAACCTCATCTAACTCTGTGCAGGAGCTTGGAGGCAAAAAATTTGATTTTGGCACGTTTTTTAGCAAATTTGACCAAGTCTGCTCTGTGTGTAGTGCCACCCGAAAAGTCGTTCCTATCAGGTCTTCCTGTGCATAGTGATGGGTAGGGTAGGGCCTTTTGACCGGTCTGTGCGTAGCGCCGGGTCGGGTGTGGGTGCCTCGGGCAACCCGTCGAGCATGTCATGCCTCCCGGTGCGCAGTGCCATTTGAACAACAGGCAGTCGGGTGATGCACTAGGCCTGTGTGCAGTGCCTTCACCAATGCGTAGTGCCTGCCCTCCGGTGCACAGCACAGTGTATTTTAACACTGCGGCTTCCTCCTCTGTCTGCAGCACCGACGACCCGGGGCGTAGTGCCTGAAATTTTCAACCAAACTTGCAGAAAACCTAAAAAACTTCTTCAACGACTCTCCTTTATTTTGCAAAGAAAAATATGAGGTGGGAGAGAGGGAAAAAAGAGATTTAAACTCTTTTTTTGAAAAAAATCTCATTATTAAAAAACCACTTTGTAATGTTTATTTATCTTCACTTCTTCACTTTCTTTTTGGCCTTTTTTGTCCTGTAGGTGGCAAAGTCTCAAAAAATGGTTTTTTGTCTTGTTGGATCATCTTGATGATCTCCTTAGACTGAAAACCTCTTGAACAAGATCAAAATGTTCCTCTTACCCATACTTGGAAACATGAACCCTTTAAAAAAGTTCATTTTGACAAAGTTTGATGAAAATATGAAGATAGTGACATTAGTGCTTTGTTTTGAAGGTTTTCTTCACTATGTCCTTTTCATGAATTTCAAGGCTTGTAAATAGTAAACATGCGATCATTTTTTGCACTTTCACCTTGGAGTCTTCAGCCCTGCACCTTTATGCCTTTGATTTCTTGGTGGATAGACTGAAAAGAAGAATTTTTCCTTTCCTCTAACTATCATTCTGTCATGTGTTTTACTGTGAATTAGTGGAGATTTTTTGGTGTGAAAACCCTAGTAGCAAGCATCAACAACACTTTGGTCTTCAGATGTGTCATCATTGTGAAAAAAATTTAGGATTGTTTGACCTTATCAATTTTCCTGTAGGTAGCCATTTTGGCAGTCCTGCAGAAGTGTCATTCATGGCTAGCTATATTTTGCAGAATATACTTTTGATAAGGAAACCCTTGTTGGAGGCTTTACTGCTCTCAAACCAATTACATTTTTGTTCATTTGATCAGTTTTCCAGTGATATATCTTTGGTGGGAAAAGCTAGCAGTTTTTAAACCATTTTGTGTCTCTCCTGGCCACTTATGTTTTTGCAGGTGCCTACACAACTTTTGTTTTTGATCAATGTCCTTTTTGGAGTTGGACACCTCATTTTATCAACAATGAACCTATGCTTGTCATAATTAACTCTTTAGGAATTTTTACCTCATGCTTGCCTCCTTTGATCCTTTGTAAGAGGCCTTTGACTATACTTTCAAAATTCAAGCCCTTGTACTGATACTCTTTGTCATCTTTCTTTTTTTGTTGTAGTGAAGTATAGCTTATGTCTACCTCCTTTGATCCTTTTAAGACCTCTGATTGTACGTTTTGATGAGGTGGAATCAATTCCTCTTTGTCAAATCCTAGAGGGCAGCTTGAAACTCTTGACATGCCATCTGTTGTTATGAAGGAGGCCCTTTGTCATCATTTGACCATTTTTTGTCTTTCTTCCCAAACTCCTAGGTTTTAGGGTTGCTTAGAAAAAAGTAAATAGTGTTGTCTTCTAAGTTCTCTGAAACTTCTCAAAACTCATTAATTATTTCTAAAAGTCTTCAATGTGCACTTGATACCCTGATTCTCTTCAAACATAGACCTGCTGTTGTCTCTTTGTTGTTGATGGTCTTCTTGTGATGATTTTTCCATTACCTTACCTCTTGCTAGGTTGATGGCCATTCGATCCTTTTGCGGAAATGTGAGCAAAGGGCAGCTGTCCCCCTACAAGATTTGTGCTTTAGGCCAAAAATTCTGTCCTTGAGTGACCTCTTTGATGAGTTTTGGACAAAATCACTTGTCCCTTTCTTCTTTGAATGCAGTCTCTTCATATAGGAAAAGAAGAGTTTTTAGGATACCAAATCCACTCTATGACTTTGTGAAACCCTAGGTGACCTAGTGGAAGGTTCCTTGGACTTGGCTTTTGGACTGAAACTTAGAATTTGGGGTCATCAAGTGTAATATAGAGTTTTTGATAAAAATATGTGTTTAAAGATCCAAAATCCAATGTACTTGATTTATCTAAAGAGCCTACAAAGATAGATTGTGACCATCAATGCTTGGGGTATTTTTGGGGTGACACAATAGAGTTGTTTGATTGGTGGCCTTAGGTAGCAGTGGGGGTTTAAGCACAAAAAAACAGAGGATTTGGGCCAAAGGTGAATTCATATAGACATAATGAGTGACATGACCCTCTAATGGGTTTTCTTGGACTAGTAAGCAAAGCTTGACATGATGGAAGGATGAAATAGTGAAAAATTATCTTAAGGATAATGAAGGCAGTGAGATTTCTAGAACTCACAATGTTTACGAACTTTGTTTCTAAAAATCTTGGGATAATCATTTAGTCATCAACAAAGGCAAAAAAAATTTGATGACTAATAGAAGCAATTTCTGAAAATGACTTCTGCAAAAGCCATTGGTTCGTTATTTTTGTTCGAGGGAGTAACATTATGTTTCATGTATATTTTTGAATCCACCCAAATATCGTTGTTTCTACCCTTATACGGAAGCCATAAATGTGGCCAGTCTGTAGCGAAGTATCCTTGTAACTTACTTGACCAGTATCTACTTAAAAATAGTTCGTATGCCTATGGTATGTCCACAATGACTATGTTTATGCATTACTGAACTCATCCATTGGATGATAAATGAATGATCAAATCTCTGAGTCCACCAACCACGTGAAAAAGAGTCTCATCTAATTGAATGACATTTTCATATTTTTTAATCCATTTTTCATTGATTTTCTTTGAGATAGACAATTGAATTACATTCACTGATGCACTAGAATCAACCAAGAAATTGTGTACATTTAAATTAAAAATTTCAAACATTAAGAGAAAGGGAGGTCAGAGTGTATTCGCTTCCATTGTTAAAGCATTAAATATAGACTCGAGGGAACCAAAATACATACTTGATCCTTATCTGAAGGGGAATTTTTACTTGCGGAGGACTGCCCAAGCCCGCATAAGAGAATATCTCACTAGCTCATGATCTTTATTAACTCAAACATTGAAATATTTGCATGAGTCTTCTTCATATCTTCAACTATGTTATAGTCCATAGCGGGAAGGATGGCTGGAGAGTCTGGGGAAGTGGTCTGACTTATGATTTCTAGAGCAATGGTATTGTATTTTCTATTTTCGGAAGTGTTTTTAATTGAGGTCACTTTCCTGAACTTGCTCTGAGTGTTTTGTGCTAAGTTTACCAGCAGAATGATTTTCCTTAAAAAAGCTTCTTTAAATTTCTACTTCGTCAACTCTATTGTTGTGGTCAACCCTTGGATTCTTTAATTATATTAGTTGGTATGCTTATAGTTCAGAGGGTCTCTTAAAGGATGTTTCTTATTTATTATCTTCTGGGCTGTAAGTATGCAATTGAACATATTTACTGTATTCCCAACACTTGGAGTCTCATCAGTTGTAGCAACTTGGTATTTTTCCTCTTCATGCTCGGTCTGTTCATCCGCTAGCACCGCATCACAAATATGCATAGCAATAACGTTCATGGTGTGTTTCCATTGCGGGCATGTTTTCTTCGAATGAAAAGCTTGATGATATGAAAAATATGTATCCATGCCCAAAGCTTTGTAGTTCAAAACGATGTTCGAAATTTGTGCATATTTTGACGGTTGGTTACTGCTGCTACCTGAATTCACAATCCTTCTTAGGAATTTGTATCATGGAGGCTTGTTGATCACAGTGGTGTCAATTGACATTTTTTTGAGTTTTTCCATCTCAATTGCGAGATTCTTAACCATGCAGGTCAAGTTCTCAAGATTGGTCGATTTTTTTTCTTTGTTCCTCCTTACGGAGGTCTGAGACCTTTTATCTGTTTCTTTGGATTCCTTTGATGGTTCATCGCCTGAGATGGCTCCAATTGCGCGCAAGTCCTTATAAACTGTGATAGCCTCTTTTTAATATTCCAAAATGGGAAAAACAGGAATAGAGTGCATAAAACTGGAAATATGTAGAAATATAATAGATCAAAGCATGAGACAATAGTGGATCCATTCCATTATGATTATAACAGCAAAATAGGTACAAGATATTGAGGAAAATATCACTCAAGTTGGCTAAATAAGTCTCTCATGGAACCATACACCTAGATCTGAAAAGTTGTTAATACATGAAATACATGAACCCAGAAAAATGCACTGTCTAAGAGAGAATAAAAACTAAAAGATATAAAAATATATTGCTACTGATATAATGCTCCAAAAATGACAAGGCTAGAGATCCATGCTCCAAAACAGAATTCCAGGACAACCCAGAAAAGGTTTCCGAAAATACACAGTATACAATATATAGCAGATTTGGCCCTAGGGCTCAATAATCTCTGCAAATAAATCACTGATGGGATATGGCTGATATAATATAAAAATTGGTTGATCCTCATACAATGGATCTCCTAAATGAAGGGTTGATCCCCACACAGGAAACCTAAACACGCCAAATAGGGCAATAAACCCACTCTTGCAGCTGCTCTCCAAAATAATGCAGTTTCTACAGGGAACTGCACTGTAGCTGATGATTGCTACTTGGCCTGGTGCCAAAATGTGTAATGAAGACCTGAAGTATTCCACAAAAGCCTCCAGATGAAAGGATGATCCCTCCAATGGAAGACTAGCTCATAAAATGGAGATTTCTCTCCTCCACTGCTACACCCCTGCAACACAACCCAACTCTAAAGAGAAATTTGTTGTACATGTGACTGAAGCTGGCCAAATGCCTGATTCTGGAAGTATAGTGCAAACGCTTCCAAGAGGCCTCTCAAGGAAAGAGGTGGGATCCCCGATCAGGGACACCTTGTGCTAAACAGCACATGCAATCTTAGCTAAACAACTGAAGAAAGCTATATGTCTAAGCATACCATATATAAAAAATATCTAATATAACAAGATGAATAATATGGCTGCCATCCTCTTCCTTTTATAAGATATGAGATTCCACACCCTAAGCCCCAATCATTAATGCCACTACTTCCTTTCAATGTGTCTCCATCTAAAATTGCGTTGATCCTTAATTAATGTCCACTCCTCCATGACAACGCTGTTGATTTGGTCAAAGTTGACCCATTCCACATGATTAAGCCCTTGTTCACACCTTAGGGTGCTTTATTAAGCTGAAAATATGATCCACTTTCAAATGAGAAGTGGTTTTTATTCGCAATAAAGAGATTTATTGGTCTCCCTACCCATTTATTCACCTATCTAAGTGACAAAACAAACTTTGATATTCTGATTAGCTGCAAGATAATTTAGGAATATTACAATCCTCCCTTCCAAAATGTTGCTTGTCCTCAAGCAGCTACAAGGATACTGCAAAATCTCCAATGGATATGTCTCCTCCCAAGAATACAAGTTTTCTTTTGGTGGATAAACCAAATAGATTTCATCATGAAAAAGTGAGAGATATATGGAAAGAGTTATATGATGTCCATTGGCCTCCTCAAGGCATGGGAGATGGTAAAAATTGGGTGCCTTAGTCCCCATGAGAAAATCCATTCTCCATGCTATCATCCAAACAAAGTGATCCATCCTTGGTAGCTCATAGAAACAATCACCAATCCCCTGCTTACAGAATGTGTAGGGGTTGCATGGATGAAAGTGAGAGATAAGGTTGTTCAAATTACGTTGTCTCTCTCTCCATTTATGATAAATTTGGAGCTGTTGATCTTGGGCTGCAATAATATAGGTCTCATAAAGCCAAAAGCTATTTGGAATCTCATGATCCCATTCATTGGTTCTTGAAAGCCTTCTCACCCAATCCTTCATGCATATAGTGAATAGAGTGTCATCACCATATGGGCTCCAAAATAAATATGGACTAAGTGTCATATGAAATCTTGGATGGTGACAATAGTCCCTCAATTGAGACCATCATTGTTCTTCTTCTTGTTGTCTCAAAACATGATATGATAAGTGGTCATCCAACCACCGTCTTATTGTCATAAGCTTCTCAAAAGGTTGAAAATAATAGAGGAAATTAGGTGTTGGCTGAATATGATCGAAGAAAAACATATCTTGCCCAAATTCCTCCATAAAGTGGTCATCCCCATCACTGAATGTAGTCCCAAAAGGACCATGAAATCCACAAATACGTTTTCTCTCTTGTGGAGAAATGTGCTGCAAATGCATGGTAAAGGAGTGCACATACATTGTTAGTTGATAAATAAGCATCAAAACACAATATTTACCATATATTGTAGATAAGTTGGTGAAGAGGTCCATAGATGAGCCTTCCCATCTCTCCATCAAAAGGGGAAGTGATTGAAACAACCTTGCAAGGTGGTTGCTTTCTTCCTCATACATCGAGCAAGCTACATATCTCCTGATATGTTGGTGCACTTCTTCTTTGAGTTCCTCCCAATAGAATCCCTCCATGATGGTGTGATAAGACTCAATGAAGTCTACATGTCCTGAAGAGAGTGCCTCATATGCTGCATGTAGAATCTCCTTCTTGAGCTTGGAGTCTCTAGTCAAGTAGATCTGATCATGGAAATAAATGACTCCATCAACCACTCTATACCTCCCATCTATCACTTGCCCATCAAGAACCTTACATGTGAAGAGGTTCTTGGAATATTCCACCAATAGTTGAGACTCCCAATATGGATCTAGGCTTCCCAACAATGATAGCGTTGTAGAAATCTGAAATGAAGCTCCTATCACATCATAACTCTCCTCTTTGACATGCTCATTGCCAAAGCCACATGTTGGAGTATTGTTACCCTTCTTTTGATACCTCCCTTGCAGCTGATCTTGCCTAAGAAAAGATTGGAGTACATGGAGGTCAACCTCCTCTTGAAAGGTATCTACCCTCCCAAACTTCCATAGTTTGGCCAATGCATACAAGAGCGTCAATAGCCTCTTTTCATATTAATAAATCCTCCTCATGTGTGGAAGTATCATTTGCTACTCCAAAGCTAAGGAGTAGCCCTTTGACGCCCTGCTCATGCCATCATAGATTTCTAAATCATCTTTTTTTAGCGCAAATAGTTGAGTGGGAGATGGCAATGTCCATATCAGAAAATTTCTCAACTCTCCTTTGAACCCACCAAAGGTTCTCTACGCTGTGCCAGCTCCTCCCAAGGCTCCTTCCTTAGCCAAATATATCAATGCTACACCATGTTGAGGGAAATATTTATTCATATTCCAATATGGGGGTATCCCTGGTGGAATTCCTCCATGTAATGAAACATCAAGGCCTAGAGCAGGCTGTGTATGTGAGTGGACTGATTTGTCCCTATCCTCATTGTGCAATTCATCCTGCCTCTTTTGTGCATCAACCCTTTGAAATAGAGATGGGTCTGTGCTCCTATTCATATGATTCTTGTCCTCCCCCTTATCTTCTCATATCTTCAAGATCTTATAATCTGTCAATGATGGCACATGTTGCACCTGGACTGTGCCCTGATCTCCATATGTGATATTCTTTGGAACTCCTTGCAAGAGTGAAAGAGTTTCTCTCTTTGGAGCCAATGCTCCATCTACCTCTTCATGAGGGACTAGATCTGCTACTGTTGTGACAGCGTTGTTGCCTCTTTCCTTCCCTTCCCCTTCATCATGAATGGAGGTTTCCTCATCATCATTAAGAGGTTCTTTGTTTATTTCCTCCATGTATTCCCTTTGAGAAGAGAGCTCTTTATGAAATGGGGATCTTGCCTCTAGAAAGATATTATGTAAGTTTTTTATCCCCTCAATAGTTTTATGAAATGGAGTTGGATTTATATATCCTTCCAACTCATGCAAAGGTTTTTTTGTGTATGCTTGGCTGGCTCAACCAAGGAAGTTTCAGAATATTTTTCATTGAATCTCTTTACTATATTCCTAGTGAACCTTGCATAGGTAAACATATTTGCATCTTTTATTGAAGAAGATTCATAAAACCACTAGGCATAAGCCTTACCTTCAAGGTGCAGCGTTGCTACTCTAATGGCTTCATCTTCTGAAACTTGGTGTTGTTGCAAATAGGTGTCTAGCTCCTTCACCCAAGCCCTAGCTGAACATTTAGGTGATCCATCAAAAGTAGATAGAAAGGATCTTCCCACATCATGCTGCTTGTATATTGTGCTTCTATCATGGTTGCTAGATCTTCTATCCTCCTTGATCTCACAAAACCCTTGGAAGTTTAGATGATCTCTAAATCTCTGAGTTTGAGATTTATACTCTTGAAGATGGTCACCAAGAGTCTCCTCCTTTGGTACGTCTCCTTCCTCCATATCTCTTTCCATGACCCTAGGCATGGTGCCACGTTGTAGATCTGATGGTGTAGCTGAATGCTCACACCCATAATGTGAAAATCTGGAGCTTTCTTCATATACAAGTCGTCTTGGAGAATCTCTACATCTCTCCATTCTCATCTCTTTGAGGTCTCTGCTAATGCACTTCATAGTTTGAAGAAGAAGTTTTGAGAACTCCTTCGCTCCTAAAAAAGAGGTTTTTCCTTCATATCTTCTGCATATTTTCTCCTTCCTATGATAAGCCTCCTTAGATGACATAATGGCTGAAGTACACAGGCTGAGCCAAAATTATGCGTTGATACCACTGTAATATTCCCAAATGGGAAAAGCAGGTTTAGAGTGCATAAAACTGGAAATATGCAGAAATATAATAGATCAAAACATTAGAAAATATTGGATTCATTCCATTATGATTATAACAGCAAAATAGGTACAAGTTCTTGAAGAAAATATCACTCAGGTTGGCTAAATAAGCCTCTCATGAAAGCATACACCTAGATTTGAAAAGTTGTTAATACATGAAATACATGAACCCAAAAAACTATACTGTCTCAGAGAGAATAATAGATGGAAGATATAAAAATATATTTCTGCTGATATAATGCTCCAAAAATTACAAGGCTAGAGATCCATGCTCCAAAACAGAATTCCAGGACAACCCAGAAAAGGTTTCCGGAAATACACAGTATACAACATATAGAAGATTTGGCCCTAGGGCTGAATGATCTCTACAAATAAATCACTGATGGGAGATGGCTGATCTGATATAAAAAATTTCTGATCCTCCTACAACAGATATCCTAAATGAAGGGTTGATCCCCACACAAGAAACCAAAACACTCCAAATTGGTTAATAAACCCACTATTGCAGCTGCTCTCCAAAATAACGCAGTTTCTACAGGAAACTACGCTGTAGTTGATGAATTCTACTTGGCCTGGTGCCAAAATGTGTAATGAGGCCTTGAATTCTTCCTCACAAGCCTCCGAATGAAAGGATGATCCCTCCAATGGAAGACTAGTTCAGAAAATGGAGATTTCTTTCCTCCACTGCTACACCCCTGCAACACAAACCAACTCTAAATATAACTATGTTGTACATGAGACTGAAGCTTGGCCAAATGCCTAATTGTGGAAGTATAGTGAAAACTCTTCCAAGAGGCCTCTCAAAAAAAGAGGTGGGATCCCCGATCAAGGACACCCTGTGCTAAACATCACATGCAATCTTAGCTAAACAACCGAAGAAAGCTATATCTCTAAACATACCATATATCAAAAATATCAAATATACCAAGATGAATAATATGGCTGCCATCCTCTTCCTTTTATAAGATATGAACTTCCAAACCCTAAGCCCTATTCATTAATTCCACTACTTCCTTGCAATCTGTCTCCATCTAAAACTGTGCTGATCCTTCATTAATGTCCACTCCTCCATGACAGCATTGTTGATTTGGTCAAAGTTGACCCAGTCCACATGTTTAAGCCCCTGTTCACACCTTAGGGTGCTTTATTAAGATGAAAATATGATCCACTTTCACATGAGAAGTGGTTTTTATTCACAATAAAGTGGTTTATGGGTCTCCCTACCCATTTATTCACCTATCTAAGTGACAAAACAAACTTTAATATTCGAATTAGCTGCAAGCTAATTTAGGAATATTACAATCATCATAATTTTCCATTAATGTAGGTTTCGCAGTTTGCCTATCGAACTGTGCAATGCTTGCCGACAAGGCAGAAGTGTAGTAATCTATGGTGATGAAGTCATGAGGTTTCATATCTTCTAGAAATATGTTTAAGATGTGGTTGAACCTCTGATTGAATTATTTCACTTTCTGTTTCTGCTCCATATTTAGATTACCTAGCTCTTTCAATAACATGGTAGGGGTCTTATCATTAGCAATTTTCTCAAGGAAAAATTTCTTAAACCCCCTCCAATTCTGGATGGAGTTAGGAGGAATTTTTTGATACCATACAACTTCCCTACCACCGAAGGTACATGGAAAAATTTTTCGTGCAACATCGTCTATATGTACCTCAAGTTTTTGCATATGTAGGTAAAAGTTGTCCAGATGGTCTTCAACCTTCACTATTTTATCAGACTCGTACTTCGTTAAGAGCTTCTCTGAATGCTTCAGCATCTTGTGCAACACACTCGGAAGTACAAGTGGGCCCTAAGTCATCCAATCTAGATTTGGTCAGCCATGTCTTCTTCTTCGCTCTCCTCCTCTTCTTTTTCAGACTAAGATGGCTCTTCCTCTTCTTCCTCACTTCCCAACCTGCGAAATTTATTCATGAGAGTACAAGGTTATCTATTTTTCCACCACTCAAAACTGGAGTTTCTTATGTGTTTTCAACAGAATATGCTAACTATTCAAGGGTGGAAAGAAACATGCATTCTATAGAGGAAACCATTATCCAAGTACGGTTGGTTTTTTTCTTCTGTGAAGAATATGGAATAATGAGTACTCCTGGGTGCAATCCAACTTCTTTTCTAAAATGACAGGTTATAAGACAGATAGCCCGAAGTTGATTATATGGGATTTCACAAGTTCAAGGAGGCTGCGGTTGGGAAGAGTCACCAACTTCAGAAAAAAGAGCAGGGGAGGTGCATTGAACCTTGATGCCTTGATCAAAAGATGAAATGTTGGAGTCGATAAGGTTATCAGCCATCAAACACTGGGTTCCATCCTTATAGCACCAAAAATGTTGACGGTCCTAGACCCAGCTAACATTCAAGGGATCTCCCCAATATGAAGTCCCAATTAGACCTCACACCATTTGGTGAAAGAGTCCCATCCTGAATAAAGGTCGGTTTCCATATTCTTAAAGATCTGCCTTGGCTCTGACCACTAGAAAGAGAGAGAGGGGTGCATATGCACTTTCAAAAAGCAAGGGATTGTTCCTGGTGAATGTCCAATTGTAATTGTTTCAAGGTTAATCTACTACGGGGGAGAGAGAGAAGTGAGCCTCTAAGAGAGAGGTAATAGTACCACCCAAGAAGAGACACACATGAACTGAAGGATCCATCTACCATCCAATGGAATAGTCCACAAGGGATGAGACAATCATTACAACCAACAATTGAGAAAGATCTGCATAATATCCTGCAAAATAGTCCCCAAGGATGGGACAACAATAAAAACCATTACAACACATTCTCAATAAGATAAGTACTAAAATAACTAAAATAGTTAAACTATCTTAGAACATGTGAGAGAAAACATGAAATACAAAAATCTGCAGATTAGTCTTACAAACATTCATATTACATGCATGAAGAACATGTTGGCCTCAGAAGGCTTCTATTATTAAATAAAATTTACAAGACACATATGTACAATGAACATCACTAGCTCCAATAATGGAGAGTTGGAGCCACTCCTGGTTTCGCAAAAGAAATATCTTATCTCTCTAATGCTTCGCTGGTGGAGCTAAGGTGAAAAATTCCTTTGATAATACAATGAGGGAGTATATATAACCAAGGGGTGACTCTTTGACAACCCTCATGAATGTTTGACTTCTTACGACTTTTCAACTTACATGACTCTTTACATTCCATGTGTGTCCTTTGGACTTCAACATTATAATACATTTTGAATACAATATACATGGTCTACAATCGTGATGTGGAATATGACCACTCATGACATGATATGGCATGAAATCGATGACATGGACTTCTTGATGACATGGAAATGTCAAGCCATTGTTTTTGATGAGAGTTGAGTGTCTTTGTGAAGGATTTTTCCTTTTCACCTTCGCATGCCTTGGTGATAAGGAGTCTTTAATCATCTCAAGCCTTAGATAGTGGTTGCAAACTAATGTCCTTTCACTTTCTCCTGATCAATCAACTTGTGACTTCAGCTGCAAGATTTTATTCGAGCATGATTCCCTCCTTATCCTTCTTCATCATCTCACCATGACATCATAGATTACCTATTATTGAAATTCACTCATGACGGGACGACATCAATATGAAAACCCCTAGCCTAAGATGATGCATTATGATCCTTGAAATAAGCCCAGAAGAAGTGAAATGATGGACGAGGAGGCTAAGTGACCATGCAGTTGTGCAGTTTAGGTAGGAATTGGGAAGCCTTGAGCCTTGATACTGCGTAGTGCGCAGATAAGCTGGGCTGAGGAACATGACTACATAGTTTCCAGTGCTAGTGGGAAAGGATGAAGGGATGAGCACTGGGAGAGCTTACTGTGTAGTTCTAGGAGTCATGGAAGGTCAGGTGACTGCATAGCTCAAGGGCTCAATAGATGAGCTTGATTCTTGTGGTTATGAAGTGCACAGTTCAAGACAGGATGGAGGCCATGACTGCACAATTCTGGAGGTCAGGGTCAAGGCTTGGTCATAGAAACAACATAGTGCAACAGGTCTAGGAGGAATGAAATTCACACTAATTAGTGGCAAGAAACAAAGTCACATCTAGAGGACTGATACTGTGCAGTGCACAACTCAAGGGATGCCAAGTGAATCTACGTTGATTGGTCGGGAAGTTTTCTGAAAAATGAATAAGTGCGGGACCAGTGAGATCGGTGTGAATGGTGATGAACTTTGATTGTGATCACACACTTAGAATATTTCGTGACTCAAATAACATAGATCATTTGTGACATACAATCAAAGCATTTACCTCCATGTTACAACTTTACGCTTGGTTATGACAAGTGCGACACTTACGCGAAAGTGCTAAAAACTTTGGAAATGAGTGCGACATGTACCTACAAGGTTAAAACAACTCCTTTGCACAAAGGAGACCTCTTGGAACCAATAGAAGAATCTCATACATATAATGCGATAACCAACATTCCAAAAGACGACACTTTTATTATCCTGTGAAATAAATCGCAACATTCTAAGAAAACCAATAAAACAAACTTCAAAGTTTGTGACAATAATGAACAAGACCAAAGAAGGCTATGAAATTTGATATAGGCCAAAATTTTGGAGGGGTTTGTAGCAGCTACAACATGTACTTAGTGGATCTTAATGGATTTTAATAAGTCTAGAAAACATAACAAATTTCATTAAATTCACTTTGATCTTATATGATTCGTTCCAAAAAGGGATTTTGGTTGTAAAGTTTATTTCTATTAACACTAATTTCTGATTAAGTGTCTTTGCTAATTTCCTGTGCATCTCCATTACAATAAAGCTCTGATTCTTAGCACCAAGAAGAAATCAAGAAGGAGGAAAACATAAGAAAAATGCTCCAATAGAGCAACCTCCTAGCCCGTTTGTAGAAAACATTGATGAAAAGAACCCAGGAGTGGGATTATTTTCTGACATAGTATGTACTAGAGATGACAGGCTTTCTTCCTTGAAATCAATTTAGCTGTATTTCGAAGATGATAATCCCATGGTTACTCAAAGGATAGTTACTGTTGATGAGAGTGTTCTGGTTTCGAAAGCTACTTTCACTGATGATGCTAATTCCTTCTTGCATATAATTTCACCTAGGTCACAACTTCTCCCTTATACATATATTGTCTGTTGGGTAGTGGATAATCTGGATATTTATGACAGAAAAATTCACACTAGAAAATTCACACTTATTGAGTATTTTTCAAGAAAGGATTTGCAGAGCATCTACCACCTTCCCAATCCACAATATAAATACAATAAGGAATAGAACACTCGTCGAAGAAAATCATACCTTGTAGAAAAGACCTAAATAAACATAAAGAAGAAGAAATCGGTAAGTACTATGTTGATTCTCTCGTCGGCCCATTCTCGCAAGTAACTTCTATGAAGTGTAGGTTGCATGCGACAACCTAATGTGTCAAAATTAACCAATGACTGGGTGCCTCTTATTGATGGAGCCTTAGAGGGATATATTTTTTATCGGGCTTACTATATTATCAGATAATTTTTCTTCTCATATTCTATCTTTTAGAAAAGGTTGCAAAATTTATGAAAATAAAATCCCTCCTTTCTATATGTCTGTTTACATCATGGATTATTTATGTTTTTCAATGGATTTTCCTTCCATGGGGTGGAAATGGACTCTCCAAGATCCAAATCCCATAAATATTTATCATGATGTCATGTGGGAATAAAAATACCGGGATAATTTCTATCAAATTTGTTAGATAGTCGTGCTGCCAATTTATAAAGTTATTTTTGGGTCTAAGCCACCTCACATGTCTCAAGGAGCTAAATATGATTTGTAGAAGGTTGGAAATTGGTTAGGGGAAGAATATTTTACCTATATGAGAGTATATGTAAGCTTATATCACTCTCATATCTCGCCCTTATACATTCCGGATAAGATTCTAAGCAGATAAATAGCTTATCAAACTATAGGATATGGTATTTCTAAAAAAATGAAAGATTCAAATAAAACGATGTGGCCATATTTTCCAATTGGGTTTGATTTATTTTCCTAGGAAAATTATAAGCATGCAAAGAAGGAAATCTAGGCCATTCAGTCCCTCATTCTACCTACTTTTCCTAACTGGAAGTATGATCCTAATTTTATAGTCAAGAATTTCACTGCTTCTCAAAACCTTAGGAAGTTTATTCATGATTCTAATAAGTTGGATGACTTATTTGAGAAATCTTCCTCTTTTGCACTAGTATTACAGAAAGAAGAATATTAATTGACTCCAGAAGGTTCAATTTTCACAATATAGAGCTTCTATAATAACATGTCTTCCTTTAGATTTAATGCAACCAACTCAAGAAACAACCTCAAGTACTAATGTTCATATTTCCAATTCTTCACATTCAACATAATATCCTCAAACAAAAGGTGTTGTGTATTCTTCTACTTCTCAGGAAGAAGGATTTGTATCTGATCCTAAATTGGATGAAATTTGGAAAGAGTTTATCCAAAATCTTAATTCAAATAATGATGAGCCCCATACTATAAAATATTCACTGCAAATTAATACTCAAGATACTCCTAAGAATCCTGAAAAATGTTTTAATGCAAAGAATACTACTAGTAAATATCATGTTCGTGATGAGAAAGAGATTGAAGTCATTCCATCCTTTCCTACCTCTGAAATTGTTTTTGAATATTGAGGAAATTCCATTGTTGGATATTTTCTACAGTCCTCAACACAAGGTTGTAGTGAAAAGAGGAAGAAATAAAAGAAAACTTGATCAATCACAAGTATTAGTATCTAGCAATGTCTCTTCTTTTGAATTTTTATGGAAGGGATCTACTACAAAACCAACAAAGGAGTTAGGGAGACTCACTCAATTTACCGGTGCTTATGCCTCAACAACTATTGATAAGGCTGCAAAAGTCTAGAAAATTCTAAAGGAGAAAGAAGAGAAAATCTCCCTGCTAGAATAGAATCTAGAGACTAAAAATAAGAGGATCAATGAGAACTATAAGTCACAATTAAGAGATATACAACATAAGTTTGACTCCCTTAAGGTCCAATATGATAAATATTTGCAAGTTAGAAATGATCAAATTCATGAAATGAAAAAAAGGATTAAACAACTTCATATTAGTCCTAAATTGAGAGAGTTCAAAAGGGAAGCTAAAGAATTGAATAATCTTCTTGCTCAGCAAAATAAATTCTTCTACAAAAAAGTAGAAATAATTCAAGATCAATGCAAGGTTTTCGATTCTCTTGTTGACCAATTGTTAGATATGGAAAATTACTTTGAAGAAATGAATGAAAAGCTCACAAATTTGCTCAACTAGAAAGAAAATAAAGAATGTAGATCTGCTAATGTACCTAAGATTGATGAGGCTAAGAAAATTATTGTATTCAGGGAATGGGATATCCGAATGAAGTAGGCTAAAGAAACCATAAATGAAGCCCTAAATCTCACTAGTTGTATTATTGAATTCATCATTGATAATCTACTTCAATCAAATCTCATTCTGAGTTGTACCAAAGGTACCTTTCCTGATATCAGAGTGTTTTCAAAGATGTGGAAGGAATATTGCAAGAAGATTGCTAAAATAGTTGATCAATTGACCAAGGTTAACACTCGTAGTTTCTATTAAAGTTGCATAACCAATGTTTGCTTCTATGATTCCTTTCAAATGTTACCACACAAATGTTGTCATCTTTGAAAAATGTTATCTTTACAGGTCAAATGAGGATTAAGCTCAAATTTCTACCGAAGCTAAACACTTTGATCGATATCTATAGTTTGCAACAAAAAACTAATGAAAAATCGTCTTCCTAAGCATGGAAAGTTGTTGCAACAATTTCCCAATTTGCCCCTTATTGTTACTATTGTTGAAGAGTTGTTATAGAGTTTTTAGATCAATTTTTTTTTATCCTTTGTTGAAAAACTATAAATTCCCTCTCCAAGATGGAGAAGGGGTTTTGAATTTTTTAAGAAGATACTTAAGTTTCACTACTGTAATTAAGTTTTCTTAATATTAAAGTTGAACCACTTTCTTTTATGTGATGTTCAGATCTATCGTGTATCGTGTACTACTATCATTTTTTATGTAAATTTTCTTTGAATTGAATGGTTCAATGTTATTGTTCATATTATATGTATGCTCGTCAATATTTCATTATCTCTATTGATGTGTTTGATTGAAATTTAAGTTATATTTGTGAACAACGAGATCTCAGTATATGTGATGTTCTAAACAAATTAATTTAATTAACTATTTAATGAAATTAATTTCCTTTTATTGAGTTAATATCATAGTTGCATGGTGATCTATATTGTTATGTCAATTGTGACATATTTATAACACATATGGTATTAGCTTACCTAGGTTTAGTAATAGTTTATATTAGTTCTCATTTCAGTTCTTATTACCTATTAAATAAATAATCACTTCCATCACATCCCATAGAGGTTTTTTTCAATGGAAACTAGTCCCAAAATTCAAGTTGGAGCCATCATTCCAAACGAAAAAGGATTTGATTTAGGATCTCGACTGGGTGGTTTCCCCCAATGTTGATGAAGTCATTTATGACCATCAAAATGATTCTATCCTAAATATCTTCCTTTTTCCATGTTTCTCAGCACTATGGAAAAATGTTGTTGGCCTACATGAGCCTGCTCGTATGGTTTGAGGTTTAGAAGGTGGCGGGGGGGGGGGGGGGGGGTGCATGAAATTCATCTCCACCACCGATCTGTGGAACGATGATCTGGGAAAAACTGCATAGTGTGTGACCACCCTACGTGCTAAAATTTGAGTAGTTAGACCCACATGCACTTCCTCCGATGTGTCAGTAGGGACTCATGGCACTTGGTCTTTCAAACTACATATACACTATTTAACTCAGTGTCTTCCACTACTACGATATCTATGCCACATACACTTGGTTGAAATTCTATCGGTGCATATGTTGTTGTACTTCCAAATTCGCCCAAAAGACATATCCCACTAATTCCTTAAGTGCTAATTAATTTTTTTTCAGGGTACACCCAATGGTCTACCTCCATCGGGCCAAGTTGTTGGGTGGGATCAACTTTGAACCAATCAACGTGCTCTCCACTATTGTGTTGTCGTTCATGTTTGTGTAGTCCCGAGTTTGTCTGCTCTTCTAATTACTCTGCCAGGTTTGGAAATTCTTCCAAACTTAACTATGTGCCAAAATGGTCTCCAACCACCTTTAGTTGTGCCATAGTTGAATTTTGGGCTGCAAATTTGACTGGATATATCCTCTGATCTAGCAGGAGATTTCTGAACTTCCACAAACAATGGGAAATATATTTATAGCTCTATCCATCTACTTGAGTTCTATTGGTGTTTGAGGTGATATCCTATTGATAAATTCCTTCAAACCATATTCTCTAGCTTCTCTCATCTGCCCATCCTCTTCATTGCACCTGACACAGTAGGGGAGTCACAGGGGTGGGGGAAACCATCCCTATTAGGGGGTTTTCTGGGGGGCAGTTGTCCCTGCACAGGGTGCAAGGAAGTGCCCCAGGATTTTTTTTTCCTATATATGTGCAAATCCAAGGATGGTGGGTAGACCCAAAGATGGTGGAAGGACATGTCCATGGTTTTATGCATGGGTTTTGCACATGGTTTTTGGCATAATGTTTTTTTTCCCATGGTATTTTGTAGATCCGATCAAGGGAACTACGATTATGTTCTAATCCAGGGATAATGGATTGGGGTTTATGAATGCATCGACATGTATATATATATATTGTAACATTGAAAGGAATATAATAAGAAATCAATATTGTAGTCCCAATTTTGGGATTCGGGGGAAAATATATGTGTATATTTGTTTTATTTAATCGCCATTGTTTATTTTTCTTCTTAAGAATTTATTTGCAGGTAATTTTTGTACAGGTTCAAAACCTACATCATTTTCTTTTGCCAAAAATGAAAAAAATGTCATCAATTCTTTGTGGTCGCCATGCTTTTCCATTTCCATCAATAAAAACATATTTCCAACAATATCCTCCTTTGGCATTGATGGTAATACAATGATCAAACAAAACAATGTCACTAATGATCAAACAAAGATAAGTGTACTCCTCTTGTTTGTCTCTAATGCTTCTCCCTATGTTATTCTTGAGGTTTTTCTCCTGCTTTGTATGAGGTTATTTTTCATCTTTGTTTGATCAACAATTTCTCCCCCTTTGACATTAATGGAAAATATACTAACATGCTCCCCCTGTCCACAATATCCATTTATCTTTCTGACCTTGTGGACCTTCCAACTGCTTCTTCTTATGATGAAAACCTTAGGTACCTCTAATTTGATCCAAGAACCTTTCTCTCTATCCTTTGAAGAAGATTGAGTTGAAAGGAGAGGAGTAATTACTCCCAATCTTTGCCTCAAGTAGTCAAGATGGATCTCTTTCCAAAACAACACAAGCTTGTGCAACTAAGCCATGAGAAAAATAATTCCTATTTTTCTGATTCTTAGCTAGGATTACATTCATAATAGTGCCTACTTAGACACATACACCTGACCTCAAGAAATACGAACAACCTTTCCTATACATGACACCATCAATTTTTCAACAAAGTACAACACTTAGAAGTGCTTATTTGAAAAACATAGAGGGACTCTCATCAATGCCTGCCTAAACCAACAACTTATACTCGCTTTGAAAAACTTCTAATGGCAACAAACTCACCATAAGATATTTGACTCATCATGAAAAACAATCATATAAATCAAGACTTGCTTAGCAAAACTTGGACTCGTATTGACAACAGGAACACAATACTCTGACAAAAATCTAATGAATGTAAATACCAATTGATAGTACCTTTGATACCAAGTGTTAAAATGATTCCAATTTTTGAATTGATGCTACTGATAGAAATTTTTGAACACTTAATAATTGATTATTCTCATCCTATGTTCATGCTTCTTTCACAAACAAATCTAATTCCTGATAGGATTTACCACTTAGAATAACATCATAACATTCATCCACTCTAATTACTCTAATATAATATGTAACAAACACCATTATCCTCTATCTTGCAGCAAAAATTTGATGCCAACTGTCAATGAATAATTTGATACTAAAATCTTGACTTGAGTATACTACCCTTATAGATGTGCTCCCTCTTTGGATTAGGAATTTATAAACAAACTTACAAAAGAGACAATAAGGCGAGAGTAAACAGATCATCACCATCTAAATGTACTCATACTGTTGAAAGTCAACAAGAAATTTCAGCACACACATTAGTGTGGGACCACAGGTCCTATCGATACATTAGTGTGAAAGCCAATTTATTTAATAAATTGGAGAAGTGTCTAATTTAATTTTACCTTAATTAAATTGGACAATAAATTGTAATTTTACCTCATGATCACTTGTAAAAGTTAACTGAGTGTGATAAAATCAGTTAACTCATGAATTTTGAGTTGAGGGTGGTTGGTGAGGCATGTAGACTGATTATATTAGTTATGGAGTTCGAGTTTCAGTTAGTGCATTAGTTTAATGCATGAGAAATCAGTTAACTCAAATTAATTGAGTTAAAATCAGTTTAATTAGTTGTAACCGTTTGTTTCACTAGTGAGAGATCAAGGGCATAAAATCATATTTAATTCACATGCAGTGGTCTGTCATGCAACTGATGATTTACTATTAATATTTACATGCATGTCAGTTCTAATGGAGACCTAGTTGAGACAAAGGTTAAAGGGATGTTAACTATCAGTTATATTTTTGGAAAACTACCTAGATGCTGTTAAAACACCATAGGATGTCCATGATACTCATCATAGTCAAGGAAGTCTGAAATTCCTAAGGAATAGGGATTGCATTCCACAGGGATTATGTGAGCAAGGTAGGTTTAAGATAGGCTGAAAATTGGTTAAGTGTTGGTCGATTTTGTTTGGATCAGTGTTAGACAGTTGTGAGATTATAGGAGACTCTTGTGAGAAGAGTGCATTGTAATTGTTTCATGATTCCTCTATGAATATACAATAGAAGATAGAGGGGTTTTGAGTAGTAAGCTTTCCCCAGGAAAATATTTGTGTTGTGGTTTGATTTGCTTCTTTCTTTACTTGTTGTGATTGGCGATCGTGTTTATTTTCCGAAATTGATTTGTAGAAGGATTCAGTATCTTGCTTTAGCATATCACATGATTGGATTGAATCCATTGGTTGTAATATCCCAAAATTGGAAAGACAGGAATATAGAACATCTATAACATTCCAAATAAGCAAAATAGGAATATAACACTAATATATGGAAAATGTCAAAATTATGTTGCAACATCAAGACATTATAACCATGAGCATAAACAACTAAGTCATATAATTATAAACAACAACAAATATAAAGTACACAATGCTTCAAAGAAGATGCACTCAAGCCAACAAGAAGTGGTTGAAATACACTAATGAAAATTAACACTGGAAATGTTGTGTTGCTACTGTTGCTGCTGTTAGAAACTACTGCTACTGGGAAGAAGAACCATGTGTGGGAGGCTGGTGAAGTGCTTAGAATGATTCGGTATTTTAAAAACAAAATTTACTCAAAAAACACAGAAAACCTAGAAATGGTTTGGCCAGATTTTAAATTTGTATTTTCGGTCCTTTTTGGGTTGCCAACTACACCCCTACTGGCTGACTTACACAATCCTCCTGGGTAACTGCTGATATGGGGATGAATTGATGATCTAACTGTTGCAATAGTTCCCAATCAGCTCAATACATGAAGGGTTGGTCCCTTCTATTGATCTCCAAGCTAGAAGCTTGAGATCTAGCTCCTCCTTCCTCTGCTCAAGTTGCAGCTGCACATTGCACAACTGCTGGAATGAACTGCGATGTCAAGAGGGTTAAATTTGTAGCCTACTTCTAGGTGATGGAATACAGATCACAATTTATGGAAATAATCTCTCCAAAGTGAGGGGATGATCCCTCACAGGATTCCAAATTGAAATACTTGGAACTTCCTTCCTCCACTAGATCTACCTGGCTGGACTGCGCAATTCCTGGAGGAACTACTCTGCATGGAGGTATAAACTAATGGCCTTATGTCATATCTCACAATTCTACTCCTGGAAGATTGCAATGGAAACAAAATATGAAAGGATGAACCCTCCACCGGTTTCTTAGCTGAAATGCTAAGAACTACCTTCCTCCTCTCAAACCCTAAGACCAGAATGTGTAATTCCTGAAGTTGTATATGCAGAAGAGAGGGGCTAAATGTGGCACCAATGCTAGATGATGAATGGAAGCTCAGAATAACCTTCCAAGAGTAGGCACTCAAATTCCCCCATGGGTAAGGATGGGATTCCCGCCCAGGAACACCCATGTGCTAAACAGCACAACAGACTTAGCCAAACAGCTTAAGCGTGCAAAGAAATGTCAAATGACAATACAATGTCAAATTTGAAATTGATTTGCTTTGCTTCCCTCATATTCCTTATATGGTTGTGAGACTTCCCTAGCCTTGGCCCACCTCATAATTGTTTTGCACATGTGGCCACTAGTCTCCATGAATACTGTGTTGTCTCTTCATGATCTCCATGATCTCTGCATTTAATTTCCACTCCTCCATCATGTGTGTATTTAATGCACCAATTCCTCCATCACTGCATCATTCATTCTCTATGATCTTACTTTTATTCCTCCACTATCTCCATCATATTTCTCATTATCTCTCCATAATCTCCACTCTTCCTTCATTAATGAGCTGCTCCACTACTCCATGATGCTGATCTACTATCTACTAACCCACATTCACACAAAAAAAGTGGATTTTAGTCTTTTATGGGTTTATGGGTCTCTCCACCCTTTTATTTACTTAACTAAGTAATAACTCTAATATTCCAACTAATTGATGGAAAATTGGGAATATTGCATTGGTATAC
The DNA here is from genome assembly GCA_034641835.2 of Pinus albicaulis. NCBI lineage: Eukaryota > Viridiplantae > Streptophyta > Pinopsida > Pinales > Pinaceae > Pinus > Pinus albicaulis. Next base: position 1,440,323,531 of record CM076579.1, read on the forward strand.
ACATTATTTGTATAATTTCTACATGGTATCAGAGCGCAGGAAATCACTATAGTGGAGAAGAAATTTAGTTTGTGACTGAATATCATTTGAATTTGCAAAAGTATTCTTTGGTGCGACAGGTGGATCAGGGTCAAGATGGATTTAAATGGCTTGAGATTGAAGTATGCACTCGAGGGAAGTTCCAATTATATTGCATGGTGTTGTCTCTCAAGAAACAATCCCTCGGTTGTGAAAGGAATCAGTGCTTAAGAACATTTTAAAAGTGTGTCACGGAAATGATTTTATCATGGGGTCTTTGTTTTATCCCTCTGGGAACTAGTTTTCTAAAACCCTTAATGATCTGGAATAATAAAAGATTTGACAATGCCATTCACTGCTGAAATCTGAATGGAAAGAAGAACTGCAACGAAACTCAAAATGATATGTTGAGGAGAAGAATCTACCAATTTAAAGTTTCAGAGGAAATTCATGGAGAAAGAGGAAACTTCGAAATAATATGCTGTAAACATAGAATCTATTACTTTAAAGTTTCATCTGGAGTTTGTGAAGAGAGGGGAAAATCAAAATGATATGCTGAGGAGAAAAATCTACCACTTTAAATTTTCAGAGAGAATTGGTGAAGAGAGAAAATTTGGAGTGAAGGAGTGAGATTAAGGTTATTTAACTCTTACTCACAGATGCAATTAAGAGACCGACTGCTACATTACTTCACTTCATTCAAAGAAGAAGGGACACAAAATGGCATAAGAAATATGAATCACCATCAACAATTGCAGGAAACTTGTTGCTACTTTCATTTACCAATCAAAAAAGAAGTAAAAAATGTAATCCCTAAGAAGTATAGAACTCAGAACCCCTTCCTCTCTCTTTCTCCACTCCTTAAATACAAACAAAAGAAGTTTGTAACTGCTAGAGCTTCTTGAAACTCCTAAACTACCTAAAAAATGTTACACTACTTATTACATTGAAATCAAGGACATCATTGTAGCTTCGATATTAACAAAGAAAACAAAATAAACTTGGAATACAATCCTTTTGTTGAATCTAGTTTGTTGTTGATGCATCCCCCCGGAGTGTTGAGGTGCCCTTTCTCATTATGATGCGATAGTTTCATAGTTTTGCAACAACGCCTCTGTGCTCGACTTGCCTCAGCTGTCGTGCTTCCAACGGTGCCACTATATGCTCTTCTGCCTGAATCTGCCTATGCCTCTGTGCGTTTCGGCTGTGATGTCCCAGTAGTCTGTATAAACGCATATCCACCCGACTCTGCCCATGCTTTTGCATTTCGAATGCTATCATCATGTCACCTGCTACCTGGCTCTACCTCTTCTGCTCGTGCCTGCTGCATTATGTATTTTCTTCTCCTTTTCTCTATGTCAGACCCCATACCTGATTCTTTCTGCCCTCATTCAAACTTTCTTCCGGTACCAAGGCATTTCACCGGATTTACGTTATAATCCTTTTTTCTCCCTCTGATGTGATTTAACACAAGAACCGCCTTACCTCTGTATTTGAAAACTTTTGGTGTTCACCTTTGAAACCACATCACATCCGAATATTGGATTTTTTTTAAACATACATATGGAAGAAATCAATAGTGGTCGCTTTAAAATAGCTCACACATAAACTCAAACCACTTACATACACGTGGAACTGTGGTTGTAGGGTCCCACAACATGGTGACCAATCGGAAGAAATCGCACTTCGTAAATTATTTTATATCGCATGTCAACATCGCAACATCACAAATTTTACAACTTATCGCAAATCATCGTCCACAAGTTTAAGGTTATACTGATCCTAGATCCAATGGTCCTTGTTGTATCTTTACTCTAGTTTTCCCACTTGTGCCCATTCATTTCTTCCTTGTTGTTCGTAGAACACTCGAATCATTCATGACTTGACCCGCTTACCGTTTACGACTCTGTCCAACACTTTCACAACTCTTCCTTTACTGATTGGCTGCCTTTGCTCCTTTTCTGCCTTAACTTCCTTTGCTACATTTGTTTCTTTGCTGCCTTTGCTACCTTTTCCTTTTCTTCTAAAGTTTCTCCTCTATGCTTCTCTTCCTTTGTTGATGGTCTAACGCTACTTCTGCTTCCCTGAATTTGGTTCCAGTTCACATGTGATAATGAATCCTCATTGTGCTTGTGGTTATCCTTTTGAGCATATTGCAGTTCTTCTTGACATTCTAACAAATGTTCCTCAACAACCTTAAATTTCTCAGAACCTCTCTTCATTTTTAGCTGAGTCAAATTAGGCTACAACATCTGGCTCAAATTTGGGACAACACTTTGGTAACAAAGTGTTGATAACTTGTAGATCAGTAGCCTTTATTGGGCATGGATTCAAAGAGCACTTGTAGATCAATAGCCTTTATTGGGCATGGAGTTAAAGAGCACTTGTAGATCAGTATCCTTTATTGGGCATGGATTCAAAGAACACTTGTAGATCAGTAGATTTTATTGGGCATGGAGTCAATCCCGAATGGGAGTTGATCAAGTATGAAACCCCCCCGAAACCTGCTACACTTTGGACTTATTCCTTTATTCTTAAACTGAAAATACTGAACTAGAAATACTACAACTAAAAATGCTCAACTCCTAAGCTTATTAATGCACAACTCCTACATGTGCATTATGCTTGAACTTAATCAGGTGAAGTCAGCCTTCCAATGGCACCAACCTAACATCTGCATGCTAGACCTAATGCCTTCGTACTATTGAAATTTGAATATCACAATAGGGAGGTACCATGAAAGTTTTCCAGATACAAATATTTGCACATACCTTTGTATAAATGCTTGTTGTTAACAAAAGAAGGTTGTCATATGGTCAGCCACTAGATCATAGAACTGATGAGACAAATTTTTAGTTGCCTCCTTTTCTTGAACATCTTGCTGATGAAGACTTCTTTGAACATGGAAGCTTCCTTCACTGTCTGACTCCTCAATTTGAGGTTGTATGTGAGAAGTTTGATTGATGTTTTCTGCTGAAAAACATTTAGGCTAGGAAGAGCAATCTAAGGTTTTTTCCTCATAATGTTGATGTTCTTTGTATAATTCCAGCTCTTGACAAAAATATTCAAGAATTGTAATGCAACATTCATCTATCCTCTCATATAAGGCTGCATCAAGATCAATAATACAATCGGAGGGAAAATATTCTTTCTCCAGTAAAGAAGGTATACTTTAGGCCTTATAATATTTTGAGGATATAAAGCAGGAAATAATCTTCTTGATATGTAAGGGAAAATAGACCATCAAACTGATAGTGAAAAATAAAACTTCATTTAAAATATTTAAACTTTGCTACTTGTATTTTCCATGGTGCTTTCTCATTTCCTTGCACGCAGAATTCCTCATCTAATGAAACCTCTGTCAGTGGAGTCGCGAGGTGAATAATACACCACCAAATTTGTATATAAATCATGTTCACCATTAAGAAATATATTTCAATACCCAGGGAAAAATAACTTCATTCCTTCATTCCCAGCAACAGCGCCAAATTTTTTTTTCTCTCAAGAAACAATCCCTCAATTGTGAAAGGAATCAATGCTTATGAACATTTTAAAAGTGTGTCACAGAAATGATCATATCATGAGGCCTTTATTCTATCCCTCTGGGAACTAGTTTTCTAAAACCCTTAATGATCTGGAATAATAAAAGATTTGACAATGCCATTCGATACTGATATCTGAATGGAAAGAATAACTGCAGGGGAACTCAAAACGATATGTTGAGGAGCAGAATCTACCACTTTAAAGTTTCAGAGGAAATTCATGGAGAAAGAGGAAAATTTGAAATAATATGTTGTAAACAAAGAATCTATTACTTTAAAGTTTCATTAGGAGTTTTTGAAGAGAGGGGAAACTCAAAATGATATGTTGAGGAGTAGAATCTACCACTTTAAAGTTTCAGAGAGAATTGGTGAAGAGAGAAAAGTTGGAGTGAAGGAGCACAAATTAAGGTTATTTAACTCTGTAATATCCCAAAATATTGAAATTCTACAACAATGAGAATATCTGAAGATATTCTGAAGTTGGAGCTTCAGCAAAGCAAGCACATAGCAGTGTAAATCAGCTCATAAGATGTAAGGGAACATGTACTCAACAAATGAATGATCAGCAACAAGATTATGACCTATACTATAATATTCCTAATTAGCCCAAGCTAATAGGAATATTTCATTCTATCTTTAATTTTATTTATTGATGAATAAAATGTAAAGGAGGAAATGAAAAACTCCTAAAACATAAAAATAAATCAATGCCCAATGGGAACAGAGACAAATCAGGGATTTCTTAATAAAAGCCACTTGTGTGTGAAACAGGTTTGAGCTATTTGATTGGGTCAACAAGACCAAATCTACAACACTGTCTAGGTTCAATGTATCTCCTAAAGGGATAGCGTAGTTCTAGAAGGAGGACCTCATGTGAAAGGGGTTAAGTGGTTCAAGGTGGTTTAGGGTTTTGCACATCCTCATTTTATAAAAGGAAGGAGAAGGCTCAAGAGAAGGGTTGTTGATGATCATTTGATTTTGAGATTGCTTGAGCAACTCAAAATCTCTTGGCTGTTTAGCTAGAGAGAGAGGGATTTCCTGTTTAGGAATTCCTCTTCTTCCTTGAGGGTCTCTTGGAGGAGATTATGCTGCATTGATCCACTATCTGGAATTTTTTCCAAGATTCACCTCCCTTGACAGTGTAAATCCTGATTAGGGCTTCACTATTTAGAGAGTTGTAGCAAGTGGAATAATATCTATTCAAATCTAAAGAGTTCTATTGCATCTTCTCAGTGGGGAAGTCATCTAAACCATTTGCAAGAGTGCAATAGCTGATTTGAGCTTCAGATTTTTATCTTGGCATCATGCCAAAGTGTGCTCCACTTCTTCAGCGTAGTCACTTGAGGAAACTGTGTTCTCTTTACAGTCAAGTTGCAGTGTACAGTTGTTAGCAGTTTGGAGGAGAGATCTCCGGTGAAAGGACTCCTTTCCTTCACTGAGGTGATCTGTGGATTGGCCAACCAATCCATGTTCTATTTTCAGAACTTATATTTTGTTCATCATATTCGGCAGAAATTTCTGAAGATTACTACAGATCTATGTTGTAGATCTCAAATCTATTCATTGATGTTCATCTTCTGCTGAGATCCCCAAGGGGAATGTACTAAAAAGCTCCTTTTACATATAGATCCCATTCCGATCTGTGATTTTCTATTCATATCTATTGTAGATCTAAAATTTAATGAAACACTACTTCAGCCACCTGTAAATTATGTTTTTCAGCTTTTTGTCTCATTGCATGGTTGCAACACCTCATTTGGAGGCCTTTCTTTATGTAAATCTCTGTTTTTCCTAATGTAAACCATATGATTCATATTATAAGTTTCCATACTGATGTTACAGCATTATTTCATTTGAAACCCTTAGAAATTACGCTATCCATGTTTCAGTAAATTTCCTCATAATTTAAGCCATGGGAAATCAGGGTTTTCTAGCCTAGTTTGGGAAGAAGGAACTGTTTAACTTAGCTAGAATTATTGTTTTGAGCTGAAATTCAGAGAAAAGGTCCCTCATGACCTAATATTAAATAACCTCCCACCATTGCCTATAATTTTACGAAAATATCTGAATATACTCATTTTAGGGCCAAAATCATCACTTTTCCCCACCTTTTTGCCCATAAAACGCTGTATAAGGTTTCTGTTGCATATTTAACTGAATTTTAAGTGTCTTTACATCTGTATTAGACATATTTATATAGCTCCACATTGGTAATAACTCATATTATTCCCAATCTGTAGCTGTTCCTGAAAAAGGGATATTATAGTGGTATCGGAGCAAGATATTTGGCTCAGCCTGTGGCTTCAAGCCAAAGTGCTGACTCCTTGAAGGAGGAATATTTAAATCTCTATAGACATAGTCTGTAGATGGCCAGGTAGCCTTTGGATCTCATCCTTTTTTCAAAGGTGACATATCTAGTAAATGCCCCTGCAGTCAATCTCTGCAATAGAATTTTGATATTCCTGAAAAGGGAACTTTATAGCGGTATCAGAGAAGAGAAGAGAAGAAACATAGATCATAATGCTGAAGAAGATGAGTTTTACCTCATCATATTCCAGATCCATGAAGAGCCTCTTCAAAAAGGATAGACAGACAAAGGAGAAAGAAGAAGAGAATGAAACTCCTAGAGGGTTTCAAGGAGAAGAAAGTTGCAGTGAGACCTATAAAAGGTTTCAAGAAGGAGAGGAAGATCCATGCACTTCCTACCCTCACAAAGAATATGCATTGTATAGAAAAAACAAGAGCATGGCTCCACCACTTGGAAGAATGACAGAAGAGGAGATATCCCTGCTCCTTTTCCAGACTATGAAGGGTATTGAAGATGATCTCAAGGATATTGAGAGGGTGGAGACTTGTACCAGTGATGGCACAACCTTGGAAGAGCATCCTTCAGTAATGGAGGAAGACTACACAGTTGCAGAAGAAGCTCTTGCTTCTACATCCCACCAAGGTATAATTAAAAATCCACCTGTTGTCATTTCAGCACATTGTATGAAGAGATCTAAATTTCTGTATGCTATCGGGTTAGAGCAACAAAGTTGCACTGCGCTGTGCAAGAGCAGGAAGGAAGAAAGGAGGCACCATTCCTCATGGGGGAATTCAAATTTCAGCTTAATTCATGAAGCAATGGAGGAAGAAATGATGAATGGTAGACATCTTGAAGTGAGAAACCTTTTCTCCTTTCCAGACGCCTCTTTCTCAATGAGCACTCCCTAGCTCAAAGAGAAACTTCTACCTGCAGATCCAGAACCTCAATGGTTTTGGAAGGACAAATATGAGAGGCCTTTTCTTGAAGATCTCAAAGGGATTACATTTCAAAAGCCCTTGAGATGCAAAGGGTGTAAAACCATGAGGACACAAAGAGGAGATGAGGAAGAGGGCCAACCTCATTCCTATCCATTGCAGTAGGTTGAAACACCTAGGAAGGTGATTGGATTGCGCAGTGGAAGCATGGAGGGTATTCCCCACTTATGTATTCAGTCATCTCTCATTGAGGAGGTCTCATTATATGAAGATTATGGCACCATCTATGGGCAGCATGTGCCATCAATATCAAGGGATGAGACCCTGAAGATTGCAGAAGGAAAAGAGGAGGGCAAGCTTCACATGGTAACAAAAATTTTTCCCACTTTATTTCAGCATAGTAATGCAAAAAGAAGGCAAGATGATCTATTAAAGCAAAGAAAGGACACATCAGTCCATACATCTTTCCATGATCTATGCCTTGATGTCTCCTTACTGGAAGGGATTCCACCAAGGGGTTCCAATGATGAGCAGAAGAGCAAGGTGTTCCCTCAACCTTGTGCATCAATGTCATCTTTTTATAAGAGGGAATCCAATAAAACATTGGAGACTTTGGGTAGGAAGCATGCTTATGAAAATCACATCTTATTTTATGATTTCATGTATCCTCTTACTTCATATTTGCATGCCATAACTTCTAAGGGGAGTGTTTTACCTTACAAGCTTCACGGCCAACTATGGGCCAAGATTATTTTCAAATATGACAACTCCCTTGATGGGCTAAGGGAGGTGTTGCAACATGATGGGTGCTTCCCAAAAGCACCAAATATACATTTCACTTTCAGCCATGGTGAAATGATAAGAGCAGCAAGCAAGTGGCATGCAACCAACTTACCACATCTAGATCTTAAGCAGGAAGGAGATCACCTGCACTGGTTCTTATTGGGTGAGTTTGGGTATCACCCAAAGTTTTTGATTTTCTTGTCTCATGCAATGTAATCCAAGAAAAGAATGCATAAGAAGAAGGCATGCTTGTTTTGGTTGATGAGAAGAGAGTATGGACACCCCATGTTGAATTTCATGTCCATACATCTACTTGTATTCATGTTGTATGTACATGTATTTCTATTTAGAATGAATATCATAATCATGTATGTACTTTGGGTTGGGAGAAGATGTAACCTTCTCATGAAATGGCATATGGGAGCATGTTTATAATATGATGTTAATGATGCTCCAATATTTATTGTAAACATGAGGGGAGGAATGATACATTGGATGAATGTATCCATTGGGAGTGCAATTCCCCATATTCATTTGTATTTCAAGAAGAGGATGGAACCTTATATGGTTGTTGCATTGTGTATTGTGTTCTCTGATGCAAAAGGTCATGTATTGATTTTGTGTCATGAAAGGAAGTCTCTCACATGGGAGAAATTGGAGCTTGACATGTGTTGCTTGAATTCCATTCAGCCAACACTCATTCTCCTCTATCATTTCCAAGCTTTGAAGAAGCTTATTTCAGCAAACAAATAGTGGGATGGCCCCTTATTATGCTATGATTTGAAGCAACATGGGAAGGGAAACTTTCCACATGAAACCTTTGGCATGGAAGGAGTTAAAAAGGAAGAGTTAAATCATCTCACTCCTTCTTCTTTTGAGGAAGAGAATAGATCCATGCACCACTCCATCGATGGGAGGAGGATTGTTGGTGAAACACATGATCATGTTACATATGTTTTATATTCTGATTTCATGTACTCTTACACCATGTTTTTGCAGGCCATGGCTCCAAGGAGGAGTGTTATATCATGTGAGGCTCTTGGCCAATATTGGGCCCAAAATATTTATGTTGGTTCCACATGTGGGACTGTGACCCACCTCCATATGTGCAATTTTATATTTTCAAGCACATTGTTTTGATTCCCTATCTTGATAATGTACTTGTAATTCTATGGGGATGTATGGGGAAAGAAGGAAGGATGGCATGTGCCTCATGGGATGGCTACTCTCCATGTACTTTATGTTTTCTTGTTTCAGGGAGAGCATGGGGGAAAACCATGTTCGTTTCATACGATCTATTGTCTCCTTATGGGATGAGCTATTTGCATCTCATGAGAACCTTGGAGGAGAAATACATGGATGGATGGATTGGTGAGCACTTGGCTTATGGGGAAAGCTTATATTATGTTGGTGTCGCCAAGGAGGATATTTTGCAGCACTCACCTTGCAGTTGCTTGAGGAAAAGCAACAATTTTGGAGGGGAGGACTATAATATTCCTAATTAGCCCAAGCTAATAGGAATATTTCATTCTGTCTTTAATTTTATTTATTGATGAATAAAATGTAAAGGAGGAAATGAAAAACTCCTAAAACATAAAAATAAATCAATGCCTAATGTGAACATAGACAAATCAGGGCATTCTTAATAAAATCCACTTGTGTGTGAAATAGGTTTGAGCTATTTGACTGGGTCAACAGGACCAAATATACAATGATGTCTAGGTTCAATGTATCTCCTAAAGGGACAGTGAAGTTCTAGAAGGAGGACCTCATGTGAAAGGGGTTAAGTGGTTCAAGGTGGTTTAGGGTTTTGCACATCCTCATCTGATAAGAGGAAGGAGAAGGCTCAAGAGAAGGGTTTTCGATGATCATTTTATTTTGAGATTGCTTGAGCAACTCAAACTCTCTTGGCTGTTTAGCTAGAGAGAGAGGGATTTCCTGTTTAGGAATTCCTCTTCTTCCTTGAGGGTCTCTTGGAGGAGATTGTGCTGCATTGATCCACTATCTGGCATTTTCTCCAAGCTTCACCTCCCTTGATATCATAAATCCTGATTAGGGCTTCACTATTTAGAGAGATGCAGCAAGTGGAATCAGATCTATTCAGATCTGAAGAGTTCTATTGCATCTTCTCAGTGGGGAAGTCATCTAAACCATTGGCAAGAGTGCAATAGCTGATTTGAGCTTCAGATTATTATCTTGGCATTAGGCCAAAGTGTGCTCCACTTCTTCAGCACAATCACTTGAGGAAACTACATCCTCTTTGCAGTCAAGTTGCAGTGTACATTTGTTAGCAGTTTGGAGGAGAGATCTCCGGTGAAAGGACTCCTTTCCTTCACTGAGGTGATCCATGGATTGAACAACCAATCCATGTTCTATTTTCAGATCTGATCTTCTATGAATCATATTCTTCAGAAATTTCTGAATATTACTGCAGATCTATGTTGTAGATCTTAGATCTATTCATTGATGTTCATCTTCTGCTGAGATGCCCAAGGGGAATGTACTAAAAAGCTCCTTTTGCATATAGATACCATTATGATCTGTGATTTTCTATTTAGATATATTGTAGATCTAAAATTTAATGAAACACTACTTCAGCCCCCTGTAAAATACGTTGTTCAGCTTTCTGTCTCATTACATGGTTGCAGCACCTCATTTAGAGGCCTTTCTTTATGTAAATCTCTATTTTTCCTAATTTAAACCATATGATTCATATTATAAGTTGAAATACTTATGTTCTAGCATTATTTCAGTTGAAACCTTCAAAATTTACACTATCTATGTTTCAGTAAATTTGTGCATAATTTAAGCCATGGGAAGTCAGGGTTTTCTAACCTAGTTTGGGAAGGAGGAACTATTTAACTTAGCTAGAATTATTTGTTTGAGCTGAAATTCACATCATAGGTACCTCATGACCTAATATGAAATAAAATCCTTCAATTTTTCTTATTTTTTACGCATATCTCTGAATATACTCATTTTAGGTCCAAGATAATCACTTTTCCCCACCTTTTTGCCCATAAAACGCTGTATAAGGTTGCTATTGCATATTTAACTGAATTTTAAGTGTTTTTACATCTGTTTTATACATATTTATATAGCTCCACATTGTTAATAACTCAGATTATTACCAATCTGTAGTTGTTCATGAAAAAGGGATATTACATATACACTCCTTCCAAAGTGGGGAAATGCAACAATATAGGGCATAAAATGGCTGTATTCAGAAAATAACACTATCTATATGAGAAATGGGACTTTTATCCCCTATAATATGCAATACATAGCTCACATCCAGAATTGGAGCAGAAACAAATGTCGCTAGCCAACATAACATATCTCCCAAAGCCAATATGACTCAAATAAGCCCAAACCCCATAGCTTAACTCATAATGAAAGGATTGAAGCATGTAAAACATTATTGTATTAAGGGTTTATGCATCAAATAATGAGAAATAATAGATCTGGAGTCTACAAGCATCCAATGGCTGAGAAAATGGAGATTCCTTCCTCTTTATACACAATAAGAATAACATGGCAAGGGTTTCAAGAAAGTACAATGTATAAAAGAGTAGATCTGAAGATCTAGATCTGGAAAACACATTTATACTGTAGCTTTGTATAAATATAGCTGAAATATACAAGAACAGAAGAATAATTCTATACAAAGCCTTCCAGGAGAAGGGTTGGCCCTTTGTAATGTTCCGAAATGGAAATCAGCAGCTTTTACACCACTGAAGAGCTCCTTTGTCTGAAATATGAAAAAGGCTATGTCAGAGATGGATTGAGAGGGCTTTTACCGGTTATGTCACCTCTAAAGAGAGGATGAGAACCGAAGGCTATCTGACCCTTTCTCAAGCTCTGCCTATAGCTATGTAAATACTTCTTCCTTAGAAGATCTTGCTCAAAAAGGGATGAGCTACAACAACATATGAACTTCAATAATGAACATAAGTGAAATAATACATCATAGTGTATAATAAGAGTGCATGGCTGATATATAAAGTAGCAACAACAAACAATATACAAATCTTGAGGAAGAAACCTCTCAAGATAGCCTCAATCAAGAATGTGCATGAAAACTCAAGACTACACTGCTACACATTGCTGCCCTAGCCATGACTGCGCAGTTACATGAGGAGACTGCAACATATAATATGAAAATGTGATGATATATCATTATCAGCTTAGGAAATGAGGGGGAGTAAGCTCTCAACCCCTGAAAATAACTAACTAACAATCCTTAGAAGGATTGGCTACCATACATGTACAAAATAATAAAATACAAAAATGCCAGATCTGCAGTGTAGCTGCTACAGCTCAATAATAATACATGAATGGAGAAGGGGGAGAATGCTGCAAACAATATAGTAACCTCCTCCAATGATCCTCTAAGTGAAAGGCTGCCCCTTTCACTGAAGATTACACTCTCTAACCCCCACGGTGAATCCTCCTGCAATTGCCCTCTGAAAATAATGCTGTAAGAGGGAGAGACTACGCTGGGACTGAGATGAAACACTTGGCCCAATGCCAAAATCTGAAAATAAGCTTTGAGAATCTCCTTTGCTGATTTCTTAGAGAAAGAAGAAACTCCTCCTCTTCAAAACTAGCTCAGGAAATGGTGGGATAATGATCCCTCACTGCTACCTCCAGCAACTCCAATGAATCTGCCCAACAGAAATGTTGTAGCTGAAAGAGATGGTTTTAGCCTCAAGCCTAGATGTGAGTAAGATGAAGAACAGCTCCTCCAAGGCCTCCCAAGGAACAGAAGGGAACTCCTAAACAAGAATCCCTCTTGTGATAAGCAGCACAAGCTATCTCAGTTTAACAACTGAAGAGAGCTGCAATTCGAAATTCTCAAGCATAATGAACAATGTCTCTCCTTCACCTTTTTATGCAAGGAATGCTTCCTTGCCATGGACCCCACCCATTAGGGTTTCTCTCATCCTCTAATTTCCCTCCTTTCCAAACTGCGCAGTCTTCTTGTGCAAGCTTCCCCTCTTGGGCACGTTGTTGACTTGGTCAACCATGGCCTAGTCTTTTTCCTTTTTGGCCCTTTTCATACTGGGGAATGTCAAAATTAGCCACTTAAGTGACTCTTTGCACCTTAGGAGAGTTTATTTTTTTACTACATGGGCTCCCTTACCCATTTTATTCCTTTTATTAAAATAAAAGAAAAATTAATGTTCCAATTACCTTATTGAAAAATTTAGAACATTACAATCCTCCCCTCCCAAAGATTGCTTGCCCTCAAGCAAGTGAAAGGGTAGAACTGAAAAGTATCCTCCACTCAAGGCATGGAGTCTGAAATCTCCTCATGTATATCCTCCATCCCCAAGCAATCAACCAAGCAAAATGAGTCACCCTCCAACTAGGCAACTCCTGAAAATACTCCTCCACCTTGTGCTCATGTAGAAAAGGTGGGCTAAAATGGTGAACATGGTAAGCTTCATAGCCTACCCCACACTGTCCTCCTCCACTTATGATAAGTGTGGAATGAAAGCTAAACTTGGGCTGCAATAGTGTTGCCTTCAAGAGGCAAGATGAAGTCTAGATCCCCAAGGATCTCTCCTCCAACGCTGCAAATCAAGTTGGCCCAAATCATCTCATATGTGATGAGTTGGAATTCATCATCATACGGCATCCAAACAATCATATCGTTCACCTTATGGAAAAAAAAAATGGATGAACATGGTTACCATATCATATCCCCATACTCCCCTTGGAGCATGAGCTGCAAAAACAATGGAGGTCCCTCCTCCCAAAGGGCACATCCACCCCATGAGTCTCTCCCTCCTCATGATACATATGGGGTTGTTGCTGGTATATGGTTGAAACATAATTTTATTCAAGAGAGACCCAAGCCACCCCATCAAACATGTAAACCATGAAATGCCTCCTCCAAAAATTTAGACTCTCTAAATAGCTCCTCCGACATGAAGGAAAGAGGTGAAGCTTGGCAATCATGGACTGCCCATTGTTTCCCCTAGAACATACAACATAAAAAATAGGGAGGATCATACTCCCAATGGGCCTCTTCAACTCATGTTCCACTCTCCAAACAAAGATCCCCATGTACCTGTTAGCCCCCTATAATTTTTTTGACAAGCAAATAGGGGGCTAAATTTTTTTTGAGCCTTCAAGGAATGGATTTCCTCTGAAAACACATCATCCTTGAAGCCTCCTTGTGCCTTTATCCTTTGATGAAATCCTCACTAATTCTTCCAGTGATAAAGCCTCTTTGATTGTGAAGAAATGCCCAAAAGGCCTCCTTTTCCCCTTATTTCATCCCCTTCTTACCCCTCTCTATTTCCCCTATTAACCCTCTAAATCCTCCCAAAACCCCCTTCAAATTCTACCCATACCCCTTGTTTGGTCTAATTCACCCTTTTTCCCTCTATCGTTCCCCTTCCTAACCTCAAAATTACATTAAAATGGGCAAAAAACCCACTTTTCACTTTATATTAAGGTCTTAGCCCCTTTTTCGCCAGCCCTGCAAACCAATTCCCCATATGCCCTATGCCTAGGACCAAGTGCTTAAACCCCGGGCGCTAATCGCAATCGCAAAGTGTCGGGCGAGCGCATCCCTTTGTAAACAGAAATTTCCCGATGCGATTGTGTATTTGTTATATAGACCTCCGCCATGATCGGAGCCGTCGATCTATAATAGATCTGACGGCCCAGCGCTAATCGCTACACACCCGTCGCCTTGTCTCTTTCTGCCCCTCTGATTATATCTAAACCGTCGATCTCCCGCCAGATCCGACGGCTGGCGCTCCATTGCGTCGTGCCAGTCGCATCGCACCCCCCTTCTGCACCTTGCGATCACGAGCCTCCGATCCAATCCCGACCGTTCATTTCTTTTGCTCCGACGGTCCAGCGCTAATCGCACCATCACCCCGTCGCCATTCTCCATCTCCCTTCAATTGAATGAAGACCGTTGATCTGGTCCCCAGATCCAACGGCCAACGCTCAATCGCGCCATCGCCAATCGCAAGTTCTTAACGGTGCCACATCCCGTCCCTTCCGATTGCGATCCCCCGATTCAATCATCACCATCCGTTTCATCTGAGATCAACGACCCATATTGCATCGCGTCTTCCCCCATGTCTCTGCCATCGGACCTTCCCAAAGTTTCATCTTTTAACCTCCGTCGTTGATCTCCTCCTGAGATCTAACGGCTCAAAACTAATTGCCCTCCGCCCACGCTGGGTCCCACATCATAAGCCTCACTTCATTGTTTTTCCATGATTTCCTTTGTAATTCGCCCAAGCATTAAACTTTGGGCCTTACACTAATTACCATTTCTTCCGCCGCTCTTTCACTGTTCCACAGTTGCGCCACCGTTCCTCCACAGGCCTCCACGGCATTTCTCCGCCACTACCCAGAGTTCTATGGCAGGTTTATTTTATTGTGCAGAGATCACAGAGAGGCCATCATAGCAGCCAAATGAAGCAGCAGAGATGGATTTGAGGGCTTTAAGCCCGTAATTGATATAATTTATGCTTAATCCCTCATTCAAAGGAAGAAGCACAGTTTGAAGACCAAAGAGCACAGCGACGGGTCATATCAGTGCTACGTAACAACAGAACACGTATTCTCTCAGAAGTATGCCTTCCTACAGCGTCCTCCATGCCCCCTCGAGTCCAGGTAATTTAAAGACACTAACAGAAGCTTCTTAAGACTGTCAGAGCTGCAGTAATGGAAGCATGGAGACCTTGCAGATTTTCACCCAGTTCATTTATTCTAGAAGGACTTCAAGAAACGTCAGAGGACAAATATTGACCTGACAGAGACTCTGAACCAGACTACAGAGTACAACACAGACCCATTAAGCAGAGTGGGCTCAGACCCTCCCACCATTCTGTCTTAATGGATCCATTTAATTTGTATCTACTGCTACTGTTATTATTTTTCTCCTATAAGAATCCCCAGGAACATATTGTAGATGTTGTTGTTCGGTTGTTTTCGATTGTTGTTAGAGGGATGCATTACGACTGTTAGAACAGTCTTGGGAGGGAGTAGCAGAGTATTTTGTATGTAGTAGGCTGGGAGGAGAAAGTATGGACTGTAAGAGCCATTGAACTCAGTGTATGTGATTTTTTTTGCATCATTAATCAAGAAAATTTCACAGGATCCTGGTCTATTACTATTGGTAATGTTTTTCTAACACTGTTTATTACATTTTCATACTGTTTCATTTTCTGCTGGCTTGCATCAGAAATATGGCATAGGATTTACCCTTGTTAGGTACCCTATGTCTCTGCTCTCCTTGCCTTCAATATTTTCTGCTGTATGTGTTATCTAAGAGTAAGTTCAGCTAATTTAACCAGTGTAGCAGTTCCATATGCTGCTAGCTGATTTATGAATTAGAGGTTTGCTGCTTGGATATTCTTGCTGGTGTCAAAGCATTGAAGGTTCAAAGTACTTCTCTGATCTATAGACCCTGGCTCTGTTAAACTTATCTTTGTTTTCCCTTGGAGCATGCTAAATCTGACCTGGAGTTAAATGACCTCTGCTCCGATCTATAAGCTGCCCCTTTTTCCCTCCATTGAAAGTTGCCTTTGAGTATGTCCAAGCAGGGCTGGAGTTAAATGACCTCTGACCTGATCTATAGATAGAAATTGGGTTGCTTTCCTTCTCTCACTTTATTTCCTTAATGTTCCATCCCACCAGCTATCTAAAAAGATCCTTTAGTGTAGATGACTTGCCCTTTGAAAGCCTTGGCTAGTTGTTGCATGTAATACTCCTTTCATGACTCCATAGCCCAATGGATGGCACTTTCTTGACCTATCCCCTTTGCTAAAACATCCTACTGCTTTGTTTCCTTTTCTCCCATTACTTTCTCAGTCTATGATCTCATGACCAACCTAGCAACCAACCAACCAAATCATTTTCAACCCCCTTTGTGCTTCATAACTAGCCTAACATCTCATTTAAACTTTCAAAGATATATCATTCTTTTTCTTATTGGAGAGATCCCTCTCCGGGTCCAGGAGGGCTAGATCCTAGGGCCCCAAAGTGGTTATGATGTTGTCTCATCTTTTGGTCTTGCCAATTTGGCCAAAGCATGGGAACCCCAACAGTACCAAGAAAAATCTGCAATGCATGGAAGCAAGATCCAATAGAAGCAAGTTGTCACATGACAACCAGAAAGTGGATCGTTATGCCACCAATGGGACTTGCGCAGTGCAATCCTTGCTTGCATCAAAGTAGAAAGTAACAAGTGCTTTCCCAGCCACTTGTTTTCTACCACAATCATCTCAAAATATGTATACATGAAAGTACAAGATGGTGTCATTGGTGCACACTGAAAGTCATGTGGCTTTCCCCCACAATCCACTACTAAAATAGCCATCATATTTGCTACAATAGACCATGATCATAACAAAAAATAGTGTGCAATAAGGAAATATCCTCGTTGATATAATATGCTGCTCATAAAAATAAGAGACTGCCAAACATAAAGCAAATGATTACCTCCCTCATCATGTACTTGGGTCTTTGAGCTGAAATGGCTCAAGTGAAAAACTCTCCCTCACTGCAACAGAGTAGGGAAGTGGTTTTGCCAACCATCTCATAATCTCTTGGGCTATGCATCTAGCCATATGCTGATATACATCCATTAGAAATCCCTCCCAAGTGGTCTCCTCCATCAGTAAATGGTATGCATAAGAATGCATGGAAGAAGAATCCATAATTGTTGCATGTAGGTGTCTCCTCTTATGCTTGTGAGCCCAAGCCATCAAGATCAAAATATAGCAAGGGATGCTGCCATCCATTACTCCCTCATCCTCATCTCCTACATGCGTCCAAGATACATCACTTGTGAAGTGGTTTGAAGGACACTCCAACAAGTAATTCAAGCTCTCAAGTGACAACGTTGCTGGCCTTTGGAGTAGGGCCACTGTCATCTCAAATCTCCCCTCTTTGACATGAATCTTGCCAAAGACTCCTCCCATCATGTTGCTGCAAATGTAGAGCCCCTCCAATGAAGAAGGTGCTTCTTGGGCATCCAAGATCAAAGATCATTCCCCTTGCACCATGCTAGTGCCTCCTCTTGCTCCTGCAACATCCAAACAAAATCTGAGCAACAAGAATGTTTGCTGATCCTCCATACTCCCACCATACCAAATGTAAAATGGGAACATGATGAATGGTAAAAAGAATGCCATCCCATCATAATGCACCCATGCTCCTTTCTACTCCATGGTGTAAGTATCCTGCCATCTCCTCTTCCCTCTCAAACCCCATGAAAAGGAATAGGTCACATGTTGGCCAAACTCCCTCAAGAGCGACCAACGCAGCATGGCTTCTTGCTGCCCCGTGTCATAGATTTGCAAGAGGCTCACCATCCTCTTGCCTCCCATCCACATCCACTCAGCTCCTAGTGGATGCTTCCCACCATTCTGCAACTTGGCACCTCCCCAACAAGAGCTGCCATCATCCCAAAACAGATTATCACCTTTGCATTTCATGGGACATTGAAATGCAATCTCCTCCATGACAAAATTCCTAAACCCCAACCTCACATGTGATACATGGCTCATAAATGGTGCATGAGGATGATGAGGGTTTCTTTCCTTAAGGTGGCACAGCACAGTAAAAGTATCATGCTCTAGAAAACCAGCTTGCCATGGTATGAAATCCCTCATGGCATGTATTTAATCCACAGGAAATGAAGACTCATGCATACCTTGGTAAAGTTTGGAAGAGTCTTGTGTGGCTACAAAATTTTCTTCCTTAAGTGTGTTGGCTGCCTCCATAGATGAAGATGAAGGGTGCTCCTCCATGTTTATGGCAGCGTTGGTATGTGCCTCTTCAACTGGTGGTGAGGGCTCTTCCCTCCTTTTGGCCAAATCTTCTGATCAATATCTGAGAAAAATCAGCAAGAGTAGAAACCTTTGCATTCCTCCCATGGCTGACCCACCAAATATTTGCTTCTCCCTCAAGTTGCAGCACTGCAATTGCTATAGTCTCTTTGTCTACTATAGCATGTAGCAGGAAGAAAGCCTATAGCTTCTTCACCCAAGCCTCTGCTGCACATGTGGGTGACCCATCAAAAGTAGACAATAAAAATCTATTGGCTTTCATTTTCCCATAACTGTGGGGTCTTATTTCTTCTCTTTGCTGAACAAAGTGTGAAAAAGATAGAGTCTCTTGGAAGACTCTAGAGTTTGCTCTATATTCAACAAGATATTCACTTATAATTTCGAATTCCAAGTGCTCTTCATGCTTCTGCTCTGCTTCTTTGTGAGAATAGGAAGTGCATGGTCCCTCCTCTTCTCCTTTTTCTGTCTCCTGAACCTCCTTGGAGAGGTTCTTGCTGGATCTGAACACTGATGAGATCAATATCATCCTCTGCATCATCTTGACCTCTTCTTCTTTGAAATTTTAACTTCACAGGCTGAGCCAAGTTCGAAGCTCTGATACCACTGTAATGTTATGAAATGGAAATCAACAGCTTTTACACCACTGAAGAGCTCCTTTGTTGGAAATATGAACAAGGATATGTCAGAGATGGACTAAGAGGGCTTTTACCGGTTATGTCACCTCTAAAGAGAGGATGAGAACCGGAGGCTATCTGGCCCTTTCTCAGGCTCTGCCTATAGCTATGTAAATACTTCTTCCTCAGAAGATCTTGCTCAAAAAGGGATGAGCTACAACAACATCTAAACTTCAATAATGAACAACAGTGAAATAATACATCATAGTGTATAAGAAGAGTGCATGGGTGATATATAAAGTAGCAACAACAAATAATATACAAATCTTGAGGAAGAAACCTCTCAAGATAGCCTCAATCAAGAATGTGCATGAAAACTCAAGACTACACTGCTACACATTGCTGCCCTAGCCATGACTGCGCAGTTACACGAGGAGATTGCAACATATAATAT
This sequence comes from Pinus albicaulis, assembly GCA_034641835.2. Classification (NCBI taxonomy): domain Eukaryota; kingdom Viridiplantae; phylum Streptophyta; class Pinopsida; order Pinales; family Pinaceae; genus Pinus; species Pinus albicaulis. Next base: position 1,440,343,017 of record CM076579.1, read on the forward strand.
GAAAATGTGATGATATATCATTATCAGCTCAAGAAAAGAGGGGGAGCAAGCTGTCAACCCTTGAAAATAACTAACTAACAATCCTTAGAAGGATTGTCTACCATACATGTACAAAATGATAAAATAAAAAATGCTGGAGTTGCAATGTAGCTGCTGAAACTCAATAATAATACATGAATGGAGAAGGGGGAGAATGCTGCAAACAATATAATTACCTCCTCCAATGATATTCTAAGTGAAAGGCTGTGCCTTTCACTGAAGATTACACTCTCTAATCCCCACGGTGAATCCTCCTGCAATTGCCCTCTGAAAATAACGTTGTAAGAGGGAGAGAATGCGCTGGGACTGAGATGAAACACTTGGCCCAATGCCAAAATCTGCAAATAAGCTCCGTGAATCTCATTTTCTGATTTATTAGAGAAAGAAGAAACTCCTCTTCAACACTAGCTCAGGAAATGGTGGGATAAAGATCCCTCACTGCTACCTCCAGCAACTCCAATGAATCTGCCCAACAAAAACACTGTAGCTAAAAGAGATGGCTTTGGTCTCAAGCCTGGATGTGAGGAAGATGAAGAAAAGCTCCTCCAAGGCCTCCCAAGGAAGAGAAGAGAAATTCTAAACAGAAATCCCTCTTGTGCTAAGCAGCACAATCTATCTCAGTTCAACAACTGAAGAGAGCTGCAATTCGAAATTCTCAAGCATAATGAAAAATGGCTCTCCTTCACCTTTTTATGCAAGGAATTCTTCCTTGCCATGCACCCCACCCATTAGGGTTTCTCTCATCCTCTAATTTCCCTCCTTTCCAAACTGCGCAGTCTTCTTGTGCAAGCTTCTCCTCTTGGGAACGTTGTTGACTTGGTCAACCTGGCCTAGTCTTTTTCCTTTTTGGCCCTTTTCATACTAGGGAATGTCAAAATTAGCCACTTAAGTGACTCTTTGCACCTTAGGAGAGTTTATTTTGCTGCTGCATGGGCTCCCTTACCCATTTTATTCCTTTTATTAAAATAAAATAAAAATTAATGTTCCAATTACCTTATTGAAAAATTTGGAACATTACACCCTTCCTCCAGGGAACTACTCAGGATCAAGGGTCTTGACCCTGCTACTGCAACTCTGGGGAAAATAACACAGTTTCTGCAAATGACTGTGCAGTAGATGATGTAGAAAGATTTGGCCACATGCTAAGATGTACAATATGCTCAAAAATCTCATGTACAGATCTTGCAAAGAAAGGGGAGCTCCCTCCTCTGAAAGATAAGCTCAGAAGTTGGTGTTGTAAGTCTTCCATTGCAACACCCTGCAACACAACGTTCCCTGCTACAATAATAACACTGTAGCTGAAGGAGGATGCTTGGCCTCAAGCATGGATGTGGAAAAATGAATAACAATGCTCCTCCAAGAGATCTCTCAAGGAAGGAGAAGGAATACCTAAGCAGGAATGCCTTGTGCTAAACAACACTGCATACTCAACTCAACAGCCGAAGAATGCTCAATATTCTAAGCAGACCAAAATCTATAATCCATAAGCTAACCTCAAATGTCTGCTATCTTCCTCCTTATAAGGTTTGTGAGCCTCCTCACCTTGGGTCCCACCCATTAGGGTTTCCAACACCATGTGATCACTTTCCCTCCAAAACTGCGTTGTAGCTCCATCGAGGCTACTCCTTCATACTGCACTGTTGACTTAGTCAACTTGACTAAATCAACATGATTCTCTTCCTGTTCATACATGGAAAGTGAAAAATCCAGCTACTAGGATGTCCCCTTTTCATACCAAGAGGGATTTTATGCTAATACAAGATAAGTATGGGTCTCTTCCCCCCCTTTTATTCACCTACTAAGTGAAAGAATCAAAATTTAATATTCTTATTAGCTACATGCTAATTTTAGGAATATTACAGTCCTCCCCTCCCAAATGTTGCTTGTCCTCAAACAACTGCAAGGATAGAACTGGAAAGTCTCCTTCCCTCTTCCTGTAGCATCCTCATATGATAAGCTCTCCCAAAGACTAAGATGTTGTCTCAACAATGAAACTCCATAGTGCCTCTCCCAAGCATATAAGTTAGCATTTGGTGTACATCCCAAATGGCTATCATCATGCAAAAGTAAAATACTCAAGGAAAAAACTATGTGTTGTCTAGAGGTCCTCTCAAGGCATGGAGTTTGAAATGCATGGGAAACTTTCATTCCCAAGTGAAACCTCCACCCCCAAGATATCATCCATATCTAATGAGTCACCCTCCAACATGGCAACTCATGAAAAATCCCCTCTACCTTTGGCTCATGAAGTGTAGGTGGGCTGAATAGATGAACATGATAGGCAAGAGGACCTATCCCACACTGTCCACCTCTCCACTTATGATAAGTGTAGAGGGCATGCTGATGTTGGGTGCAACATGGTTGCCCTCAAGTGGCAAGAAGAATATTGAATCTCCAAGGATCCTCTCTCCAATGTCATGAGCCATGCTAACCCAAACCATTCCATACAAGATGAATGGCACATCATCACCATATGGCATCCAAATCAGAAAAATGCTGAAGGTTGTGTGCAAGTTTGGATGGTACAGATGGTTTCCCAAGTGGATACTGCGTAGTCTCCCCAACTACTGTTTGAGAATATCATGTGGCAAGTGGTTCTTCAATAAGTTACAAGTTGTGCATGTTTTCTCCTCCACCATGGGGTAGTAAGCAGCAATGGATATCAGCTGTACATAATCAAAATAACAATACACTTGCCCAAAGTCATGTATAGATGGGCTACTAACATTATAAATATTGGCCCTAAAGTGACCATGAGACCCAAAAATACCCTTGCTCTCTTGTGGAGCAATGCAATGTCCATATATGGTGAGAAGATACAAATAGTCAATGGAGTAATCAACAAGTAGATAAATGCATTTATTACCATACATAGTGAGTAGGCTGAAAGTGAGGTCCATGAATGAGTCCTCCCATGAAAATCTCCTCATAAAAATCTGCAAAAAGAAGGGATACATACTCTTCTTGGAACACTCCATCAATAAGAACATACTCCCAAGTGACAGCATTGTAGGTCTTAGTGATAAGGCTCTTTTCACTCCATGACTCCGCCCTTTGACATTCCATATGCCAAAGGCATCCACTATCATGCTACTGGGGGAGAGGATCTCCTTCCTATATGGAAGTCTCTCATGATCCTCCAATACTGAAGAGTAGCCTCCTTGCACCTTGAATGTGCCTTCCTCCTCTCTGGAAATATCATGATAATTATGGGAGAAATTCTGCCCATAATCTCCCAAGTGTAACCACAGCAACAACAACTCTTGCTTCTACCTCATCTCTCCCACATACAAGCCATAGAGTAAGATCATGATGGTTGTCTTGTATGATGCCCCATACAAACAAGTCTTTTTCTGTTCTATCATATGGGTGCCATGCCATGCCTCCATCCACCACATACCTCCTGACAAAGGGTACGACTCAAGATGGCCAAAATCTCTCAAGAGTAGCCAGTGTAGATTTGCTTCTTGCTGCCCTGTGTCATAGACCTGCAAGTGGCTCACCAACCTCTTGCTCTCCATTCATGCTCCCCCTTGGTATCTTCCCAATGAAGACTACCAATCCCCCAAAGCAGATCTTTCTCTTTACACCTCATGGGAAGTTGAGATGTAACATCTTGGGGATCTTTTAGAGAAGACCTCTCATTAATGATCCTCTTGAATCCAATAGGATCCAAGTGTGCTGAAAGTAAAACATCATCAGAAAGTGGCACAACACTCATTATGCCCTCCAAAATATTACACCCTAACCCCTCATGTTGCATGCAACTCAATAAGGGTGCAATGGAATGAATTTTTATCCCTCCTTTTATCAAACCAATGTTTCATAGTGCAGTGCAAGGTTGTTGCTCCACATCAGCAATGTGTTTCGATCCTTGACCATGTGAAGACAAATTTCCAAGGTTTCCCATAAGATTTTTTGAAATGATAGGAAATGGAAATGTATGCATAACTTGGTGAGTATTGGGAACATATTGTATGGCTGCAAGAGTTCCTCCCTTCAATGTGTTGGCTGATCCAACTGCTGATATGGATGGCTGCCCCTTCATGAATGTGACAACGCTGATAAAAGTCTCCTCAAGTGGTGATGAGGACTCCTTCTTCTCTGATCTCTCACTGTCAAATATTCTGATCACCCTTTGAGTGAGATCTACAAAATTAGATACTCTTCCATGACTCACATGGCTGAATTACCAAGTTCTTGCCTTACCCTCCAAGTGCAGCGCTGAGATCTCCACAACCTCTTTTTCCACTACTTGATGTAGTAGGAAAAATGCTTCTAACTTTATCACCCAAACTCTTGCTGTACATATGGGTGATCCATCGAAAGTGGATAGTAGAAACATATTTCCCTTCACCATCCTATTGTTGCATGGCCTCCTTTCTTCTTTCAGTTGGATAAACTAAGGAAGATCTAGAGTCTCTTTGAAGTTCTAGGTTGGCATTTGTACTCTGCCAAATATCCACTCAGGATCTCATGTTCTAAGTGGTATTCTTGCTCTTCACTCCCTCTATGAGAATAGGAAGTGCATGGTCTTCTTGTTTCTCTTGAAACCTTCTAGAGCTCTCACTGCAACTTTCTCCTCCTTGAAAGCCTCTTGGAGTTTCATTGCATCTTTCTTCTTTCATCTATTTAACCTCTTTGGAGAGGCTCTTCTTAGATCTAAAAATTGATGAGTAATATCATCCTCTCCATCATTCTGATCTCCTCTTCTTCTTATCTTTTGGATTGGATCTGAAATCCACAGGCTGAGCCAAGATGGTAGCTTTGATACCACTGTAATATCCCAAAATAGGGAAATTCTACAACAATGAGAATATCTGAAGATATTATAAAGTTGCAGGTTCAACAAAGCAAGCACATAGCAGTGTAAATAAGCTCATAATATGTAAGGGAATATATACTCAACAAATGAATGATCACGAGCAAGATTATGACTTATACACTCCTTCCAAAGTGGGGAAATGCAGAAATATAGGGCATAAAACGGTTACCTTTAGAAAATAATGATATATCTGTGAGAAATGGGACTTCAATCCCCTAGAATATGCAATACATAGCTCACATCCAGAATTGGAGCAAAAAAAAATTCCTCTAGCCAACATAACAGATCTCCCAACGCCAATATGACTCAAATAAGCCCAAACCCCATAGCTTAACTCATACTGAAAGGACTAAAGCATGTACAGTGTTATTTTATTAAGGGTTTATGTAGAAAATAATGAGAAATAATATATTTGGAGTCTGAAAGCATCCAATGGCTGAGAAAATGGAGATTCCTTCCTCTTTATACACAATAAGAATAACTCAGCAAGGGTTTCAAGAAAGTACAATGTATAAAAGAGAATATCTACATATCTAGATATGGAAAATGCAATTATACTGTAGCTCTGTATAAATATAGCTGAAATATACAAGAACAAAAGAAGAATGCTATACAAAGCCTTCCGGGAGAAGGGTTGGCCCTTCCTCCAAGGAACTAGCTCAAGATCAAGGGTCTTGACCTTGCTACAACAACTCTGGGGAAAATAACGTAGTTTCTGCAAATGACTGCGCATTAGATGATGTAGAAAGCTTTGGCCACATGCCAAGATGTACAATATGCTTAGAAATCTCCTGTAAAGATCTTGCAAAGAAAGGGGAGCTCCCTCCTCTGAAAGATAAGCTCAGAAGTTGGTGTTGTAAGTCTTCCACTGCAACACCCTGCAACACAACGTTCCCTCTTACAGGAATAAAATTGTAGCTGAAGGAGAATGCTTGGCCTCAAGCCTAGATGTGGAAAAATGAAGAACAATGCTCCTCCAAGAGATCTCTCAAGGAAGGAGAAGGAATCCCTAAGCAGGAATGCCTTGTGCTAAACAGCACTGCATACTCAACTCAATAGCTGAAGAATGCTCAATAGTCTAAGCAGACAAAAATATATAATCCATAAGATAACCTCAAATGTCTTATATCTTCCTCCTTATAAGATTTGTGAGCCACCTCACCTTGGGTCCCACCCATTAGGGTTTCCAACACCACGTGATCACTTTCCCTCCAAAGCTGCGTTGTAGCTCCATCAAGGCTACTCCTTCATACTGCACTGTTGAATTAGACAACTTGACTGAATCAACATGATTCTCTTCATGTTCATACATGGAAAGTGCAAAATCTAGCTACTAGGATGTCCCCTTTTCATACCAAGAGGGCTTTTATGCTAATACAAGATAAGTATGGGTCTCTTTCTCCCATTTATTCACCTACTAAGTGCAAGAATCAAAATTTAATATTCCTATTAGCTACATGCTAATTTTTGGAATATTAAAAACTCTTACTCACAGATGAAATTAAGAGATCAACTGCTACATTACTTCACTTCATTCAAAGAAGAAGGGACACAAAATGGCACAAGAAATACGAATCACCATCAAAAGTTGCAGGAAAATTGCTGCTAATTTCATTTACCAATCAAAAACAAAAGTACAAAATGTAATCCCCAAGAGGTCCAGAACTCATAACCCCTTCCTCTCTCTTTCTCCACTTCTTAAATACAAACAAAAGCAGTTTGTAACTACTCGAGCTTCTTGAAACTCCTTGTGATATTCCCAATTAGTCCTAAGCTAGTGGGAATATTCAATTTTGTTTTTGCTTTTCTGTTTCATGAATAAAATTGTAAAGGAGGATCATAAAACTCCTAAACAATGAATAAATCAATGCCACATATGAAAAAAGCTAAATCTGGACTATGTAACTAAGCACCCTTAGGTGTGAAAGGGGCTAAATCTATTGACTGGGTCAACCATGACCAAATCAACAACGTTGTCTTGGAGGAGTGGCCATCAATGATGCACAACGCAGTTTTAGATGGAGATGGTTCATGTGAAAGGAGCCATTTAAATGAAGGTGTTTTAGGGTTTGTAAGCTCTCAAATTATAAAATAAAGAGGATGGCAACATGAGAAGGTTGAATTTCCTTCTACTATAATCTTGATGATCTGCATTATTTTAATGCATAACTATTTGCATTTTCCCTTTTGGGATATTAAAATGGTATCAAAGCATCATCTTGGCACAGCCTGTGCTAATTAAGAAGCCAACATGTCTTTTCAAGAAAAGAAAAGACAGAAGAAGAAGTTTGATTACACTGAAGACAAATAAGATAAGGGTGAAACCCCCTTAAATGGAAGAATGAAAGGGAAAGAGTTCTCAAAAACTTTGTTCCAAACTATGCATGAGCTAAAAGGTGAAATCAGGGGAAAGAGGAATGAAAGGCTTGCAGATCCTTTGCAGATATTTGCACATGAAGAAAGCCCCAGTCCTTCATATTATCTGTGTGAGCATTTAACCACACAACCTTATCTACAACATTGTAGCATGCCTACATTCCTGGCAAGAGAAGAAGCAGAAGATGAGACACCAAAAGAGGAGGCTCTTGGTGACTATCTCCATGAATATGAATCTCAGTCTAAAAGATTCAAAGAGAATCTAAGCTTCCCAGAGTTTTGTCAACTTAAAATAGAAAGAAGATCCAACATATACAAGAGAAGAGGAGGGTGCATGCAACACACTTTGGGTAGGATTTCTCTACCTACTTTTGATGGATCACCTGAGAGCTTAGCTAAGTCTCAGGTAAACAAGCTAGACACATATTTCCAACTGCATCAAGTTTTAGAAGAAGAGGCCATAAGAGTAGCAGCGCTGCACCTACAAGGTAAGGCTTATGCCTGGTGGTTATTTGAATCTTCTTCATTGAAAAATGTAAACATCTCTACTTATGCAAAGTTCACTAGGAGGTTAGTGAAAAGATTTGAATTAAAGTCATCTGAAACTTCCTTGGGTGAGGAAACTAAGCCCAAGAATTCAAAATCTATGCATGAGATGGGAGGATCCATGAAGATAACTCCATTTTAGAATATTTTTGAGGGGGTTAAAGATATGCTACATGATTTGTTAAGAGCAAAAGGCCCACTTCAGCAAGAACATTCTTCTCAAGATGAAGACATGAGGATTCCTTCTTCAATAGGAGATCAAGAAAAAAGATCTCTTAGTGATGTGACATTCTCCATTAATGAGGAGAAGGAAGAAGAAGAGTTGGAGAGATCTTCTAGCGCTGTGATAGTAGGAGGAGATCTATTTCTATTGGGAGATGGAGGTGAAGAAATTGCTTCCACTAGGAGGACTCTTGTATCTTTGCAAGAAGCTCCCAAGGATCTTTCACATAAAGAGAATGAGCAACATGTGTCTATGATGATAGACAATGAGACAAAATGATGGAGGGAATGTGTTCCAACATTGCATAAATTTTTGTGAACACACAATATGACAGATCAGTCCTTTGTGATCAAGACTCTTGACACCAAGGAGATGTTGGGTGTTCATGAGTTAACTACATCTAAAGGAAGCACCTTAGACTATGAGATCTTGCAGAAGGTAGGAGAAGGAGAATAGAGGAAGGATCAAAGAGATGATATGATAGGAGGTGATCCACTATTGCATGAAGGAAAATATGGGGAAATTGCTCCAGGCAGAACCACCCTTGCATCCATAGGAGTGATGCCCCATTATCATGAGACTTCCACACAAAAATCAGAGATGGATTTGCACAGTGGAAGCAATATTTTGATGTTCTCATCTGTTATACACATGGGAATGAGCCATGAGACATCATTATCTTGTGGTAAACCACCTGGGAGACCACTTGATGTAGATTTGGTGAAATATGTTTCATGCATTGATGCTCCATTCATAGATCCAAGAAGGAAGGGAGTATTAGAAGACCATACTACAGTGTTGAGAGTATGGAGAAATTTCAAGGAGAGGGAAATTATTTTTCCCTTATCACCATTATCCATTTTCTCATCTCATACTGTGATGAGACAAGATGCTGCAAGGATGAAGAATGATACCATCATGGACCAAGGAAGGCAATCCTTGATTATGAAGAAACAGAAGACGAACTCAATTGGAGAGAAATCTTCCATACATGATAGGAGATGGTGGTCACATATGCATACTTTGGAAAAAAAAGGAGGTTTTGGATAAATGATAGCCTTCCATGGGAGACTAACTTCCAAGGACTTCCCTTTTCTGTTGAGCATGTACATATGCAAAAATGGAAGCAAGGAAGGAACAACAACCTTCCATCTTATACCTTTGGCAAGGGAAATGTCAAGGAGGAAAGAAATGGGAGGCATGGCCTTTCCACATACACCTTTGACTTGGGGAATGTCAAGGAGAAGAGAAGAAACATGGAAGACATTTCAGTTGACACATTATCAGCTCTGTCATTGTTGAGCAAATTAGATCCATATTGGAAATCCCAACAACTGGTGGAATATTCCAAGGATCTTCACACATGCCTGATTCTTGATGACTTGCTACATGATGAGGGTTATGAAATCCAAGATGGAGCCACCTATGATCATGGTAGGATATTCTTGTCTAGGGCCTCCAAGCTCAAGGAGAAGCTACTACAAAGGGCTTATGAAGAGTTCTATTTCAGCCACACATATTCTATGAAGCTCAACAACATCATCTTGAGGAGCTACTATTGGGAGGGCTTTGAAAAAGAGCTATATCAACATTGTCAAAGATGCATGAACCTTGTGGAGATGGAGCAGCAACATAACTCTATGAGAGAGTTAAATCAACCCCCTCTTTCTCTTTTTGAGGAAGAGGATAGATCTATGCACCACTCCATTTATATGAGGAGGATTGTTGGTGAAGAACATGCTCTTGCAAAACATGTTTTATATTCTGATTATATGAATTCTTCCACCATGTTTATGTAGGCCACGGCTCCAAGGAGGAGTATCATATCTTGTAGACTTCATGGCCAATATTGGGCCACAAAAATTTCTAAATTTGGCCACTCCCTTGGAGGAAAGAGGGAGATTTTGCAACATGATGGGTGCTTCCCAAAGGCACCAAACATATGTCACACTTTCAGCTATGGTGAGATGGTATGGTCAGCAAGTAAGTGGTTGGAAAGCCACTTACCACATCTAGATCCGATGCAGGCAGGAGATGCACTGCGCTGGTTCCACATGTGGGACTATGACCCACCTCCATATGCACAATTTTTTGTTTGCATATATGTTGTTTTGATCCCATACATTGATGATGTACTTGTAATTCTTATGGGGATGTATGGAGGAAGGAGGAAAGGTATGTATGTGCCCTATGGGATGTAAATTTTCCATGTACTTTATGTTTCATATTTCAGGGAGAACATTGGGCATACCATGTTTGTTTCATATGATCTATTGTCTCTTTGTGAGATGTGCTATTTGCATCTCATGAGAACTTTGGAGGAACAAGTCGTGGAGGGATGGTTTGGTGAACACTTGGCTTATGGAGGAAGCCTAACTCATGTGCGGGTCACCAAAGGAGGAGGAGATGAGTTGCAGCACTCACCTTATCAGTTGCTTGAGGATAAGCAACATTTTGGAGGGGAGGACTGTGATATTCCTAATTAGTCCTAAGCTAGTGGGAATATTCAATTTTGTTTTTGCTTTTCTGTTACATGAATAAAATTGTAAAGGAGGATCATAAAACTCATAAATAGTGAATAAATCAATGCCACATATGAACAAAGCTAAATCTGGACTATGTTAATAAGCACCCTTAGGTGTGAAAGGGGCTAAATCTCTTGACTGGGTCAACCATGACCAAATCAACAACGCTATCTGGGAGGAGTGGCCATCAATGATGCACAACGCAGTTTTAGATGGATATGGTTCACGTGAAAGGAGCCATTTCAATGAAGGTGTTTTAGGGTTTGCAAGCTCTCAAAGTATAAAAGAAAGAGGATGGCAGCATGAGAAGGTTGTTGATGTGATTACATTTTTCAGAGTATATTGTTTGTTTAGACATATCTCCTTCTCCTTGCTGTTTAGTAGAGAATAGTGTTGTTTAGCACAAGGATTTCCTATTTAGGAACCCCATCTATTTCCTTGAGGGGCCTCTTGGAAGAGCTTTGCATTTCTGCTCCACTATCAGGCTGAAGGCCAAGCTTCTACTTCCAACTACAACGCAGATCCTGTTTAGGGTTTGGTTGTCTTTGTAAGCTGCAGCAAGTGGAGGCTAGATCTACTCAGATCTAGGCCAATCTAGTGCCTCTTCTCAGTGGTAAAGTTTTATATTCCATTGGAAAGAGAGTATTGGATCACTGGAGCATCAGATCCAGATATTGGCATTAGGCCAAACTTATCTTAAACCCTACAACGCAGTTTTTGCTTCCAGATCTGCGTTTTTCTGTAGGTGTTGTTGCAGGGACTTTTGGCATAACATTTTGGAGTGTTTTTCTTGTGTTTGGGATTTTCCCTTCACCTTTGAGATCCACTGAAGAGGATCATATTATTGTATACATCAGATCAGATCTAAATATTCCTGAAAATTTGAAGATTTATGCAGATCTGCAGCTTTAGATCTCAGATCTACTCCATGTGCTTCATGTATTGCTGAAAACCCCAAGGGGTATTTGAAGAAGAGTCTTTATAGTGTACGGATCTGTCATAGATCTGAATTTTCATGCATTATTTTTCTCTAGATATAAGTTTTAATCAACAACTTTTGTAGCCTAATAAAAATAACGTTGTCAAGGCAGTTTCTACTCATATGTATGGTTGCTGCACCTCTTTTTGAGGATTTTTCTTTATTGGAGACTCCTATTTCCTCTTGTACATATTATGGGCTTCATTTTACATCTAATTTTCTGTTATAAATGTTAACTAAGGGTCTCCATATTGGCCTTCTTCTATAATCTTGATGATCTGCGCTATTTTAATGCATAAATTTTTAGTATTGCTACATTTTCCCTTTTGGGATATTACACTCCTAAACTGCCTAAAAAAATGTTAAACTACTTATTACATTGAAATAGAGGATATCATTGTAGCTTCTATCTTAACAAATAAAACAAAATAAACTTGGAATACAATCCTTTTGTTAAATCTGGTTTGTTGCTGATGCATCCCCCTGGAGTGTTGAGGTGTCCTTTCTTGTTATGATGTGATAGCTGCACAGTTCTACAACAACGCCTCTATGCCCGACTTTCCCCAGATGTCGTGCTTACAACGGTGCCACTATATGCTCTTCTGCTTGAATCTTCCTATGCCTCTGTGCGTTTCGGTTGTGATGTCCCAATAGTCTGTATAAACGCATCTCCACCCGACTTTTCCAATGTTTTTGCGTTTCAAATGCTATCATCTTGTCACCTACTACTCGGATCTACCTCTTCTGCTCGTGCGTACTACGTTATGTATTTTATTCTCCTTTGCTCTATGTCAAACCCCATACCCGAGTCTTTCTGCTCGCGTTCAGACTTTCTTTCGGTACCAAGGTGTTTCACCAGCTTTATGTTATAGTCATTTTTTCTCCCTTCTATGGGATTTAACACAATAACTGCCTTACCTATGGATTTTAAAACCTTTGGCGTTCACCTTTGAAACCACATCAAATCCGAATATTGGATTTTTATTAGACATACATATGGAAGAAATCAACAGCGGTCACTTTAAAATAGCTCGCACATAAACTCAAACCACTTACATACATGCGGAACTGTGGTTGTAGGGTCCCACAAGACAATGACCAATTGGAAGCAATCGCACTTTGCAAATTATTTGATATCGCATGTCAAATATCTTAAATGGTAAACAATGAAATCACCGATGTGAATTTGCGATGGCGATGTTGCATCACAACATCACAACTTTTACAACTTATCACAAATCGTCTCCCGCAAGTTTAAGGCTATACCGATAAGAGTTAAACCATAATTTATGCGATGTGTGATATGCACTGGTGCGCTATGCCGACACATGGCCCTTCTCCTCATCGCATCGCAATCCAAATAACATACTGCATGATTCCTTAGTGCTAAACACTAAAATCTGTGATTTGTGAAATCACTCTATTTGCAGTTTAATCTCTATAGTTGATCTATGCCGAGATCCAACAGTCCTCGTTGTATCTTTACTCCAATTTTTCGACTTGTGCCTATTCGTTTCTTCCTTGTTGTTCGTAGAAAACTTGAGTTGTTCATGACTTTTCCCACGTTCATGACTTGACCCGCTTATCGTTTATGACTTTGTCCAGGACGTTCATAACTCTGCCTTTGTTGTTTGGCTACCTTTTCTCCTTTTCTGCCTTAACTTCCTTTGTTGCCTTTTCTACCTTTTCCTTTTATTCTAAAGTTCCTCCTCTCTACTCCTCTGCTTTTGCTGATGGTCTAACGTTGTTTCTGCTTCCCTGAATTTGGTTACAGTGCACATGTGATAATGAATTGTAATATCCCAAAATGGGGATGCAGCAATACATGAACACAATTCTAGAAATAACAGTGTAAATCAACTCATAAACACGGGAAACAAATATGGAGATATAAAATCATGTATTATACCAGCAAATCAATACATAATAGTGAGGCATGAATCATATACAATGAAGAAGTAAGCCTCCCATAAGAAATCACTCCACAAGTGAGCTACTGTCACAATACAAGAATACCGAAGACTTTTACAGCGCAGTTATAAACACACTACTACAGAAAAATAATGTACAAAATATGTAGGGTTGTTATATGCCTCAAAAGATATGCCCAATAAAGATCTAGGCTCAATACAACTCCTACAAAGAACCCGAAAAGGGTTTTCAGAAATACACCCTATACAAGATGGGATCTAAAGCCCAATGGATGAAGATTCACTGCAAACTGAAGAAAAAGAGTGTATAAGGCTGAAATATAATATATCTGATGTAGATCCCCTCAAAGGTCTCCTCCCATGAAAGGATAAACCCCTCAATCACAAGAAAACACGGAAAAGGACCCACAAGATCTTCCACTAAAGCTTCCCTCCTAAATAACGCAATTCCCAGCTGGAAAAACGTTGGAAATGATGGAAAATATATGTCTTGGTTCCAAATATCTAAAATATGCTCAAGAATTCTCCAAAAATATCTCCCAAGGGAAGTAAACCTTCCTCCTATGAGAAACTGGCTTAGAAAGTGGGATTCTATCCCCTCCACTGCTGCACCCTGCAACACCACACAATAACCTGCGGAAACTGTGCTGATGAAGAAAGTTGTAGCTTGGCTTGAAAACAAAATGTGGAAATGAATACAATACTCTTCCAAGAGGCCCCTCAAGGAAAGAGGTGGGATTCTTGCTCAGGAACACCCAGTCCTAATAACACAGCTACGCTGCTAAATAGCAAGAGGAAGCAAAGTCTAAGCAGACCAATATCAAATAATAATCTAAAACATAACCTCATATGGCTATCATCCTCTTCCTTAAATAGAATATGAGCTTGCTTGCCCTTGGCCCCACTCAATTAGTTCATTTCCTTCATAAGATCCATCTCCCTCCAAAACTGCATTATTCCTTAATTAATCTCCACTCCTCCATAACAACACTGTTGACTTGGTTAAAGTTGACTGAATCAACATGATCCAACCCCTATTCATCCTTGGAGATGCTTTATTTAGCTGCTAAATTGGTCCCCTTTCACACTTGAAGTGTTTTTATTGCTACTAAGGAGACTTATGGGCCTTCCCACCCACTTATTGACCTACCTAGTGATAAAACAACTATAATATTCCATTTAGCATGAAAGCTAAATTTTTGGAATATTACAGTCCTCCCCTCCAAAATGTTTCTTGTCCTCAAGCAACTGTAAAGGGAGAGAAAAATTCCTCCCCTCCTCCTCTTGTGGCCTCCTCATCAATAGTTCCCACCACTGCTCAAAATAATCTACAATAGATCTGCCCTCCAATGTTTCTTCCTGTTGTACTATACAACAACCCTCCCTTTTTCTAAATTTTAGAAATAAAATTTAGAAATAGGGTCCCTTTCTTTTTAGAAATAAAACATTTAGGAATAAAATTCATGTTATTATTAGATTGAAACAATCCTAAGTTGTATTCACATATTATTACCCGAGTTAAAATTAGAATTTCTTTATCAGCATTTAGTTTAGATTAGATAGTTTTATTATTTTGTCAATTTAGTCCCATTTTCACCCATTCAATTCAATCCACTTAGTTATAAGGAAACTGGTCCTTTAAATCCAGTCGGAGCCACCATCTCAAACGGAAAAGGAGCTGTCTTAAGGTCCCGACCGGGTGGTTTTCCCCCAATGTTTGAAGCAGAGATTTTCTAGGCTTCAACACTTCCCAAGCATGCAAAACCAAATGGTTCACATCATGAAAAGGTGGGAGGTATAAGTGGAAACCTTCTTGTTGTCCCATGGCCTCCTCAAGGTAGGATTTATGACAAGTATAGGGGATCTCATGCCCAATGAGATACTCCCAAACCCATGCTATCATCCAAATGAAATGAGCCATTATAGGTAGCTCATCAAGAGAATCCTCAACCCCAGTTTTATGCAATATATTGGGGATGCATGGAGAGATTAGATTTCTCCACCCAAGTTGTTTCTCTCTCCATTTATGGTAAGTATGGGGTTGCTGCTAACCTTGGGCTGAAATGACATGGCCTCCAAGAATGGCCCAAGTTACCCCACTAAAATAATCATCCATGAAGTGCCTCCTCCAAGAACTCAAGTTCTCTAAATAGCTCCCCCCATATGAAGAAAACAGATGTAGCATGGAAATCATGGTTTTTCCATTGTCTCTCCTAAAACATGAAAAATGTAAAGTAGGGAGAATAATACCTCCAATAGGCACCTCCAACTCTTGTCCCACTCTCCAAACAAAGCCCCCCATGAAAATAGGAACATCAGCAATATATGGAAGCAATAACCGGTGAAAACAAGTTGCCATATGACAACCGGAAAGTGGATCATAGTTCCACACATGGAACCAGCACAGTGCATCCATTTATATCTCAAAATAAATAATAACAAGTGCCCTTATAGCCACTTTTTTTCTGCCACAATAATCCCATAAGATGGAATCATGAATGTAGGATGTGGTTTCAATGGTGCACACCAAGAATCATGTGGCTTCCCCCACAAACCACCAATAGGATAGCCAATCTCAATGCTACATTTGGCCTCAATTACATCATAATATGATTTATAAGAAGGAATGACCCTCCTTAATACAACATGTTTCTCATATAAAGTAAAGAAGTGCAAATCATAATGCAAAAATTTACCTTCTCTACTAAGTACTTTGGTGATTGAGCTGAAATGGCTCAACTGAAAGCTCTCCCTCACCCCCAATGAGTAGGGAAGTGGATGTGAAATCCTCTCCATCACCATCCAGGCTATGTATCTCTCCATATGCTGATATATATCCTGCTGGATACCCTCCCAAGTTAACTCTTCCATCAAAGTGCATGGAAAGAAAGTCCACATGTGCTGCATTAGTAGCTTCCTCTTGAGCTCAGAAACTCTAGTCAAGAAGAATCTCCCATAAGGATAGATGACCTCTCTAACCACCATGTATCTATCATCTCCCTTTGGGTCGTCAAGAATCATGCAAGCACCAAGATCCTTGGAGTACTCTACCAAAAGTTGAGACCTTCAATATGGATCAACCATCCTAAGAGACAACATTGAAGATATGAAATGTGAAGCTCCCCACATGTTGTTGTCTTCTCCTTTGACATCCCTCATGCCAAAGTCATCCTCCAAACTATTTCCATGCCCAACATGCAGCTTCTCATGCTCAAATAGAATTGGTGACCTTTGGAAGTTGGCCTCCCATGAGAAGCTACCATCCAAAAATAACCTCTTGATCCTAGCCAATGTAAGCATCAGTGGCCCCCATATACTCCAATTTATGGAGGATTCCTTCCTCAAAGGAGGTACCCTATGTTTCTCCAAATCCATGGAGCAGCTCCCTTGCACAAGGTGCCATCCTCCATCATTGCAGCAACTTCTATCAGTGCAGTATATGTAGTGAGAGTGGGTAATGTTGAAAATGGGAGAATGTCTCCCTCCTCCTCGAGTCTAACCCAAACTCTCTGTGCTGTAATAGACCCCTCCAAAGTATCCACCCCTCCGGGATCTAAGAGTGGTGCCATCCAATGTGAAACATTCCTCATCATCTCCTGATCTAGTGGTCTCCCTGGTGGAATGCCTCCATGTAATGAGACATCAATGTCAAGAGTAGACTACATATATGGATGGAAAACCTTGTCCTTTCCCTCACAGCGTGAATCAGTCTGTCTCTTATTTGCATTAACTCTCTGAAATAGAGAGGGGTGTGTGCTCCTCATCAAGTGATGCTGACCTTCCTTCCTACCTTCTCCTTCCATCTGCAATGTTTCACAATCATGTTGTTCATTGATTGTGACTTGATCTTCATATATGAGATCCTGGGGAATTCCTTACAATGATACAATAATCCCTCTTTTTGGAGCAAGTGTTCCATCTACCTCTGCATGAGGTGCTATATGTGCTCTAGATATGACAGCATTGTTGCCCCCATCCTTCTCTTCTCCTTCAATATGCATGGGAGTCACCTTCTTAATAAGAGGATCCTTTTTTGGAAAAGGGATCTTGATGCCTTCTTGTCCAAGGATATAAGACAAAGATCTTGCCTCTAGCAAAGTAGTATGCAAGATGTGAGCTTCTCCAACAGTTTTCTGAAGTGGATTTTAGGTTATAGGTTCCTATATCATATGCAAAGGTTTTATTTGTTTTGGTTTGTTTGGTTCCACCAATGATGTTTCAGAATGTTTCCCATCAAACCTTTCCACTAATCTCTTAGTGAACGATGCATAAGAAGATACATTTTCATTTCTTAATGAAAAAGACTCAAATATCCACCAAGCATAAGCCTTACCTCCAAAATGCAACACTACAACTTTGATGGCTTCATCTTCATAAACTTGGTGCTGCTGCAAATAGGTGTGTAACTCCTCCACCCAAGTTCTAACTGAACATTTTGGTGGCCCATCAAAAGTAGATAGGAGAAATCTACTCATGTCATGCTGCTTGCTCCTCTCCACCTTGATCTTGCAAAACCCTTGGAAAGTGATCTGATTTTTGAACCTCTTAGTTTGGGATTCATATTCCTGCAGATAATCTCTAAGAGTCTCCATCTTTGGCATTTCTTATTCTTTCACCTCCCATATAGTAGATCTGGGCATATGACTACACTGTGAATCATAGTGTGTAGTTGCATTCTCACACACATCATGTGACAATCTAGAGTTGGCTTTAAATCAAAACTCCTTCAGAGAATCTCTCTCTCTTCTCATCTTCTTGAGATCTCCTTTGATATTCTGCATAGTTTGAAAGAGAAGTTGTGAGATCTCCTCCTCTTCTCCTCCTCCAAATAATGGAGTCTTATTTTTACTTTTCTGTACATCTCTCCTTCTTCTTATTATCCTGTTAACATAATGGCTGAGATCCACAGGGCGATCCAAGATTATGCTCTGATACCACTGTAATATCCCAAAATGGGGATGCAACAATACATGAACACAATTATGGAAATAACAGTGTAAATCAACTCATAAACATGGGAAAAAATATGGAGATATAAAAGCATGTATTATACCAGAAAATCAATACATAATAGTGAGGCATGGATCATATACAATGAAGGAACAAGCCTCCCATAAGAAATCACTCCACAAGTGAGGTGCTATCACAATACAAGAATGTCGGAGACTGCTACAACATAGTTATAAACACATTGCTACAGCAAAAGAATGTAAAAAATATGTAGGGTTGTTATATGTTGTGTAACCAACTCAAAAAAGAGAAGAAAAGAGATATAAACGCCTTAGAAATGAGCCACTTCGAGGGGGAAACCTCCAATACATTACATAAATTAACAATTCTTGGATGATACAAATGAACAAAACCTCCTTCTATATATAGGAGTCCATGGGGCCACAATATAATCCTAGTGGGGCCACAATGTAATCCTAGCCGACCTAACAATAATAATGTAAGGGCACAATAATAACAATATGGGGGTTACAGGGGTACAATAATAACAATAAGGGGGGCTACACTAACATAATAATGGGCTACACTATTAATATAGGGACTTAACATGCCCCTCTCCTTCAAACAAGTGTTGTCCTCAACGCTTGATTATTTCTTGATGCTTCTCTATAAAATTCTCATCCTCCCATGTGGAATCTTCTACAGGAAAGTTCTTCCACTTGCTGAGATACTCTGAAATTGATCGTACTTGTCGATTTCTTGTTTCTATGACTGCTTCATAACTTCTTTCGATGTGATGTTGATCTTCCTGTTGTTTCATTAGATTCTGCACCAAAGTTGGGTTATCCTTTAAGAGTTGGAGAACTTGTTGTTGATGCTCGCTGTGATCTTCCACTAATTTATCATCCATATTAGCTATTATTTGATCCTTCAAACCATCCAAATTAACTTCTATTTTTTCTTTTAACCCATCTATTTCATCTTCGATTGCTCTTCATAAGATCGAAACTTGTTGCACTTGGTACCGTAATTTTGATATCTCATATTGCAATTCTTCCTCTTCATGCATCATTGTATAGATTTATGAGGGCTTAATGGGTATGGAATTATTTTTTGGAGGAATTATATAACCGAATGCTGATAAATATTCTTCAGTATGCCCTTGGAATCACTTCAAACTGCTTTTTCAAACAAACGTTATGCAATTTTAAAAAACAAATACACACCTTTTTCTTTCTTTTGAGGAGCTCGATATTGAAATTGGATTATATATGTGATTGCAGCCCTTCAATATTTTAAATTCAGCACTGAAGTATCCCTCTGAATTCTCTTTTGAATGCCACAGGTCTGACTTGATTTGGATTCTCCAAGACAAAGTTGTGTCCAATCTCCCACAATGACCTAATTCTGGACTAGTTCAGTAGAGCGAACTTGTACGACTTACCACGTGTCACTTTTTCATCCTTTGTCTCTGAAATTGATAGCCAAGAAACTACAGTCTGTGTAATTGCGACCACTTTTTACGGCACTCCAATACGATGCCCAGAGAGAGAGTTATTGAACTTTTCCCACGATCACCTCTTTGAGATGAAATTCAGGAGCCTGCAAAAGCACTACCTTCCACAGATCATATCTCCCAAAATTTTTCGAACCAAGCTCTGAAATTGTTTTAAGAATTTCCTCGGGATTTCAGCTTCGTACCATATGAATTTCAGATTCTGAACCTTCGTAGAAAACAAGTTATAGCGCAAATTCCACGATGACCTGTTTAGGAGCCTGAAAAAAGAGCTAACTTCCACAGATGAGATCTCCGAAAATATTGCGAACCAAGCTCTGAAATTTTTAGAAAATATTCCTCAGGATTTCAGCTTCGCACCCTAAAAATTTCAGCTTCTGAAACTTTGTAGAAAAAACTTTATAGCGAAAATTCCACGATGACCTGTTTGGAGCAGCGAAACCCTAGAATCCAAAGCTCTGATACCAAATGTTGTGTAACCAACTCCAAAAAGAGAAGAAAAGATATATAAACGCCTTAGAAATGAGCCACTTCGAGGGGCCAACCTCCAATACATTACATAAATGAACAATTCTTGGATGATACAAATGAACAAAACCTCCTTCTGTATATAGGAGTCCATGGAGCCATAATATAATCCTAGTGGGGCCACAATGTAATCCTAGCCAACCTAACAATAATAATGTAAGGGCAAAATAATAACAATATGGGGGTTACAGGGGTACAATAATAACAATAAGGGGGGCTACACTAAAATAATAAGGGGCTACACTATTAATATAGGGACTTAACATTATATGCCTCAAAAGATATGCCCAATATAGATCTAGGCTCAAAACAACTCCTACAAATAACCCGAAAAGGGTTTTCAGAAATACACCCTATACAAGATGAGATCTAAAGCCCAATGGCCGAAGATTCATTGAAAACTAAAGAACAAGAGTGTATAAGGCTGAAATATAATAAATCTGATGCAAATCCACTCAAAGGTCTCCTCCCATGAAAGGATAAACCCCTCAATCACAAGAAAACACGGCAAAAGGACCCACAAGATCTTCCACTAAAGTTTCCCTCCTAAATAACGCAATTCCCAGCTGAAATAGCATTGGAAATGATGGAAAATATATGGCCCGGTGCCAAAGATCTGAAATATTCTCAAGAATTCTCAAAATATATCTCCCAAGAGAAGGAAACCTTCCTCCTATGAGAAACTGGCTCAAAAAGTGGGATTCTAACCCCTCCACTACTGTACCTTGCAACACCGCACAATAACCTATAGAAACTGCACTGATGAAGAACGTTGTAGCTTGGCCTGAAAACATGAATGTGGAAATGAATAAAATACTCTTCCAAGAGGCCCCTCAAGGAAAGAGGTGTGATTCCCACTCAGGAACACCCAGTGCTAAACAACACAGCTACCCTGCTAAACAGCAAGAGGAAGCAAAGTCTAAGCAGACCAATATCAAATAATAATCTAAAACATAACCTCATATGACTCACATCCTCTTCCTTAAATATAATATGAGCTTGCTTTCCCTTGGCCCCACTCAATTAGTTCATTTCCTTCATGAGATCCATCTCCCTCCAAAACTGCGTTATTCCTTAATTAATCTCCACTCCTCCATAACCACGTTGTTGACTTGGTCAAATTTGACTGAATCAACATGATCCAATCTCTGTTCATACTTGGAGGTGCTTTATTTAGCTGCTAAAATGGTCCCCTTTCACACTTGAAGTGTTTTTGTTGCTTCTAAGGAGACTTATGGGCCTTCCCACCCACTTATTCACCTACCTAGTGATAAAACAACTATAATATTCCATTTAGCTTGAAAGCTAAATTTTTGGAATATTACATGAATCCTTGTTGCGCTTGTGGTTATCCTTTTGAGCATATTGCAGGTCTTCTTGAAATTATAACAACTGTTCCTCAACAACCTTGAATTTCTCAAATACTCTCTTGATTTTTAGCTGAGTCAAATTAGGCTACAACACGTGGAAAGACAACATGGAGGCAGTTTTGGAGGACAACAGGTTGAAAGAATTCATTGATAATGACATTCCCAAACCTGCTTCAGCAGATGCCGCTCTTCCTGGTGCTTGGAAAAATAACGTTGTAAAGGTGAGGAGGATATTACTGGAGGGAGTACAAGACCACATTGTCTCAAGTCTCCATGTCCAAGTGACTCCATATGCAATGTGTAAGGATTTGATAGATATGTTTCAGAGTAGCAGTGATCATAGAAAATTGGCACTGAAGGACAAGCTCAGGAAAATCAAAATGGAAAAAGGCGACACTATTCTGAAATATTTAACCAAGTTTATCCAATGTCGATATGAGCTTGGGAGCGTCAGAATTACTGTCGCGGATGATGACTTGGTGAGCCTACTTCTTCTAGGCCTTCCCAAGAGTTGGCATAGTTATCAGGACTCTGTCAATGGGAGGGAGAAGCTTCCATATTGGGAACGACTTTGGTCGGATTTGGTGAAGAATAATTCAAGCGGAATACTAGGGATGGATCTTCATCTAAGTAATATGATTAATAAAATTGTGCTTTGGCTAGTAAGGCGAATAAAGGGAAAGGAAAGAAATCCTATTCGAAATCTGAGACCGGCAAATATGGCAAGAAGCGTGGCATGTCTAGAGTGAAATGTTTTTATTGTCATGAGCATGAACATTATGCCACTAATTTTCCACAAAAGAATAAGAACAAGAAGGCTTCATGATCTGCAGCTGGTGAGGCTTTGGCCTCGCAATTTGAGTTGGAAATCTCGCTCATCGCATGTATGGTGTCAAGTGAAATGGGATCAGTGTGGTACTTGGATAGTGGTGCATATATCCTATTTGTATCATGATGGGAGAAAAATAAATTTTCAGTATCTTGGAGGAGAAGGACCTCCAGATGCATATCTAAATGGGTGATGACGGGAGGTACAGTGCTACCGGGATTGGTACAGTTACCTTCTAGAGACATTCAGGTAAATCCTTCTTATTAAAAGATGTAATGCATGTACCAGGCTTGAAAAAAAAAAATAGTTTCGGTCGCAATGTTGGAGGATTGAGGTTATGATGTGGTTTTTAGGGAAGGGAAAGCTTTCCTTCGACACAAATCCACAAGACAAGACAAGAATATTTGGATTCGTGTGAATAATATCTACAAAATTGATGTAGATAGTAGTGCAACATTGATAGGTAAGGCATACAAAGTGGTGAGCTGGGATGAGGGTGATTTATGGCACAGGAGATTGGGCCATCTACACCACGGTGCCTTGAAGGTCATGCAACATATTTGTACGGGTCTTCCCAAGGATACTCTTGTGCAGATAGAAACATGCAAGGGATGTACCATGGAGAAGTATGCAAAGGCCACTTTTCATGAGAAGGAGAACCAAGAAGCATAAATCCTTGAGAGAGGTCACTCAGATGTGTGTGGAACATTCTCTACAGCTTTGACATCTAAGCATAGGTATTATGTGATATTTTTTGATGACTTTTCTAGAAAGTGTTGGATCTACTTCATGTAGAAGAAAGATCAGACGTTCTCAAAATTCTGTGAGTTCAAAGCACTGATGGAGAAAGATATGGGGAAACACGTGAAGGCTCTTAGGAGAAATAATGGTGGTGAGGTAATATCCAATGAATTCAAGAACTTTTGTAGAAAAGAATGAATTTAGAGAGAGTTGATTGCGCCTCAAAACCCACAATAGAATGGGGTCGCAGAAAGAAAGAAAAAAACAATTGTGGGTGCGGCATGAGCGATGTTGCATGATCAGGGCCTATCATTTCATCTTTGGGCAGAGGCATGCAACACAATGGTATTTGTGTAAAACCGTAGTTCTCATCGGATACTTGGCATGAGTACACCAGAGGAGGCTTTTTCTGGTAAGAAACCTGATGTTTCATATTTTAAAATTTTTGGCTCATCTGTCTATTGCCATGTGACCAAAGATTCCAGGAAGAAGCTAGAACCAACAACTAAGATTTGGATATTTTTGGGGTACACTGATATTCCCCACAACTATCAGGTGTATTTCCCAAACATCAGGATGATTTTTGTGAGACGGGATATAAAATTTGATGAGGAGAAAGCCATGTGTTTTTTCCTTGAGAGAGATATGGATTTGCATGCAGATGAGGAAATCTTGGTTCCAATGGATGAACCTCAAGATGTGGAGCAGCCACATGCGTAGGATCATGGAGTGGGAGAAAACACTCATGCAGAGCCATCCACGAGAAATGGCATAAGGCACACCATGGAAGCTGATAGATTGAGACTTGATGCGGTAGAGCATGTAGGAGAACCTACTTCACTACGCAAAGAGAGACAGTCTCCAGATAGGTTTATTGGATACATGGCTCTTATGAGCAATTGTATTGTGACAGAACCATCCTCCTTTGAGGAAGCAGTGCAGAAACCAATTTGGGTTGATGCCATGGTTGAGGAGTATGACTCCATCGTTAAGAAAAATGCATGGGAAGTTGTCCCAAGACTAGTCGGAAAATCAGTGGTTGGATCTAGATGGATCTATAAGGTGAAGCAGGTAGATGATGGGAGTGTGGAGAAGTACAAGGCTAGATTTGTATCCCGAGGATTCTCACAAGTTGAAGGGATTGAATATGAGGAGACTTTCACACTAGTTGTGAGATACTCATCGATTATATCTATCCTTTCTCTCTGATCGCAGATGGGGTGGCAGATGCATCAGTTGGATGTGAAAATTGCATTTCTCAATGGATTTATTGAGGAAGAAGTGTACATAGAGCAGCCATAATTTTTTGAGATCTTTGACAGTGAGTCGCATGTGTGCAAACTCAAGAGAGAATTGTATGGGCTAGATCGATCACCTCATGCTTAGTACACCAGGATTTATAACTGTTTCACTGGGTTGGGCTTCACGAAGGGTGAAGTAGATGCAAACCTGTACTAGATTTTGGTTGATGGTAATCTATTGATTATCGTACTTTATGTTGATGATCTAATTTTGACAGGTGATGATCAGATCATAATTTCTTGGAAAGAGGATCTTGCAAGAGAGCTTGAGATGAAGGACATGGGATTCCTTCACTATTTCCTTGGTTTGGAAATATGGCAGCGGGATGGTGAGCTATTTTTTTCTCAAGGAAAGTATGCCAAAGAGATTATGAGTAAGTTTCACATGGAGAGTTGTAAACCCATGGAGACTCCTTTTCCAGGAAAATGGAGTAAGGAGGATGCTACTTCAAGTGAGGTAGTGGATGCTACTGTTTACAGGCAGCTAATGGGTTCACTGATGTACTTATTGAACATCAGACCAGGCATTTGCTACACAGTTAACCAATAGATTCAAGCTATGGTTAAGCCGACCAAGCTCTTTTGGAAGGCGGGGAAGCATGTCTTGAGATACCTCAGAGGCACTACAGAGTATGGATTATGGTAGATACGGACAGAGGGAGTGAAGCTCAAGGCTTCACGGATGAAGATTGGGCAGGCAGTCCATCAGACATAAAGAGCACATCAGGAGGGATCTTCAGCATAGGATCGACAATATTTTCTTGGTACAGTAGGAAGCATAGATCTGTCGCACTCAGTTCAGTCGAGGCAAAGTAAATGGCAGAAAGTCAGGCTACATGTGAGGCCATCTGGATGAGGAAGATTTTTGTTTAGCCATCGGATGGATCCGACGATGATACATTGTGATAACCAGAGTTTCATTAAACTCTCAGTTAATCTAGTATTCCATGATAGGTCCAAGCATATAGACATCTGGTATCACCATCTCAAATATTGTATTAAGAGGTGCATTATGTTACCTTAGTACATTCCCACGGAATATCAGGATGAAAATATTCTAACGAAGGCACTCGCCAAGAGAAAATTCGAATACCATAGAGGCAGGATCGGGGTAGTTGATAATCCCTTTCGTGTTGAGAGGGAGTGTTGAAAGTCAACAAGAAATTGCAACACACACACTAGTGTGGGACCACAGGTCATAGCGATACATTATTGTGAAAGCCAATTTATTTAATAAAATGGAGAAATGTCTAATTTAATTTTCCCTTAATTAAAATGGACAATAAATTGTAATCTTATCTCATGATCATTTGTAAAAGTTAACTAAGTGTGATAAACTTAGTTAGCTCATGAATTTCGAGTTGAGGGTGGCTGGTGAGGCATGCAAAGTGATTCTATTAGTTATGGACTTCATGTTTCAGTTAGTTCATTAGTTTAATGCATGAGAAATCAATTAACTCAAATTAATTGAGTTAAAATCAGTTTAACTAGTTGTAACTGTTTGTTGCACTAGTGAGAATTCAAGTGAATTAAATCATATTTAATTCACATGGATTAATTTGTCATGCAGCTGATTATTTACTATTAGTAGATGCATGCATGTCAATTCTAGTGGAGACCTAGTTGAGACAAAGGTTAAAGGGATGTTAACTATCAATTGTATTTTTAGCAAACTGCATAGATGCAGTTAAAATACCATAGGATGACCATGATACTCAGTGCAGTAAAGGAGGGATGAAATTCCTAAAGAATAGGGATTGCATGGGCAAGTCAGGTTGAAGACAGTTTGAAAATTGGCTAAGTGTTGGTCGATTTTGTCTGGATCAGTGTGAGACAATTGTGGGAGTGTAGGAGACTCTTGTGAGAAGAGTGCATTGTAATTGTTTCATGATTCCTTGGTGAATATGTAATAGAAGATAGAGGGGTTTTGAGCGGTAATATTTCCCCGGGAAAATATATGTGTTGTGGTTTGATTTTCTTCTTTCTTTACTTGTTGTGATTGGCAGCCGTGTTTATTTTCCTCAGATGTTTTGTAAAAGGATTAAGTATCTTGCTTTAGCATATCGCAAGATCATAAATCCATTGGTATACACATTGTTTGTATAATTTCTACACATACTAACAATATGATTTGAAAATATCATTCATTAATTCCCTTATCATTCAGATGAATTCCTTGGCATATTACTTTATTCTCCTTGCATCTGACCTTTCTATCTTCCCTTGAAGCCAACCTCTTATTTTCAGTGAAAAGGAACACAAGAGATACCCCCACTAAGTATATTTTCTCCCTTTTTCTTCTAGACCTAGGTATGTTGAGTTTGGTCAACACCATGAGCTGATTTCCCGTGATGATATGCTACTTTTTCCTTACTGGGTGACTTTTTCCCAAACCACTTGTGATTCCTCTTGTTATAACCAATTATAACCAATCTAGAATTTACCTCTTTCTCTTCTTTGTCACTGTTCGTGGTTGTTTTCTTCATGTACTTCAATGAAGAACTAAGAGAGCTATTTGTCCTTTTGTCTAATTGGAGTCTCTGCTTGTTGCAGGTTATATAAGAGATATTAAACACATGAATTGAAGAATATGATATGCCAACCTTATGGTAATAATTTTGAAATGAAAAAATTGGTCTACGCTACCTCCATGCACCATTCGATATGCCTTTCTTACGAGTGTTGTAATAAATCCTGCGTAATTTTTCTTGTTGGATCTCATCATAATCCACGCCTCTAATTATTGTGTTTTGAAACGAGGATTTCTTACCAAATGTTTGTAACACCCTCTTCCCACATATACCCAAGTAATCGTCCAACCGGGGCAAACATGTGACAAGAGGCTACTAATACAAAATTCAACCTCCTAGATGACCTTGAGGACGTGGAACCGACGAAAACATGAGAAACACACCTTACACAAAATTAACAACATCCCCAGAAGGTATCCCAACCTTCCAGACCCCTGATACCTAAGGGAGACTAACTTTTTGACCATTTTGAGCCTTAGTCACAGGAATTCCAAGGAAAGGTAGCGGTTGGGAGCCTATAGTTGCAGGCATTTGCAGGCAAGGTAGTGGACAGGTCCCCAAATACATAGTTTTATGCCTGCAACTCTGGGATGTGTGCCATCTTTTTAGCCCGAGAGCCCAGGTCACTGCCCAGAACTTCATGAAACGTTAGGAAATTATAAGTGACATTAAAATAAAGGTACAAAAGAAATCACAACATCGGGAAATCATCTGGACCCCTCCTAGCCATGATATGAATTTTTTCAAGCATGTCACAAACATTTCATCTACAAGTGTAAACAAAAAATTTAAACATAGGGGTCTCTTACTTATCTAATAATCGTTAATAATAATTCCCCCCCTACATCATAAGCTACAATACAATATATTTGACCATAGATACATTGTGTACTCATTTATAGGTAAAAAAAAAGATAGAGACATACATCATCACTGACCAAATGCATGCTTATAACCAACACAATAACAACAAAAATGCAATGGATACAATAACAATAAATCCTTACATAAACTAGTACACTTGCATACCAAATACAAGAGGAATGAGCTCTTCATTACTGAATGTAAAAACCAACCAGAGATGGGACTTCAATATTCCACCCGCCCATAGATTGGTTGATCCAAGTCTCACTTCAGCAAATCACCCCCATGCCATATTCCAAGCATGAATGTGGGATCTCATCAAGCACATCAATAACAATCAATCCAGGGCTTCTAGAGGCCAAAACACCTCAAACCTTAACTAGTGATTCCACCTCATGGTCAAACATCAAAACCATCATGGATTGGTCTCTATCCAAGTTGTTCTAGGGCTCCAGAGTGTTTTTTCTTGCCAGGACTTCCAAGACTAGTAACTCAACCCAAAGTCTTATAGATATTCCAGATAATTTTTCATCTTATGGCTTCCTAGAATAGTAACTCAACCCACCAAGGGATTACAGAGCGTTTATCCAACCAACGCTTCCAGGACTAGTAACTCAACCAATATTTGTCTGTCAAGCTTCCAGAGCATTTGTCAAACCAAGGATTCCAGGAACTAATAACTCAACCCACAGCTAAAGGAATCATGAGAACCAACCAGAAAAAAATCAATGGACATAAACCCATGAAATCATGGTGATCCAGGAAATGGAAAGGATAGGAAAATCCACATGCATACACCATGCATGCCAACACTAGTGAGGAAAACATATATGCAACTTGTTACCTATAATAAAATCCCACTGTAGTTGTTGATACAGGTGACCACTTAAACTTTATTGCTCTTCCTTTTCCTTCTTTCTCCAAATCACCAAGCATCCACACTCTCCAAAAGTGCTCCAAGAAAAATCTAAGTATCCAAGAGTATGAGATAGAGAGAGAGAGAGAGAGAATAATGAAAGAGCTCCAAAAATTCACTGACCAAAGGTACCAATTGATCCTAAAAATCGTTTTTATAGAAGAGGCCTATATTTTCTTCATTTTCCATTATTTTCCTTCATTTTCCTCCTCACATGCAACCTATGACCTTTCACCTCCCTTTTCTCCTAATTTCCATTATTTTCATGAATAAATGTGCCAAAAATACTTTTTGTCTCTTTAATGCATTTATCCATAGACTTTTCCATTTTCCTTAGCCATAATAAACCACGTGAACACCTACATTAGGATGTTTTTCCCAACATTAAACTTGGAATAAGTGTCCCATCAACCATGGTTATTACTTTTAACTTTATTAAATGGATTTTTCATGAGGGCTATTACAAAACCCTCCCCCTTGGGGGACACTGTCCTCAATGTTCAATCACACATATACCTCAACAACACTGCTAGAAAGAAAACATAATTCCCATGGAGCTATAATATTCCCAAATTTTCACATCATATTTGGAATATTAGTGTCCTTGATTTTCTTAATAAATTAAGTAAATAAAAGGGTGGAGGGACCCAAAAACCTTAAAGATGAATAAAATCCACTTTTAATGTGTGAATGTGCATATTCTAGATCTAGAACTAAAAACATGGAGTAGTGGAGCAGCTCCATTAATGGAGATCATGTCTCATTTATGAGATAGATTATGGAGGATGAATCAGTCAATAAGATCATGGATATTAAATATTAAATCATCAGGGTCTTTGATAAGGTCAATTGAGATCATAATGCATTCAAAGAAGATCATTAAGCACTTATGATAAGATAGTGGAGGAAGTGATGCATTTAATGCATGCATGATGGAGACGGTGATCACCCCCATATGAACATGATGGAGGACATGGATCAACAGCACAGTCAAACATGGAGACTTTTTCCACATGTGCAACGCAGATTTGGAGTGGGCCTAGGCTATGAAAGGCTCATGCATATAATGAAGGTGAAGGCATGATGGAAGGCATGATTTTGATTATTCATTTCTTGATCTGTTTAGATCTAGATTTGTCTTAGGAAATTTCTATCCAAGCTTGGGTAGTTTAGTAGAGTTTGCAGTGTTTTTTAGCACAGGGTGTTCCCAAGTGGGGATCCCACCTCTTTCTGTGAGAAGATTTGGAAAGAGGATAGTTCTTCATTCCTTATCAGGCATTGGTGCCATCTTTAGGAGTTTGCTTCTAGCATTCAGCTAGGAAACCAGTGGAGGATTCATCCTACCACTTTGTTCTTCAGATCCAGTCTTGTAGGAGCAACAGATCTATATCCGACATTCAAGCCATTGGGTTTTACCTCCATGAAGTAGCAATCCCTTCAAGTATTGTGTAGTTTAGTCTTGTAGATCTATTGGAGGAAGGAAGTTTCCAGTATTTCAGCTAAAAATCCTGTGAGGGATAACCTCCTCACATTGGATCTATTGTTTCCATCACTCAGGAGGTGATTTGACACATCTAGTAGTAGGCTAAGGAGCCTCCCTCTCTGACAACGCAGTTTTCTAAAGCTGTTGTTCATCTAGCAACTATTTTTAGTGGAGGAGATTGGAGGAGATAGATCTTGAGCTTTCAGCCCAAGGATCTAGTGAAGGGGTCAGCCCTTCTTGCATAGATCTAATTGCGCATCATTGCAGCCATCATATTATCAGATCTAGCTTCAGATCTGCATTCCCAACAACATATATGTGAATCCCTAAGAGGAAGGTTGTCTTGGACTTACAGATATGAGAAACCCCTCCTGGGTTATCTTGGGAATCCATCATAGAGCCTAGATCTACAATTTCAGCATCATTGAAGCTCCCATTCTGCCTAGATCTGAATTCTATCTTTTAGGCAATTGCAGTCCCTATAGATGCAGCAGGGACAACGCAGTTCACCTTCCAGCAGAGAAGCAGCTACACAGTCCCTCTTGGGATATCATTGCAGGGTCATTCTAGGCTACTCTTGTGGCTTGAGTGCCTCATATTTTGAGCACTGTTGTACTTGATTTTTGCACCTCCAATATAATAAAATGACTCAACTATTTCTGTGCATTCTGATGTGTATATAGATTTATTTTTTACTTTTTTGTAGTTCCCATATTTTGTTTTAGTATTACTGCATTTTCCCTTTTGGGATATTATAGTGGTATCAAAGCATGATCTTTGGCTCAGCTTGTGGACACTTCATATTTTGCATCAAAAGAATGAGATCTATCATGGAGATGATAAATCTGCCACACCTTTCTTTAGATCTATACAAGATATCTCCAAGGAGGTCAATCAAATGAAGAAGGAAAGGCAAAAAGAAGATCCAAGAAGAAGAATTGATGAGGAAGGTCCAAGCACCTCCTATTAGCAAAGAAGAAAACCGGAGAATCCTAGATCTCCTCATAGATCCACTATGCCCACTTTATTTGGAGAAGGTGAAAGGTGTATAAATGAAGAAAGGAATGAACCTGAGACTCATGAGACTCTCAGTCTATATCTTGAAGAGTACAAAGCATAGTCTAGATAATTCAAGGAGAAGCTAACTCTCCAACAATTCTTCAAAATCAAAGAAGAAATAGGATCCTATAGCAGCAATAGAAGAAAGAGGCATAATAGATTTTTTTTGCCTACATTTGATGGATCTTCCTCAAGCACTGTTAAATCTTGGAGGAGAGAGTTAAATGCATTTTTCAGGCTACATCCTGTAGCTGAAGGAGAGGTTGTTCAAATTGCAGCACTTCATCTTTTTGGTGAAGCGAATGATTGGTTGTTTGGTCACATGGAGCATGCAAAGGTGAAAATATATTCAGATTTCTTTCACAAATTGGGGAAGGAGTTTGATGTGAGAAAAACAAAGATGTGCCACAAATAGAAATTTCCTAAGGAAACAAAGGAGGATGTCAATCTTGTCACTCTGGACAAGAGGTCACTACTTTCACCACCAGCTGCAAAATTACTTGCATCCGAAGAAGAGACAATTGCAACTTTGCAAGATATTCTAGATCTCTTGACACATAGAGTCCCATGCATGATTCAGGGGATGCATGAGGAAGAGGAGGAAGTTTCCAGTGCTGCTACACTTGGAGAAGAGCATCCATCATTCTTACCAGCAGTTGGAGGCACTATTGTCCCGGTTGGAGGAACTCTTGTGATCTGGAAAGAGGTTCCCACACATCAGTTGATCCAAGGTATGCATGAAATTTCATCCCATATTGTTTCAGTAAATATTATTGAAACTTATGAAGGCATGCCATCAGGGCCAATGCAAAACCAAGGGTTAGAACAAAATGCTGATTTGAAGCAGCAACATATCATAGCACAGAGGACCCTTGATCTAATCAAGGAGGAGATTAAGAACTATTCCAATTCATCATTGTTGAGCTACATTCAACCCTTTGAGTTGAAGTGTATAATTTTAGAAAATGGTATTAGCATGATCCTATGTACAATAACTAGTTATGAGATTAGTATTGTGCCTTTCTTTGAGACAACTCATGTATTACCATGCAGATCTACAACGTTGTCACTTAGTAGTTGTGACAAATAAGGGGCATCATCATTATTGGAGCATTATGAAGGTAGCTTCACTTATGAAGCAATGGAGGTAAAAATGGTAGATGGTATACATCTCATTAGGGGAATTTTGAGGTCTAAAATGGGCCTCCTAAGAAAAATGTACAACCAAAATAAACTTTATAAGAACCAATAGGATTCAAGATGATGATGTCAACCATGGGGGATGATTCATCATTTTTGGAGTAAAAAAGTAAAAATAATAAAAAATAATAAAATAATAAAACTACTTTTTCAACTCATATTTTCAACTTATCTCCCTAATTTTTTACTCAAATTTTGAGCATGAGTGCTCGTTGGATGAAAAAATTAATTCCTCATCCAAGGAGTATGCATGTTGCATACTTTTGATGGACTTTTCTATTTCATGTATTTCTCATTTTTCGTGTAGCAGGGTCCATCAAAATCATGCAGCATGGATACTCCTTGGATGAGGAATTAAATTCTGCATCCAACGAGTGTTTCCTCTCAAAATTTGAGTAAAAACATAGGGAGATAACTTGAAAATACGAGTTGAAAAAGTAGTTTTATTATTTTATTCTTTTTTATTCTTTTTTCCCTCTAAAATTTGGTGATGTAATCTAATATTATTTTATTATTTCCTCTATTATTTTATAATTTTCTTAGGAAGCGCATTTTATACCTCAAAATTCCCCTAATGTGAGATGAGGAATCTTTTCTCCTTTCTAGATGACACTTTCTCAATGAGCATCTCCTTGCTCAAAGAGAAAATTCTACCTGTAGTAGATCCAAAACTTCATTGGTTTTGGAGGGCCTTTGGTGAAAAGAGAATCTCCTTGAGAGATTTCATTGGTGGTGCACTTCAACATTTCATGAAGTGAAAATTTCTTCATCAGTTTGGGAAGGATGGTATTCTACAAAGGGAGGATACCATGATTATGCAGCACATCATTCATTCTCCACATTGGGATGAGTGGGTGAGGATGATAAGTAAGGGGTTGCATGACCACTTTCAGATATATGACATGGGCCAGCAAGTCTTTTTATGTTGGTTTCTCTTGGGAGATCTTTGTCACTACCCAAAGGCTCCTATTTCTTTGATCCATGCCTTGAAGAACACTTATGAAATGAAGAAGGAGGCATGGTTGCATTGGCTACTCTTGGGTGAGTATGGTTACCACCCAATAGCTCATGTTTTTTTGATTCATGCCTTGTGTATCAATGATAAAATGCAGAAAAAGAAGGCATGTTCATTTTGTTTTCCCTCGAGAGAGTTTGGCCACCACATGACATCTCCTATGTCTATGAGTTTTGTATTGGGAAAAACTTCACATGATGCTCTCATGATGTGTATTGATGGTGTGTGCTTGTATTGGGCTGATGTGACATTTCACATATCTATCATTATGTTTTTACTCCATGATGCACATGAGGGAGAAAGAAGGTAGCAAGATCTCTTGTTGCTCTGGTTACTTTTTGGGGATTTTGGCTTATCCATCTTGCATGGGGGAGATGGAGGATGGAAGCAAAGGGCCTTAATATGGTGGTTACTATTGGGAGAATATGGTTTGATGTCTTTTTCTACCCATATGTCTCTATTTATTCTTTTGAATAATGTTGGAATGATGCCTGGATCCAACAAGGCCAACGGGACTAAATATGAGGGCATGTTAATGCTCAATTTGCTTAATGAAACATGGGATGAAGAAATGATTTATGAGATGGAACTTTTCCTTTGTGAGAAGAACCACTTTATTTTATGTATCTCGTGAGGTTGGACATCATATGGTTGTCACTTGGTACTTCATGGTGAAAGGAGGGCATTTAACTACACAGTTGGAGGTCGTTCTATGTTCTCTTGAGAGACAACTTTGGAACCAAACATGCATAACACATTGCAGAAAATGGAGGAGGCGTTCCTTATGTGGATGCCATTTGGAGGGGGGATAGATGTATTTTCATCTACTTTTGGAGTTTCTTGAGGACAAGAAACATTTTTCCAGGGGGGACTGTAATATTCCCAAATTTTCACATCATATTTGTAATATTAGAGTCCTTGATTTTCTTAATAAATTAAGTAAATAAAAGGGTGGAGGGACCCACAAACCTTAAATATGAATAAAATCCACTTTTAATGTGTGAATGTGGATATTCTAGATCTAGATCTAAAAGCATGGAGCAATGGAGCACCTCAATTAATGGAGATCATGTCCCATTTATGAGATAGATTATGGAGGATGAATCAGTCAAATAAGATCATGGAGATTAAATATTAAATCATAAGGATCTTTGATAAGATCAACTGAGATCATAATGCATTCAAAGAAGATCATTAAGCACTTATGATAAGATAGTGGAGGAAGTGATGCATTTAATGCATGCATGATGGAGAGGGTGATCACCCCCATATGAAAATGATGGAGGACATGGATCAATAGCATAGTCAAACATGGAGACTTTGTCCACATGGACAGCGCAGATTTGGAGTGGGCCTAGGCTATGAAAGGCTCATGCATATAACGAAGGTGAAGGCACGATGGAAGGAAAGATTTGGATTACTCATTTCTTGATCTATTTAGATCTAGATTTGTATTAGGACATTTCTATGCAAGCTTGGGCTGTTTAGCAGAGTTTGCAGTGTTGTTTAGTACAGGGTGTTCCTGAGCGAGGATCCCACCTCTTTCTTTGAGCAGCTCTGGAAAGAGGATTGTTCTTCATTCCTTATCAGGCATTGGTGCCATCTTTAGGAGGTTGTTTCTATAATTCAGCTAGGAAACCAGTGGAGGATTCATCCTACCACTTTGTTCTTCAGATCCAGCCTTTCAGGAGCAACAGATCTATATCTGGCATTCAAGCCATTGCGTTTTACCTCCATGCAGCAGCAAGCCCTTCAAGGATTGCGTAGTTTAGTCCTGTAGATCTATTGGAGGAAGGAAGTTGCTAGTGTTTTAGCTGGAAATCCTATGAGGGATAACCTCCTTGTTACACCATTTTTTGGTCATCTAACCTACTATCATTAGATGGACCCAAGTACACCATGTAAGCCCAATTTTACCCTAAGTAAAATTGCTTTCACTATGTGAAATAACTTAATAAAACACATTTATTAGGTTGTTTATGGTCTAAACAGGAAACCCCAAAAGGAAATATTAAACAAACCTATATTTGTTTGATTTTCCTCAAGGAATAATCAATTAAACAATAATTTAATTATTATTCCTAGTCATGTTTAACCCGAAACAAAGAAATTAATTAGATAAATCTTTATTTGTCTTATTATTTTCTAGAAATAATTATTTAAATCTTATTTAAATAATATTCCTTGTTAAATATGACTAAATCACCCATAAATAATTAAATAAATCATTATTTATTTGATTATCATTCAACCACTTCCTTAAAATGATAAATAAATCATTTATTTATTTATTATTTAAAAATAAAGGGATTTGACCCAAGTCAAATACTTTTTCCCTCCAACAAATATAATAAAATATTCCATAAAAGGTGGATCTAGATTTGGTTAACATTATTTTAATCATGCACCAAGATCTAGAATGACCAAATATTTTGTTATAAATAGGAGGGTTTTTCCTACCATTCTTCACCTTTTTTTGCCTATTAGATCACTCTGGATCTAAACTCTTGGTCTGACTTTGAGCCATTATCATTGTCATATTTTCATTATTTGTTGTGTGAGCTCCCTTTGAGTTCTATCTTTGTCTGGGTTTTCTACACCAACAGGAGAGAGAAAAGCTAGATCTGAAGTGTTGAGGACTTCCAAGAACCCATCCCATTGAGAAGAATTGGAAACACCTTCTTGTTTTCCTCCCAGGTGCCCTTAATACAAAAAATTCTTTCAAAAATCGTTCTTTTCTTGTCTATTGGATGTATGGAGCAAAACCTTATTTTTACTGCTTAATGTCTCTATATGCATAGATCTGGTTTTTTGCAGCACTTGTCTTGATCAACTAACTGCAGATCTGAAGATATTGGCAGCCATATTTGATGTTAGGGCTATAAGTTATGCGTAGCTAAAGTGGTTTTTTTTCGTACACTTCGACAAAGGATTCATACTAACACTCCTCACATTGGATCTATTGATTCCATCACTCAGGAGTTGATTTGACACATATAGCAGTAGGCTAAGGAGCCTCCCTCTTTGACAGTGCAGTTTTCTGAAGCTGTTGTTCATCTAGTAGCTATTTTTGGTGGAGGAGGTTGGAGGAGCTATATATTGAGCTTTCAACCCAAGGATCTAGTGAAGGGATTAGCCCTTCTTGCATAGATCTGATTGTGCATCATTGCAGCCATCATATTATCAGATCTAGATTTAGATCTGCATTCCCAGCAACATATATGTGAATCCCTAAGAGGAAGGTTGTCTTGGACTTGCAGATCTGAGAAACCCCTCCTAGGTTATCTTGGGAATCCATCATAGAGCCCAGATCTACAATTTCAGCATCATCAGAGCTCCCATTCTGCCTAGATCTGACTTTCTATCTTTCAGGCAGTTGCAGTCCTTACAGTCGCAAAAGGGACATCGTAGTTCACCTTCCAGCAGAGCAGCAATTACGCAGTCCCTCTTGGGATATCATTGTAGGGATCTAGGCTACCCTTGTGGCTTGAGTGCCTCATATTTTGAGCACTGTTGTACTTGATTTTTTCACCTCCAATATAATAAAATGGCTTAGCTATTTCAGTGTATTCTGATGTGTATATAGATTTATTTTTTACTTTGTTGTAGTTCTCATATTGTGTTTTAGTATTACTACATTTTCCCTTTTGCGATATTATATGAGCTTTATGGCATAGCTCGATATTGTATTTACAATGATCACCCTAATGAAAATAAAAACAACATGACATCATAACAACATCACAACTATAATGACATGACACCATACGGCTTATTGGAGCTTTATAACATAACTCATGGAAGTATTTACATCCATATACATATTTACATACATCCAACCATAACATCAAAACATATACCAAAACATCGCCAAAACATATGCTAAACGAAAACCAACATCACACCAAAACTACTTTGCCTCAACCGGAAACCAAGGAAGGATACTCGGCCCACATCTGATCCGCCATCTCCCATGTAGATTCATCAGGCCCAAAGTGATTCCATTGTACTTTAACTTGCTCGATTTCTCGATTCTGGAGGATGAGTATGTTTTTCTGCAAAATGCACCGTGGTTCCAGCTGGAACTATCCTTCTAGTTCCACCTACAATAGAGACAAGTCAATAACATGATCAACATCTTTAACATATTTCTTAAGCAAAGAAATATGAAAAACATCATGGAATTTCACTTTGGAAGAAAGTGCAAGTCGATAGGCCATTGATCTGATCCTGTTAATGATCCTAAAGGTTCCACAAAACCTTGGTTCCAGCTTGGCACACGATCCAATCCGCAAGGAGCTCTTCTTGGGATTGATACGCAAGAACATTTGATCCCCAACCTAAAACTCCTTGAACAACCTATTCCTATCTCAATAAATATTTTTCCTATCCTGTGTTGCTTTCAAGTTCTACTTGATCACCTACATTTCATGTTCCATTTCGTCCAACATATCTGGTTCAATCAATACCCTATTAACTGGATCACTCCAAATGATAGGAATGTTGCAACTCCACCCATATAATGCCTCAAATTGACTCATCCTCAAGGAATCATGATACCTATTGTTGTAGGTGAACTCTACTGGTGGAAGATACTCCTACCACTTGCGTTGTTGATGCATCACATACATCCTCAACATATCCTCTAATACCATGTTGACCCTCTCAGTCTATCCATCTTTCTGTGATGATAATTTGTGTTGAAGGTTGACTCAGTGTCAAAACCTGGAAACAACTCCTTATAAACTAGTGACATAGTGGGAAATATCATGGAACTGCAAACTGAATATCAGGTACTATTCCCTATAAATTTCTTTGAACTCAAAGGAATCATCTAGGATATGGGTGTAATGAGGATTACTTTGAAAGTGGATGCGCGCCCTGTCAAAAAATGACCCTATCACCTGAACCCTGAATATAAACAGAAAGTCAAGGAGGAAACAGAGAAGATGGTGGTCGGAGGTATCATTGAACTGGTGGAATAGTCAGAGTGGGTAAGCCCTATGGTGGTCCAGGAAAAGAAGACTAAAGGAGAAATAAGGATTTGCATAGATCTACACAAGTTAAAAGATGTCTGTGTATATGATCCCTTCCCTACGTCGTTCTCTGATTAAATTATGGATAATGTGGGAGGTCAGGAAGCATACATGTTCACTGATGGGTTCTTAGGGTACCATCGGATCCGCATAGCACCTGAAGACCGCAGCAAGACAACCTTTGCAACTGAATGGGGATCATTCCAGTACATTGTCATGCCGTTTGGGATGAAGAATGCCCCTGCCATATTTTCATGCGTAGTTGTAGCAGTATTCAAGGAGTTCATTCATAAGTTCCTGGAAATATATTTTTATGATTGGCCAATTTTTGGCTTAGTAAAGAACCATGTGTCAAACCTACGCATGATGTTGGATGCCTACAAGAAACACCAAATTTTGCTAAACATTAAGAAATGCATATTTTTTGTCTCATTTGGGATTCTACTGGGACACGTGGTGTGTCAGCAGGGATTGATGGTTCACCCAGCCAAGATCATGATTATCATCAATTTGGCAGTCCCCACCACTAAGAAATAGTTGTGTTCCATCCTAGGCCACACCGGTTACTACAGGAATTTTATTCAAGGGTACTCTTTAATCACCGCCCCGATGGAAAATTTTCTAAAAAAGGATGTCTCTTTTTTTTGGGATGATGTGTGTCAGAAGAGCTTTGAGCTACTGAAGGAAAATATGGTAAATGCCCCTATTCTTATATTTACGGACTGGGAAAAGTTCTTTCATGTGCATGTGGATGCATCAGGGATAGCCCTAGGAGCTGTCTTAGCACTTCCAAGAGAAGGGGACATCAATCATTTGGTTTCCTTTGCTAGCAGAAAAATCTCGAGCGCAGAGCATAACTATTCTACCATGGAGGGTGAAGGATTGGGAATGGTGTTGCCCTATAGAAATACATGCACTACTTATTAGGTGGACACTTCAAGATGTTCATAGATCATTCATCTTTAAAATACTTGGTAAATAAGACTGTGTTGGGGGCGGGAGATCTGTAGGTGGCTACTATTGTTCCAGGAGTATGATTTTGAAATAATTGTGAAACCGGGGAGATTGAATGTCGGCCTGATCACTTGTCCCGAATTGAGAATGGGGAAGATCTGACTAATCTGGAAGAAGGATTACTGAATGTGTAGCTATTTGCTATCAAGGTGGTGGACGAAAAATTTGCAGAAATTATTCATTTTTGGACCACTGGTATGGCACCCGATGATTACTCAGTACCACAAAAAAGGATTTGGTCTCCCCCGCAACCGATTTTACCATAATCACGGGACAACTCTACAAGCTGGGCGTGGATGAGGTGTTGCGGAGGTATGTACTGGAACATGAAAGACAAGCTATCTTAGCCAAGGCTCATGGAGGAGTTGTAGGGGGGCACTATGCAGGGAAATCCACTATGCATAAATTATTAAGGGATGGGTTGTGGTGGCCCACATTGCATAGCGATGCCCATGTGCACTACCGGGCCTGTGATGCATGCCAACGAACTAGAAAGCCCTCACGTCAAGATAAGATGCCCCTGTAAGCACAGATAACTCTGCAAGCATTTGAAAAGTGGGCCATCAATTTTCTGGGACCCATCAATCCTCCAGGAAAGAAGACGGGTGCCCATTATATTATCACTGCCACTAATTATGTAACTAGATGGGCGGAAGCAAAAGCTGTCAAGTATTGTACTACGGATACTGCTACACACTTTATTTTTGAACATATTCTGACCATGTTTGGTTGCCTGAATATCCTAATGAGAGATAGAGGTACACATTTTGTTAATGAAACCATTACCACTTTGACTGAGGAATTCCATATCCACCATGTGAAGAGTACCCCATATCATCCACATGAGAACGGGGCAGTAGAAGCCTTCAATAAAATTATGGAACATGCGCTCACTAAGGTCTGTAATGCTAACCGAAGCGATTGGGATGTGTGCATCTCCTCAGTACTCTGGGCGTATAGGACCACATGTAAGAAAATCATGGGAAAAATTTCCTTCAAAATGGTCTATGAGAAGGAGGTCGTCATGCCTATGGAATACATTGTTCCCAACCTGCGCATTTCAGCTTTCACAAACATGGTGAAACCAAAAATCATGGAGGAACACTTGGCATAGCTGATGGCCATGGAAGAAGATCGGTTCATTGCTCAGTTCCACCAGCAGGTTCAGAAGGCTCGCAAAAAAGCTTGGCATGATCAACATATTCGGCAAAAGATATTTAAGGAGGACAAATTAGTATTACTTTACGACTGCCAGTTTGCGTGACACCCAGGAAATTTCCGTAAGCACTGGTTGGGCCCATATGTGGTGAAGGAGATTACTAATGGTGGTGTGATCAGGTTGGCTACGCTGCACAGAGATTACTTTCCAGGATACGTTAATGGAAGCCGCTTGAAACCCTATAAGGACAACAAGATGAAAACCAAATGACTATCTGGTCGGAGTAGCTGTGTAAAGGATGTTGCACGCACCAAGGTAGAAAATCGCAGGTGGTTTCGATGGCTGCGTAGGGATAGTGCGCAAGATAGGTGGTGTAAAAATGTGCGACGCAGGCATAGGGGTGGTACGCGGTTGGAAAAACTAGCCATTAGAGCAGGGAAACTAGGTGAAAAAAGCGATTTTACCATTGAACGTAATGGGAAATTGATAATTAATGTGGTGATTTGGAAGGATTTTTTACCGTTTACATAATGATAAGTTGCCATTAAGGCTAATCAACCCATTTTTCCCCATCAAAGGCTATAAACAGAGGGGCGTTGGTCATAATGGGTTTGATTACTTTCCAAATTTGTTGTGTTGTGTGCTCCTCTGTGAACTCAGTATATTTTGTGCCATTTCCATATGTATGTCAGGGCTAGCTACCCCTTCAGACAACTGCTACCCTGAATTCATCTTCTGAGTAAGGATGACCGCTACTAACCCCGCTGACTCAGTGGCGGTCACGGCTTCCAGGGAAGTTGGGTCTGATGATGTATTAGAAGTAACCCCTAAGATGGAGGAGGTTGTGTCTATGCCATCCAAGAGGAAGTGAAAGGGGAAGGTGAAGGGAGCAGAGAAAGGAAAAGGGAAGGAAACGAAGTGGGTCGCGGTAAAGCTGCGCACATCCCCTTGGATTGTGCATTCCCCTCGAAAGGTGCCTAAGGACCGCTCACTCGATTCATCGAAGCGCCCCATGATGGTTCGAGAAGAAGCCCAGCATGCAACTCTGCTTTCTTGGTTATCGACCTTGTTGGCAATATGATGCAGAGTGTTGTCCTTGATGGCAACCCACTGAATGAAGATGAAGACATGAGATTGTTGACATGTGTTGTCCTTGATGGAAATCCACCTGATGAAGTTACTCTTGACTTGATGGACTTGGTAAATGATGTAAATCTGATGTGATATGATGTTTGTTGACAATATGATGCTGGGTACCCACTTGATAGAGTGTTGTCCTTGAATGGAAACTCACCTGATGAAGTTGTGCTTGATAGAATGTGTTGAATCTGATGTATCTACAGTGAGTACAGAAGGTAATGAAGAAAGGAATCCAGTATGTGATAGATCTATGATGAAAATAGTATGTCTCTAGGCATACGCGGATTTGCCTAGGGGAAGTCGCGTATGCACGCGGGAAAGAACGTGCCAAGTCGCGTATAGGCAAAAGCGCTCAAAAAGTGCAAAACCAGGGGTAACCACCATGGTATTGACCCATTGTATTGGGTAATGATTCGTCTAAATGACCCCGTCCAGGAATACCATCGAAAGTAATGTGGTTTTGGCTCATGGTATTGAAAAAGGGTAAACCTATATAAGGAGAAGAAATTCATTGTGCAAATCATGAGTGTGGGAGCAAGATGTCTGAGCTTGAATGAATACTTCTCTCTGGAGTATATCTGAATGGAAAGGGTTACAATTGAATGAAGGATCTGAATGTATGATGCACCAATGAAGGAGTGATCTAGATCTGAAATATACTTGTATTTTCTGCATCTATTTAGAATGATTAGATCCTAGGAGAGGCTAACATTCAAGTAAAGGTAAAATATGTGTGATGTATCTCGTTCAAGAATTGCATTGATCTAAATGTCCGAAGAACCATACGCTAGTTCGCCGAAGAGGAAGCGCGTATATACGCAGCTTCGCTGAAGAGAAAGCGCGTATGCGCAATGAAGTTGGATCTGTAATATGTACAGAAGTATACGCTAGTTTATGTGAACGGAAGCGCGTATATACGCGACATCAGAGAATGGAAAGTGCGTATGCAAACTAGGGCT
The DNA here is from genome assembly GCA_034641835.2 of Pinus albicaulis. NCBI lineage: Eukaryota > Viridiplantae > Streptophyta > Pinopsida > Pinales > Pinaceae > Pinus > Pinus albicaulis. The sequence goes on from CM076579.1 coordinate 1,440,386,072, forward strand.
TGCTGAAGTCCGTGGTAAGAAATGTCTGATCTGTTCTGTTGGTTTACTGGTATCTGTCAGTGAGTTATATGTATCTGTTTCATGTTTGACTGTGCTTAAAAGTATGGAGTGGGTCCATTCTGAAAATATGATGAAACATGGCCTGCAAGTTATGCTTTTTTGAAGTTGTTGGATCCAGTGTGAAAATTGATGAAACGTGGTCCAAGGTGGTGTTGAGGGTTGTAACCTTCAGTCAGGGGGTTGTAGCTCCCTTCCAGGAGAGGCTGGTAAACGAGAGCAAGGGGTCGTAGCTTCCAGGTGAGGCTGGTAAATGAGATCAGGGGGTCGTAGCTCCCTTCCAGGAGAGGCTGGTAAACGAGTCAGGGGGTTGGAGCTCCCTTCCAGGAGAGGCTGGTAAACGAGCGCAGGTGGGTGCCTGCGTGATGGTAGGAGTTTGCACCAGCACATATGTTGTAAGATGTTTTCTCTATAATAAAATATTGAAGGCTGAGCAACGACAGCGGTGGTTTTCTCCCGACTTGGGTTTCCACCTAAAAATCCTGGTGTTCATGTGTGATGCTTTGTGTGATGGTTTACTCTATTCTTACTGCATATGTTTACTGTTTATTAAACATCTGATGAATGAATAGTGCAAAGAACTATGTTAATAAATATTTGCATATTTAGATCTCTGATAATACGCAGTCAGATGAATATATCCGTGTATACGCGAGTTTACTAAAGGAAAGTAGCGTATGGGTTTTAGAGAATGAAAAATTAAAAAGTTTTGAATATGCAGTAAATACTGATTCACCCCCCCCCTCTCAGTATTTTTCCCAACATGTTAAGCAAAGCAAGCCAACTATACGCGCCCCCAAGAATGTCGATGTTTTCCGCACCTACCTGCAGATGCCATTGGTCCCGACGGAGGTGCCTCTAAATGGTTATTTGTTCAGAGGTTTCCCCCTCCTTAAGTTCGATGATCATGATCTAGGAAATCTGGAAGCCTTCCCAGCATTGGCTCCAAAAATATATCTTGAAAAGGTGATGTACGGTAGCGTGCCGAAGGTAGAGCCAAAATCGTGGGCACGTGGGTTGTCAGGTTCAGGGTTCTTATACTTGTTGTGCATCCCCCACTTTGGCTGCTACAAAATCACCAGCCTAGTTGTTCTCTAGCTACTGGCGCTGGTCCACAATGGGTGCTTGTGGATCCAGGGACGCATTTTTTATGGCCTAAATCTACCTCAGGCTGAGAAAGACAAAATCTAGGGTAACATCAAACCACGCTTAACCTGGTAGCTAGCCCTACCAGATCGGGAGAGGGCTCTCTCCTTGTCAATCTTAGCAAAAATGATCAATGAGGCTTGAGATGACTTGAATGAAGACTGATTTTAGGATAGGTATGTATGCAAAAGAGTCTGATTGATTTTAATGATATTTTGTTGGCTCAAGAGGAAAGACAAATTTGGGTCCGGGGAATGAGGCTCAGTTTTGCAGAGATCTGAATGGGGCAAGGTAGGCACTTGATTTGACACTTAAATTTGAAATAAATGGAGATTTGAGACAGGTGAGGAGTTGAAGAGGGAAAGAAACCTTCAGGGATCCTCTTCAAACTACTGAAAACATAGAAAATTAAACAAACCCTAGGTAGAGCACTGCAAATTTTAATGAATTCTATCTATATCCTTGTTTGTTTAAGTTAAGAAGAAATAAGAGAGAAAATGGCATACATAAAACACCAATAAACTTACATAGATAGAGAGAAACACACTATCAAAGCAATATGCCACATGAATCCCATAGAGTGCTGCAAACCCTGGTCTATTCCTTTGCCAAACTGCAGAGATAAATGTACAATGATGCTTAAAGCCTTCCCAAAAATCCAACCATGCTAATGACTGAAAAACCACAAGATATAGACAAGAAACCACTCATCCTAGCTTCTAGAGGTTGAGCTCATGAGTTTAGGAGATGCTCCAACAAAATCTAAACTGAGAACTAGAAAGTAGGCAGTGGAACAGCTTGCCTCTAAAAACTAGGAAACTGATTCATTCAGTTGCAAATTACCCTTTGATGGATGAATCTACCTCTATGAGTGAAAATTTAGAAAAATTACATCAAGATCCATCAAATTACATTAAATTACATCATGATTTTGACATTTAGAAGTAAGAAAGTCAAACTGTCAAAAACTAGGCAAAAAAAAGAGTTTTTGGGTAAAAAATGAGCAAAATCCTCCAATGCGCTGCGCCTGATTTCCCTATGCGTCGCACCTGTTTGCAGCTGATTTTGGAGGCCTTCTTGGTGTCCAAATTTTCTCCAAGTGGGCTTGTTGGAAATATCTTCCTGTCTACTTTCCAACACAAGTGGAATTTCTAAATTTTGCCTTCATTCGCCCCTTTAAAAATGATTTCTCCTAACACTGCTTCCTGTGTGTCAAAAAAGGGGCAAAAAGGTCATTTTTGGGGTGTTTTTGACCCTTTTGGAAGCCCAAAACCTGTCAAAATTTCTTGGCCATTGGTAGGCATGCATATTTTTCCATGAAAAATAAAAAAATGCTGATTTTGCATCAAAAGGAGTCCCCTATCAAAAGCGAGTGCCAAGTGGCGTGGCGCATAGAGCAGAAAAGTCTGTTTTTTGACTAAAATTTTCAAAAATGCAAAAAGTGTCCCAATTTTTTTGAAATTTGGGCTGAGTGTTCTTCATCAAGTGCTATGTTGGGCCAAGGAAGCATCAGCCAATATCTGAATTTTATCATGCTCTTTTCGCCTCCTCGATGCCTTCTTCAACTTGGCCTTCAAAATTTTGATTCTTGCTTTGTAAACATGATTTCTCTCCCAATAATGATCTCCCAATAATGATTTGCCATGTGCCTCAACATATTTTTCTCTTTGTTGGCCTTCTCCAACAGCTTTTCCAATGTTTTCTAATGTGTGAGTTTTCTTGATGAGTATGAATATGTTTATGGTGTTTTTAGTTTTCTGCCACCAAGGGTAAGAATGTATGAGGGATTGTGGAGGGAAAGGGTATGAGGGGTTTTGGGAATAATATGGACAAGTTTTTTGGGAATGGAAGGGTTTTAGAGACAGGTTTTAGGCTATGAGATAGAAATTAGGGTTTGGGATAATGGGAATTGGGGGATAGGGGTGAATGATTTTTAGGAATATGGGAATAGGGAATGAGTGGATGAAACTAGAAAATAAATGGAGGAGTGAGAGAGTGAGGGAGCAGACTTGGTAGCAAAAACACAAATACAAATCCTAGGCTTTAAGGAAAACTCTTTCACTAGCAATGGAAAAAGGCTTGAATTTCTTGCACACCATAAGATTGAGCGAATTTGGAAATTTGAGAAAGTTTATAGGTGAAAAAGGGCTTGCAGCTCTATGCGCCGCGCCTATCATATGTGTCGCGCCAGTGTATTTTTTACACTGTGGAGGCCGGCTCTATGCGCCGCGCACTTTAATTTTGCCTAGTTTTCATTCAAACTTGCTCCTTATCTCCAACACGCCTTTCTCTTGTTTAATATTTCTCTTTTGAATGCAAATGAGCTCTGTAATGAGGATCAACGAGTTTATATACAAGAGCTTTTGATCAACTATGTTTTTGGGCAGTTTACTCTATTTGTGCCTCTGATTAACTGAATGACTTGATTTTTTGTTTTCCTTGGAGGGGATGGAGCTGCTGAAGCCTGGAAAACTGACCAGGGTTGCCATTGAGGTTATTTACACATGAGAGAACTGAAATTACATGAAATTTATACATAAAAACCTAAAATACTCTGTTTTTCCTCAAAACAGGGTTTTGAGGAAAAATAATTTTCTGAGCATGCAATTATGAAATTTATTGGTATTGGAACTTTATTCAACCTCCTCATGCGCTTGCTGACCATTATTGAACAATTTGAAGACCTTTCTGATGAAACCCTAGACCTAATGAAACTGAAACCCTAGAAATGACTCTTACAAATTTAAAGACAAAAGTGATTGCAGATGATTGTGATGAATGGAAATGGGACATCAGGTAAAGGAGATGAGGGAAAATGTACAACAAGCCACTACCGTCAGATGATCCATGATCCTAATGGAATGCAACTGACTGAGCGAGACACCTAATATGCAATGCAACAAGAGTATTTGATCACTGACAGAGGGATGAAGATACCGACACTAACATTGGCTCCAATGGGGATGGTAGCTCCTTGGAGGTGCCAAGAACTACAAATCTCTGGGAAAGCAGGCAGTGCCTTCATCCATTGGGCTATGGAGTCGATAACTTCGACAAACCAAAACCAAACTCTTGACTCAATTTCAGGATCGAAATATGACTCAAAACTAAGACTGAAAACTAAAAAAAAATTGACAGACTAGAAAAGATGCTCATAATTGAACTTATTCATCAAAACCTACTCTAATTATTCTATTTCACCGCCAGATCAAGTGAAATGGAACAACCAATGAAAACATGTAAGCATCCTGGCTATTGTTTGAATTCTCCGCAAGTGCTCGTTTATGAACAACAAGAGAGAACTACTAAAAGGCAACTCCCATGAAAACTTGGAAACAGATCCGTTGAATGATATGGATTCTCTATCCGCCTCTAAAAACACTACATAAGGATATTGAAGTTCATGCACACTGGGACTTTTCTCATCCAATGGATTACTTCTCATCTCCTCATACCATGAATGCAAACTTTGTTTTGAGCTTTGTGACGAGGCTCCTGCTGAAAATGACAAAGAGACCAGCTGCCGGATCAAGTTTGTATCAGTACACATTTCAAGCTCACATATAGTCAATGGAGAAAGACTTTGACTGTAGACATCATCCAACACATCAGCTATTGGATCATGAAAAACTTGAAAAGACTGCTGCAACCCATTTTCTATTGTTTCTGATGAGATTACATGATTTTCTACAAGCTGCTCATTTGAAGATTTACTATGCAATTTACCCTTCAAAAATTGAAATGACTCAAAACAGAAAGGTACGAAATCATATTGCATCATTGGATCATATGTGCCAGCTTCCATGTCTTCATCTGCAACTTGACAATCAAAGGCATTCGGGGGCTGCAACTCTGGATATGAAAAGTCTTGAACAAGGTTTTTATTGCCCTCAAGATCGTCCAAATCAAGACTTGTCGACAATTGATTTCGGATTGCATGAATGTTGTCTCTGATGAACTGAAACGAATAAAAAAAAAAAGGCAAATATCCTTCACTTACTTTAAAATTTTCTCACTTTCCTCGTCATTTCCATAGCTGATATGTGATGGCTGAACATTGTATTCAAGCTGTTGAAAGTGAACTTCCTCCTTCCACAAACTAGCTGCTAATTTGTCTGCAAGATTAGCTTCTGTTTGGAGAACATAATCGTCATCATACTGGTCAAACTGAGGCAAATCATAAATATAAAACACATCATCAAGCATACATGTCATATCAACAGATCTCTCTTCTCCAAGATGATCTATAAAACAATCATTATCAGATCTATGACAACTGGGATAAGAAAGAAGATGTTTTGGATCAACAACTTGTTCTTGTTCAATCAACGAGCGATGAGCTTGAACATTATACTCATTCGTTGTGGTGATATTTTGCATCATCTCTTCCACTGCACTTACCAAAATGTCAAGCTTTACCTCTAGAGATGTCGATTCCTCCAGATCTATGTTTTTCATCTCTTCTTCCTTCAACTTTTCCCTTCGGATCAGAAAATGAGCCTCTACATCTACTGCACTATTTTTCATCTCTTCAAGTGTTGCAATATTCCTTTCTCTCAGCTGAAACTCCATTTCCGGATCAAAGGCACCCGGGTAGTGCAAGAGAGCGGATCCAAGAGGAGGTCTTATATTAACTGGCATCAAATAATAAACTTGGTTAAATCTGGTAGAAAACTATTATACTATCTCCCCTGGTAGTATTTTCAGCTGGTTATACTCTTCTATAATCAAGAAAGGGTTCTGTCTGACCACCCACCTGTCGAGGAAAACTTTAACGAACTGCTGGAAATCTGAGATGCTCGCATCAGGCAGGGTTTTGAACCAACTCTTGACTTTGCCTTGCAAAGAAAGAGCAAAAAGCCTAATACTGAGATCCTCTTCATCAACTTCAAAAAGGTCAAGAAAATACTCAAAATTCAGAACATGTCTCTCAGCAGTGATTTTGTCGCGTTCACCATCAAATCTTGGTAGATATAGGTCATGATTTTTAGGGAAAGCATGGGATATAGGAGGTAAAATCAGAGGCTTGTATCGATCTGGAATTTTACAAGGTATAAGGGTATGTACAGAAGGTATAGAATCAATCTTGGTCTCTTTAAGCTCATCATTTTTAAGATGGTCATCACAATATTCAGAAAAAGGGTCTTGATCAAGCTCAAAGGCATGCAAATATTTGGTATTCACAATCTTCAAAGGGAAGGAATCAAATGCAGGTTGAGGATATTTTCTCAAATACAATATACTTTACAAAGAATTCTTGACATTCTCGGGAAAAGAGAATAAATAATTTATGACAAGGAACAAAATGTCTTGGATGAAATTCCAACTTGAATACCTGATCTTTCCATATTGTCCTTTCATGTTTCTATTGGTCAGGTTCATCCTCCAGTGGAGTCCTTGGATCTGATCTCGAAACTGATTTAGAGTCGCCAGGTGAATGATTTTAGCCTTCCGATGTTTGATCGTTGTCCAACATCAACAATCAGATTTGAACTTGATTACATTTTACTGAGGAAACCAAATGTTCAGATCATAAACTAGACCAGATATTGACTGAAGCAGCATTCATCTACTATGCACTTGCAGAGCAAGAGCAGTTCGAAGGCTACTTGGCTAACTTCAGGCTCTGTCTATAGTTTATAAAGAAAACAACAAACTTTTCTTCCCCAGTATGGTCGCCACTATGTTATGGCCTAAATCTACCTCATGCTGAGAAAGGCAGAATCTAGGGTAACATCAAACCACGCTTAACCTGGTAGCTAGCCCTACCAGATCGGAAGAGGGCTCTCTCCTTGTCAATCTCAGCAAAAATGATCAGTGAGGCTTGAGATGACTTGAATGAAGATTTATTTTAGGCTAGGTATGCATGCAAAAGAGTGTAATTTATTTTAATGATATTTTGTTGGCTCAAGAGGAAACACAAATTTGGGTCCGAGGAATGAGGCTCAGTTTTGCAGAGATCTGAATGGGGCAAGGTAGGCACTTTATTTGAAACTTCAATTTGAAAGAAATTGAGAGTTGAGACAGGTGAGGAGTTGAAGAGGGAAAGGAAACTTCAGGGATCCTCTTCAAACTACTGAAAACATAGAAAATTAAACAAACCCTAGGTAGAGCATTGCAAATTTTAATGAATTCTACCTATATCCTTGTTTGTTTAAGTTAAGAAGAAATAATAGAGAAAATGGCATACATAAAACACCAGTAAACTTACATATACAGAGAGAAAAACACTATCAAAGAAATATTTCACATGAATCCCATAGAGTGCTGCAAACCCTGGTCTATTCCTTTGCCAAACTGCAGAGATGAATGTACAATGATTCTCAAAGTATTCCCAAAAGTCCAACCATGCTAATGACTAAAAAACCACAAGATATAGACAAGAAACCACTCATCCTATCTTCTATAGGTCGAGCTCATGAGTTTAGGAGCTGCTCCAACAAAATCTAAACTGAGAACTAGAAAGTAGGTAGTGGAACAACTTGCCTCTAAAAACTAGGAAACTGATTCATTCAGTTGTAAATTACCCTTTGATAGATGAATCTACCTCTATGAGTGAAAATTTAGAAAAATTACATCAAGATCCATCAAATTACATTAAATTACAACATGAGTTTTAAATTTAGAAGTAAGAAAGTAAATCTGTCAAAAACTAGGTGAAAAACAGAGTTTTTGGGTCAAAAATGAGCAAAATCCTCCAATGCGCCGCGCCTGATTTCCCTATGTGTCGCACCTGTTTGTAGCTGATTTTGGAGGCCTTCCCGATGTACAAATGTTCTCCAAGTGGGATTTTTGGAAAGGTATTCCTGTCTACTTTCCAAAACAAGTGGAATTTCTGAATTTGGCCTTCATTTTCCCCTCCAAAACTGATTTCTCCCAACACTGCTTCCTGTGTGTCAAAAAAGGGGCAGAAAGGTCATTTTTGGGGTGTTTTTGACCCTTTTGGAAGCCCAAAACCTGTCAAAATTTCTTGGCCATTGGTAGGCATGCATATTTTTCCATGAAAAATAAAAAAATGCTGAGTTTGCATCAAAAGGAGTCCCCTATCAAAAGCGAGTGCCAAGTGGCGCGGCGCATAGAGCAGAAAAGTCTGTTTTTTGACTAAAATTTTCAAAAATGCAAAAAGTGTCCCAAATTTTTTGAAATTTGGGCTGAGTGTTCTTCATCAAGTGCTATGTTGGGCCAAGGAAGCATCAGCCAATATCTTAATTTTATCATGCTCTTTTCGCCTCCTCGATGCCTTTTTCAACTTGGCCTTCAAAATTTTGATTCTTGCTTTGCAAACATGATTTATCGCCCAATAATGATTGGCCATGTGCCTCAAGATATTTTTCTCTTTGTTGGCCTTCTCCAACAGATTTTCCAATGTTTTCTAATGTGTGAGTTTTCTTGATGAGTATGAATATGTTTATGGTGTTTTTAGTTTTCTGCCACCAAGGGTAAGAATGTATGAGGGATTGTGGAGGGAAAGGGTATGAGGGGTTTTGGGAATAATATGGACAATTTTTTTGGGAATGGAAGGGTTTTAGAGATAGGTTTTAGGCTATGAGATAGCAATTAGGGTTTGGGATAATGGGAATTGGGGGATAGGGGTGAATTATTTTTAGGAATATGGGAATAGGGAATGAGTGGATGAAACTGGAAAATAAATGGAGGAGTGAGAGAGTAAGGGAGCGGACTTGGTAGCAAAAACACAAATACAAATCCTAGGCTTTAAGAAAAACTCTTTCACTAGCAATGGAAAAAGGCTTGACTTACTTGCACACCATAAGATTGAGTAAATTTGGAAATTTGAGAAATTTTATAGGTGAAAATGGGCTATGCACTGCGCCACAAACCCAATGCGCCGCACCTGTCATATGCGTCGCACCAGTGTATTTTTTACACTGTGGAGGCCGGCTCTATGCGCTGCGCCACTTGTATGCACCGTGCACTTTAATTTTGCTCAGTTTTCATTCAAACTTGCTCCTTATCTCCAACACGCCTTTCTCTTGTTCAATCTTTCTCTTTTGAATGCAAATGAGCTCTGTAATGAGGATCAACAAGTTTATATACAAGAGCTTTTGATCAACTATGTTTTTGGGCAGTTTACTCTATTTGTGCCTCTGATTAACTGAATGACTTGATTTTTTGTTTGCCTTGGAGGGGATGGAGCTGCTGAAGCCTGGCAAACTGACCAGGGTTTCCATTGAGGTTATTTACACATGAGAGAACTGAAATTACATGAAATTTATACATAAAAACCTAAAATACTCTGTTTTATACTTTTTTGAGCATGCAATTATGAAATTTATTGGTACTAGAACTTTATTCAACCTCCTCATGCACCTGATGAACATTATTGGACAATTTGAAGACCTTTCTAATGAAACCCTAGACCTAATGAAACTGAAACCCTAGAAATGACTCTTACAAATTTAAAGACAAAAGTGACTGCAGATGATCGTGATGAATGGAAATGGGCCAGTAGGTAAAGGACATGAGGGAAAATGTACAACAAACCACTACCGTCAGATGATCCATGATCCTAATGGAATGCAGCTGACTGAGCGAGACACTTAATATGCAATGCAACAAGAGTATTTGATCACTGACGGAGGGATGAAGATACCGACACTAACAACATCCTAATTGATTCTCCTTTAATCCATTGAATCACTGGCCTCCCCATGCATGGGAAAAAACCTAAGGAGGGCATCGGTAAGAAGTACGAGCAGCGGATTGTTGAGGAAGTCCAGGAGAAATACCATGTTGTTCGCAACCAAAGAGGGTTTCATATAAACACAATAAGTGATTCAGGGACATACATGGGTACCTTGTTTCTTACATGTAAAATGATGCACAAGTGCCAGGCATCAACCACCCCTACCTATGTAATTCAACTCGCCAGTAGATGCTAAAAAGAGGTCTGCTACAACTGGTCGCAGTACCTCGTCGATGAATTTTTATACGATGTGTGCGAAGCCCAGGATCAAGGAAAGGCATTCTGCTACTCCTGGATGATGTTGTTTGTGTTAGTGTGTTTGGTGCATGCATGTACGAAATGACACCAACTTAAGGGGTGTGGCTTACCCTCTTAAGTTATCAGTCACAGGTAGAAAAGATATGGATTCAAGAAAGTTAGTGGAACATGCTAGAACATAAACATACTAGATAGAGAAATAACATTCATATTCAAACATAAAAATTAAACTCAAACTAAAACAAAATCTCTAAATAGAGTCAAACAACTGCAATAATCCAAACAGTGGTGCTTACGTCCCCTCTTATTGAGTGCTGGTAGGAAATGATGATGAAAATTTTACCCACTTGCCAAGGGGCCCTTAGAACTTGGGGTTCCAAGTCTCGATGCAATGATGTATTTACTTCCAAGATTGCGTCGGCGCAAAGTATCCCTCTCTCTACTATGGTGGACTGAAGTTGTTGGATGGCCAACAATTGAGTCCCCTCTATCTTAGCTCCAGATCACATACTATTGGTATTGCTTGGGGAAATTCTGACCAGCATTACAATGTGCTCTCAAGTTTTTCATCTCTTATTGGCCTTTTATAGGAGAATTCAAATCCTCCTTAACTCTTTTGGTACATTTTGGATGGTGACCCAAGAGAGGGGGATGATTCCATTGTGTGCTACAATTATTCCATTTTGTGCTCCCTTGATGTCCTAAGGAGGCTTTGGTGGCTATCCATAGGCGGCTTCAAGTGTGGAATAAATATCCTAGAGTGTGATTTTTGTGGTCCTGGAAAGTGACTTCCACCACTCCCAGGATTGCGTGCTTTTTAGGTCAAAATGCGCTCAAAGTGTGGTATCCCCAAATGGGAATGCACAGTAGTGCCTGCTGAAATAATGCACTTCTGGGAAATATATGCATAGAAATGAGTTTAAAGCTCCTGTATCCCTTAGATCAGGAGATCTGGGGTCTATATCCAAAAGGAGAGCAAAAACAAATCAAACTAGGTGGGTTAAACAAATCTTCCACAACCTAGTCTAGCTGAAAACACCCAAAGAGAGGGGCTGCAACTATATGCACAATACTACTTTAGAAATAACGCAGTCCCTTTAAAAATAAGTAGTAGATAAATATGGTGACTTAATAATCACATGTACATCTGTAAATCAGATCTATGGTGAAGCTTATACAGTGTATAAAAGAAAAATAGAATATTTACATGAAGATACCCTCAAGATTGAGGTGCTGCAACAACATATTAAGACTGCAAAGATTGAAAATGTTATTTTATTGATGCTACAGCTAATGTATATCACACTTCAGATCTAGAGAAGATCTGTATACAAAAATATAGTTCCAATACAGATCTGTATACTAGATGGGCTCCTTAATGCATTCCCCTTGGGGATCTGAGCAAATCATGAACAATAGTGAGTAGATCTGAGATCTAAGTTGCAGCCTTGCAGTAGTATTCAAAAATTCTACAGTAAATAGAACCATATGCAAATCCGATTTTAAGGGAACATGGATTGGATGGCCAATCCATGGATCACCATAGTGCAAGGAAGACTCATTTACACCAGAGATCACTCCTCAAAAACGTTGCTCAAACACCCTGCAACTTTCCTCTTGCAGATAATGTAGTTATGGAAGGGAAACTATGCTGTTAGCTTCAGTAATGAGTAGGCCTGATGCCTTGATCTTAAAATGAAGCTTTAATCAGCTAATACACTCTTCCAGGAGGATAAAAGACTCACTCACTGAGAAGAGGCACTAGATTTTCCAAGATCTGAATAGATCTAGCCTCCACTACTGCAGCTTACAAAGACAAACAAACCCTGAACAGGATCTTCCTGTAGTTGGAAGAAGAAGCTTGGCCCAAAGCCTGATAGTGGAAAAGATAGAACAAGTCTCCTCCAAGAGCACCTCAATGGAAAAGGTGGGATTCCCGACCGGGAACACCCAAGTGCTAAACAACACTATTCTCAGCTAAACAGCCAAAGAATAAGGAATGTCTAAATAGACAACACCTTTAGAAATATCAAATAATCAACCCCCTCCTTGGTGTCCTCCTCTTCCTTTTATAACATGGAAAACTTGTCAAACCCTAAACCACCTTGATGATTTAGCTTCATTCACATGAGTGGCCTCCAACATGATGTAATGTTCCTAATTAGCCCAAGCTAATAGGAACATTTCACTATGTTTTTAATTTTATTTATTGATGAATAAAATGTAAAGGAGGACATCAAAAACTCCTAAAACTTAAAAATAAATTAGTGCCCAGTGTGAACAGAGATAAATCAAAGCTTTCTCAATAAAAGCCACTTGTGTGTGAAAAATATTGAGCTATTTGACCGGGTCAACAAGACCAAATCACCAAGCAGACCAGATACATTGAACCACTTTGAAGACCCAACATAGTTCTAGGAGGATCCCATGTGAAAGGGGTTAATTCATTTGAGGTGGTTTAGGGTTTTTCACATCTTCATCTTATAAAAGGAAGGAGAAGACTCAAGGAAAAGGTGGTTGATGATCATTTGATTTTGAGATTTCTTGATCAACTCAAACTCTCTTGGCTGTTTAGCTAGAGAGAGGAATTTCCTGTTTAGGAATTCCTCCTCCTTCCTTGAGGGTCTCTTGGAGGATATTGTGTTGCATTGGTCCACTATCTGGCATTAGCCAGGCTCCATATATCTTTGGAAGCATAAATCCAGTGAGTTTTTCCATTGTCTAAGTGAGCTGCAGTAAATCGAAGATAGATCTTCTCAGATCTATGCATATCTAGCTCCTCTTTTCATTGGGAAAGTCTTCTAACCCATTGGCAAGAGTGTTCTAGATCACCATAGCTTTATATTCTTATCTTGGCATGAGGCCAAAGTGTATTTTACTTCATTTGCATAGTTATCTTCAGAAACTGCGTCCTTTTTGCAGGCATAGTTGCAGTGTGGGTTTTGCATCAGTTTGGAGGAGAGATCTTCGGTGAAAGGGCTCCTTTCCTTCACTGAGGTGATCCGTGGATTGGCCAACCAATCCATGTCCTATTTCAAATCTGATCTGTTGTGCATCATATTCTTCAATTTTTTTTGAAGATTACTGTAGATCTATGGTGTAGATCTCAGATCTATTCATTGTTACTCATCTTTTGCTGAGATCCAGGGGAGTGTACTAAAAAGCTCTTTTTGAATATAGATCTCATTATGATCTGTGATTTTATATTCATATCTATTTTATATCTAAAATATAATGAAACACTGCTTCATCCACCTGTAAATTACGTTTTTCAGTTCTTCTGTCTCATTGCATGGTTGCAGCACCTCATTTGGAGGCCTTTCTTTGTGTAAATATCTGTTTTTCCTAATGTAAACCATATGATTCATATTATAAGTTGCCATACTGATGTTCTAACATTATTTCAGTTAAAACCCTCAGAAATTACGCTCTGCATGCTTCAGCCATTTTCTGGATAATTTAAGCCATGGGAAATCGGGGTTTTCTAGCCTAGTTTGGGAAGGAGGAACTGTTTATCTTAGCTATAATTATTTGTTTGAGATAAAATTTGGAGCGTAGGTCCATCATGACCTAATAGGAAATAAAATCCCCCCATTTCCCTTATTTTTATGCAGATATCTGAATATACTCATTTTAGGGCCAAAATCATCACTTTTCCCCACCATTTTTCCCATAAAACGCTGTATAAGGTTACTGTTGCATATTTAACTAAAGTTTAAATGTTTTTACATCTATATCAGACATATTTCTATAGCTCCACATTGGTAATAACTCATATTATTCCCAATTTGCAGCTATTCCTGAAAAAGGAACATTACAATGGTATCGAAGCATGATCTTTGGCTCAGCCTGTGGCTTCAAGACAAAGTGATGAATCCTTGAAGGGAAGTTTTAAAACTCTATAGACAGAGTCTACAGATGATCAGGTAGCCTCTATATCTCATCCTTCCTTCAAAGGTGACATATCGAGTAAATGCCCCTGTAGTCAATCTCTGGAATAGAATTTTGATATTCCTGAAGAGGGAACTTTACAGCAAGGAATCAGAGTTCAGAATGATGAAGAAGATGAGTTTTACCTCATCATATTCCATATCCATGAAGAGCCTCTTCAAAGAGGATAGACAGACAAAGGAGAAAGATGAAGAGAATGAAACTCCTAGAGGGTTTCAAGGAGAAGAAAGTTGCAGTGAGACCTATAGAAGGTTTCAAGAAGGAGAGGAAGATCCATGCATTTCATACCCTCACAAAGAAGATGAATTGTACAAAAAAAACAAGAGCATGGCGCCACCACTTGGAAAAATGATAGAAGAGGAGATCTCCCTGCTCCTTTTCCAGACCTTGAAGGGTATTGAAGAAGATCTCAAGGAGATTGAAAGGGTGGAGACTTGTACCAGCGCTGGAAAAACCTTGGGAGAGCAGCCTTTTGTAATGGAGGGAGACTACACAGTTGCAGAAGAAGCTCTTTCTTCTACATCCCACCAAGGTATAATTAAAAATCCATCTGTTGTCATTTCAACACATTGTATGAAAGATCTACATTTCTGTATGATGTTGGATTAGAGCAACCAAGTTGCAATGCGCTGTGCAAGAGAAGTAAGGACAAAGAGGAGAGGTATTTTCTTGAATATCTCAAAGGGACTGCATTTCAAAATCCCTTGAAATGCAAAAGGTGTAAAACCTTGAGGACACAAAGAGGAGATGAGGAAGAGGGCCAGCCTCATTCCTAACCATTGCAAAAGGGTGAAACACCTAGGAAGGTGATTGGATTGCGCAGTGGAAGCATGGAGGCTCTTATCCACTTATGTATTCAGTCATATCTCATTAAGGAGGTCTCATTGTATGAAGATTATGGCACCATCTTTGGGTAGCATGTGCCATCACTATCAAAGGATGAGACCCTGAATATTGCAGAAGGGAAAGAGGAGGGCAAGCTTTACATGACAAGAAACATTTGTCCCTCTTTATTTCAGCATGATGATGCAAGAAGGAGGCAAAGAGATCTATTCAAGCAAATCAAGGACACATCAGTCCATACATCCTCCCATGATCTATGCCTTGATGTCTCCTTACTTGAAGGAATTCCCCCAAGGAGTTCCCATGATGAGCAGAAGAGCAAAGTGTTCCCTCAACCTTGTGCATCAACGTCATCTTTTTCTAAGAGGGAGGCCAACACAATATTGGAGACTTTGGGTAAGAAGCATGCTTATGCAAATCACATTTTATTTCATGATTTCATGTATTATCTTACTTTACATTTGCAGGCCATAACTCCTAAGGGGAGTGTTTTACCTTACAAGCTTCATGGCCAACTATGGGCCAAGATTATTTTCAAATATGGCCACTCCCTTGATGGGCTAAGGGAGATGATGCAATATGATTGGTGCTTTCCTAAAGCCCCAAATATACATTTCACTTTCAGCCATGGTGAAATGAGAAGAGCAGCAAGTAAGTGGCATGCAAACCACTTACCACATCTAGATCTTAAGCCGAGAGGAGATCACTTGCGCTGGTTCCTATTGGGTGAGTTTGGGTATCACCCAAGGTTTTTGAATTTCTTGTCTCATGCCTTATATTTCAAGAAAATAATGCATAAGAAGAAGGCATGTTTTTTTTGGTTGATGAGGAGAGAGTATGGATGCCCCATGTTGGATTTCATGACCATGCATCTACTTGTGTTCATGTTGTATATACATGTATTTCTATTTAGAATGAATATCATAATCATGTATGTACTTTGGGTTGGGATAAGATGTAACCTTCTCATGAAATGGCATATGGGAGCATGTTTATATCATGATGTTAATGATGCTCCAATATTTATTGTAAACATGAGGGGAGGAATGATACATTGGATGAATGTATCCATTGGGAGTGAAATTCCCCATATTCATTTGTATTTCAAGAAGAGGATGGAACCTTATATGGCTGCTGCATTGTGTATTATGTTCTCTTATGCAAAATTTCATGTATTGAGTTTGTGTCATGAAAGGAAGTCTCTCACATGGGAGAAATTGGAGCTTGACATGTGTTGCTTGAATTCCATTCAGCCAACACTCATTATCATCTATCATTTCCAAGCTTTGAAGAAGCTTATTTCAGCAAACAAGTGGTGGGATGGCCCCTTATTATGCTATTATTTGAAGCAACATGGGAAGGGAAACGTTCCACATAACACCCTTGGCATGGAAGGGGTCAAAAAGGAAGAATTGAATCAGCCCACTCTTTCTTCTTTTAAGGAAGAGAATAGATCCATGCACCATTCCATTGATGGGGGAAGGATTATTGGTGAAGAACATGATCATGTTAGATATGCCTTATATTCTTATTTCATGCATTCTTGCACCATGTTTTTGCAGGTCATGGCTCCAAGAAGGAGTGTTATATCATGTGAGCCTCTTGGCCAATATTGGGCCCCAAAAATTTCTGATATGGGCCACTCCCTTGAGAGAAAAAGCGAGATTTTTCAAGATGATGGATGCTTCCCCAAAGCACCAAACATATATCACACTTTCAGCCATGGTGATATGGTATGGACAGAAAGTAAGTGGTGGGAAAGCCACTTACCATATCTACATTTGATGCAAGCAGGGGATGCATTTCTTTGGTTCCACATGTGGGACTATGACCCACCTCCATATGTGCAATTTTATGTTTTCAAGCACATTGTTTTGATTCCCTATATTAATAATGTAATTGTAATGCTATGGGGATGTATGGGGAAAGAAGGAAGGATGGCATGTGCCTCATGGGATGGCTACTCTCTGTGTACTTTATGTTTTCTTGTTTCATGGAGAGCCTGGGGGCGAACCATGTTTGTCTCATATGATCTATTGTCTCCTTATGGGATGAGCTATTTGCATCTCATGAGAACATGGGAGGAGCAAGACATGGATGGATGGATTGGTGAGCACTTGGCTTATGGGAGAAGCTTATCTTATGTTGGAGTCACCAAGGAGGAGATTTTGCAGCACTCACCTTGCAGTTGCTTGAGGACAAGAAACAATTTTCGAGGGGAGTACTGTAATTTTCC